>JAZARR010000205.1:0-201860 GCA_037389465.1 Baylisascaris procyonis
GCAACACTACCTTTTCCGGTGACTTTTTCGACTTATTTTAGATTTTTGCATTCGTTTCAATATTGGCAAAACGCTTAGAAGATGAAATTTCAATTCGTTTGAACCAACATTTTCATCGTATTATGGAACAAAACTCACCTACAACCAAAAAATTAAGGAGATTATTATTGAAAATCATAGAAGGCATTCTTCGAATAGCTTCTTTTATATCTGTTAACTATGAAGAGATGAGTTTCAATAACTGTGAATAAAAAGATGCTAGAAATCATTAGCACAATAAAATCGGATTAGGAAACTATATGCAAATCTTTTCTTAATGACTCTTGAAATTCTTTTGATTTCTAACTTATATGTATGCATCAGAAGAAGAAAAAATACAAACTTTCAAAGAAAAAATCAAAAATTAAAGAAGCTATAAAATTAGTGAAATTTTAGAGTTGAGCTCATTGATCAGCGCACTATATCAAAATTCGCAAAATCCAAAAATATCTTAAAGACTAATGTAAAGTTATCTATCATTTATGAGAATAGCGTAAAATTGCTAAAACTAGTTGTTTTAGATTACTGATGTATATTTGCAATTGATTTAAGCAACCGCAAAATGTTGAAGGACAATCGAGAAATCGCTAAAAACTTGTTGTTGAGACGTCACTTCAATAGGTGTCATTTCTCGTAGATATATCTATACACTTTTACGTCACATCCCTCGTATGAAAGGATTGCTGCATTTGTCGGCCTCGTATGACAGCCGACTGTCATAGAGGAAGCCGGTGATCAATATCGCCTTGAGCAACAAAATATTCATATATATTGACTGGAATTCTGGTTTATTCTGGTCCATTGCTAAAGGACGATCGGCTCAGTTAAGTGTGTTGCTGATTTGGTGCAACTAAAAGTCTATATTCGATTTATACTTCTTTTCTTGCTAATATCAATTACTTCATATACGAACGAAACAATAAATCAAGTTTGACACTCTGCGATCGTTAACTCATCAATATCAAACAATATTTATTTAGTTGTTTAGCGAATTTACTCGAAATGCTAGTCAGATCGTTATTGGCTAAGCTCGTTTGGTTTATGGCTATTAGAATAGCAACTCCTTGGGTAATTTCGGATATTCGATCCGATTTGGAATCCATCGATGATGATGGTCATCGGATAGATATTCGCCTCGATGATGATGTCAGCGGAACTTCAACGTCTCGTTCAAAACGATATAGTAAGTTGAAAATATTCATCATAGTTGTAACAAATATTCTCAAAATTTTTCTATAATCTCGACAATCACTTTCATTTTAAAGGATTGATTCACTTCTGCTACAGTCGATGAATCGATCAATGATCAGTGACAATCCTTCGATGCACAACGATCTCAATCGCTCTTTGAATAATTTTTTTGCACGTCAATGATTGTAAAAAAAAAAAAAAAAAATTACCGCAAAATTCTTGCGTTAATTTCAACTAGAATGCCGAAAAAAATAGTGAACAATTTTTCGATCCGATTAAAACCTCAACAAGATATAGATAGAGGCCATATGAGATTGATAGTGAAAATTAGCCCAATTGCCCTCTTCTGGCATAGAAAAATTCGCCAAAGCCCATTTAACCGTTTTTGATAATGTAAAATTTACATAAAGTTTCGTATTCGCAGGTAAAATTCAATGTCTTGAATTTCTTTCGATTAAGACTCAAAAATATTAATTGCAAAGAGGTTCACAAAATCTCTCTTACACTTTTTGAGCTCGAGAGAGGGTGAGAAAGAAGGACAAAGAGAAAGAGGGAACAAAAGTGGACAAGAAGTAGAGAGAAAAAGGAAAATAGAAAGAGAAAGGGAAGAAGAAAGAGAAAGGGAAAAAGAAAGAGAAAGGGAAAAAGAAAGAGAAGGGGAAAAAGAAAGAGAAAGAGAAAGGGAGGGAGAAAGAGAAAGGGATAAAGAAAGAGAAAGAGGACAATCGATTTTTTTTTCGGAAGCCTCCATCCGAATTGGTATTTAATCATAACTTCATTGTCCGATATCGATATAATCGCAAAAGAAAGTCGGCACATTTTATCGCTCTAAATTTCAGCGATAGAAAATAATTGTTGACCGATACAATGCCCGATAGATTGACTAAAGGACGAAGCACTCATTTCGTAAGAATGAAACAAGAAAATGAATTAAAATTATTAACAAAGTTAATGATGCTATAATTCCATTTAAAATTTGAAAATTTTAATTTCAATTTTAATTTCAGTATTAGCGGAACGAAAATGGCCACACACAACGATCACATGGAAATTATTCAAAGATCATTTAAGTGTTGGGGATCGATATGTTGTAAGGTATACTGCAGTTTTATCTGTTCTTTTTTTTAAAGTGTCATATCTTTTACTCTACTCTCTATATCCAAAAAAAAGAAAGATGAATTCGGTTTCATTCACGAAAGTGCAATTTTTTTCGTTTAAAATTTTGGCAATTCTTATTTTAGTTAAAAAGTGAAGTTTTTTTTTGCTTCTTTTAGCAAAGAAATTCGAGACTTTTCTATGAGTGATGATTGCGAGTGCATCACATTATATTGATTTTCAAAAAATCTTAGTGATCTTGGATGAAAGAAATAGTCGAATACTTCTTATGAAATTCCAAAACTAACCTGTAACAATAATTGTTGCTTAGTTATGAAATAATTTAGGTTTAATAGAGAATATTTCTCAGTTTCTATAAGAAAAGCAATAATCTGGAAAGAAACATCCCTGCGAGTTCGCATGCTTTAAGTGTGCTACTGAATTCCGGAAATGCCGGAATTTTCCGGGCTGATATGGGGTATGTGGACAGCTCGCTAAATCGTTGTTTCATGAATCATTATGTATTAGGCTGGTGATTGGGTGAAACCACAAGAAATACGGATCGTCCTGCCCACACTTTGATGCCTCCGGATCATTTAAATCGTTTTGAGATTTTCGATGAATGTCCATCACGCTTAAAGAACTTCCTAATCTTATCAATATTTCGCCATATCATTCATAGTTTTCAACCAAGTTTATTTAGCGACTTTTATGAAATATTTAGAAAAAAAAATGCTAATCTATTTCCCATTGATTATTGAACATTATCGCAATATAGCCAATAATTCCCAAAATTTTGAATCTTGATTTCGCAACTTTTTTATTCGCGAATCAATGGAGGAAGAAAGAGAAATAACGATGTGCCAATCATCAGCATTCTACTTCAAAATGAAATAGAATTAAATGAGTGGAAATAATTTATGCAGGAATACGCTTCATCGTGCATTTTATTTGTGGCAGTCGGTTTCTTCGATTCGATTTCACGAACTTCCCGAGGAGAGTGCTCTCACAGCCGATATAAATGTCATCTTTGCAAAAGGAGCTCATGGCGATAAATTACCATTCGATGGCAAAGGTTTACATCTTTTTCTGTATTTATCATTTAAAGTTTTAGTGTCGATATAGATGCGGTAGTAAATATACATTGAGCAATGAATTGCGTTAAACTTGTTGATTTTCAAATCTAATTATTGCCTTTACGCAGTAATATAAAAAAATAATTAGATCTTGTAGCTTAAAATTAATTAAGTCATCGAATTTTTCGCAATTGAAGTAAATCCTTTTAGAGATTTAATTACCTTTAAAAATTATTCACTTAAAGTAACATATAGGAGCAAAAAAAAAATTTCATGAAATTATTTCATTATTTCTGAATCATTTCAATTATTTTTATGCGATAGAAAATAAAAGAAAATCAAATAATAGCAAGAACGAATTTTATGAGGAAGTTTAAAAATTTTAGATGGAATAGTTGCGCATGCATTTTATCCAACTCAAGGCAAATTACATTTCGATGCCGACGAGAAATGGACACTTAACCGTGGAGACGGTGTAAATTTATATCAGGTAACAGCTACTGTCTACGATATATGAGATCATTAATGATCAAATAATTTGAACTTTTATCACCGCTTATTGACAGACGTTTTCAGTCAATATTTTAGGCAACTTTAGGGTGGCTGCGGCAAAAAATATATCCCATTTTATTCATAATGCAGATTCATTGCACCACATATTTAATTTTCTATGGGATTTTGCATTCTATCAGCTATAAACCTTCTAGCAGCTAAAGCTGAAGTTGCGAGATTAGGAGATGTAATCTACACTATATGTTGGTATATCTCCCACATTAATCTTCAAGTTCGTCTGTCAATAACGAAAGAAGTTATTAACAGCTCAAAAATTTACGTATAGAAAAGCCGTTCATAGGCGATCAGATGGTGTCTCGCTCAATGCAACGGATACTTATAAAACTTAGCACCGGCGATCGGTTTGGTAAATACGTGATGGTATTATCGCATATTTTTTGTTAGTAATGGAGGCTTTATGAAACCTGTTGGTTAAATAATCGAATTGGTAAAGACCCATCTGTTACTATCTCCTATGGCACATTCCTCAATTAGTCATGGAGTTACTTCAGCAGTCGAACTGAAGTTTATTTTTATGAATTCGTTGATACATTTCATTGAGGCAATTTGCTAATCAATGGCTTAGAAGAATGACGTCATTTCCTGTTAGCGGAAAAAAAAACTTAATTTCACGAACGCTACTGTAACTTACAGGTGACGCTACTCTAATTTAATGAGGCTATTTTTCCACAAAACTATCTTTCTATTGATTATAATTTTACTTTGCTATCAAATATGCAAATATTTAGACAGCTGTACACGAAATTGGACATATTATTGGCTTGGAACATTCGACTGATGAACGCGCCGTTATGTTCCCTTCATATAGACCATATGATCCTGAATATACATTAGCTGATGATGATGTACGAGGTGTACGAAGATTATATCCATTAAAGCGGTTAGCAATTTGTGAATTATTTTTTAAAACTTTTTTTTTCAAATTTTACTTCATTTTGTTTAATGAACAATCAAGATTTTTTGAAGTTCTTTTATAAGACACCTTGTCAACTTCAATCTAATTCATAAGTATTACTCATTGGAAGCGGAGCTCTTTGCTTGAGCGTTGAATGAATTGAGAGACTTTCAAAGATACCTTTATTATCTGTAGATCGCGGCACGGATAGCGCGCAGCAAAGTTTTAGCACTAGAAAATTAACGTTGATATTCCGCGCGCCAAAAGGTTGACGAGGGATCTATGGCGCTTTTCGGGGTTCTCGAATTTGTAAGTCTTGAAATTTTTCACTGATCAATATTGCTAGTAAAATAGAGGATATTATATTAAAGATATATTGATATACTATTAGTCAATAATTACACTGCTGAAAATATTTTCAGAGATCATGAGAAGCGATCATCAACAAAATCGTTGGCAGCTTTAATCACAAATGTTGATGAAAGAAGTTTTTGAAAGCTGATAGACATGTAAAATATTCATTGGTAATGAATACGTATTGCATAGAAGAAAGGGGAATTTCAAAATTTTACACTATATTCATCTTTTAGTCGATTTAAAAGTTAACAATGAATGTGATAGTTGAAAATTTGGCAAATCACCAAATCTAGCAAAAAAAAAATTATTCAGGCTTGATCGATAAGGGTAGTCAATTCTGAAAATGTCCTGTACTTCATAAAAACTTTCATAGTTCTTTGTGTTCACTAGTAGGGATATAATTGTTGAGAAAGACTCATAAAAGTGCAGTTTAATATGAACGTTCGAATATGAATAAACGAAATTGTAATTGATGAGATCTTATCGTCTTAGCTTCACTTTCCAATTTTCATCTGAAATCGTTTTTAATTTCTTTTTTTTTCTTAGATTTTCAATGTGAGCTACAACTAGATATCATCCTACATAATTCACTTAAAAATATTCGAATAAAACAAGAAATTCTCTTATAAAAATTCAAAAGAATTTTTTCCCGATTATATATGAATATTTTTTGAGGAGCAATAAAAAAAGTTCAATGATATAGTTTTTTTTTAGGAAATGTAATTTTTGCGACGAATTAAATGAATATTATGAAACGATTTTGTGGAAATTATTGCCTTCTTATAAGATTTCTCTAAGATTTACTTTTATCGTCCCTTCTTTCTAAGTGTTTTTTTCATCATTTCATAATGAATGCATTTGTATTCGTTTATAAAAATAAATAACATTTGAAGTACATTTATATTGTTCAGAAATATTTACTAAACGAAATATCATTACAATTAACACAGAGGGAAATATTTTCAGTAAATATTTTTTCTTTAATAGAAAATGCAAATACACTATGCAAATCGAAGATATTTGCATAAAAAAAAGAAGAAGACTATCGCCGAATCAATAAGGTATCATTCTTACTCTTACAATAAGCTGGATGCTATAATCGTTAAAGAAATCATGGATTTCTCCAAAAATTTTTAATAAACATATTCAAAGATTCTATATAAATGAATATTTATGAGAGGATTTAAAAGTATTTTCATCGTTGGCATATAAATTACAAATTCAAAAGCATTTTGAATGATAGCAAATATAACGATACTTAAATAAGTATGAAAATATTCACAATAAAAGAGGTCATTGCTAGTTTATCACTGATGTTTCTTCTTAGTCATTCGCCTCAAGCATTTTTTTTTTAAATTCTTTCACATTTGTTTTGTTCGTTGAGAATTTTTATGTACAAATAACCTCCAAAAATTGAAAGGTGCAATATTCGATTGAAATCATGATCATTTATGTTTGAATATATTCTTATACTTTCATAGATGCAAATCACATTTTGTGTTTTAAAGTGTTATTGATGCGTTTTTTGAAATTACGATATGCGCTTTTCACTAAACAAATTATATTCTTTTCTTAAAGACGTAAATTTATCATCTCTCCTATTCAATCAGTGAACCTATTGCGGTAATTGCTTTCTAGGAACGATTAATGTAACATATAATCGTAATTACTAATTCGTGAAAGTTGTTTATTAGAATGAGACATTCCATAGGGTAATGCTGTCGATGGTGGATAAACATCGTTTGGAGAAGTCGGTGACTCATTTTGTTGATCGTCGAATCGTTGTGATATAGAGTATACGGACGGTGTGTTAGTGGGATTTAATGAGGTGGATTCGAGTGATCGAGAAACGGCCGGTGGATTTGCTGATATTGCCAAATGTGGCAAATATGACGGATAGCCTGATGAATAATTCTGTGCTGTTCGTGGTGTACCTGTTATAATAGGTCTATTGCTTTGTGTTAAGCCTAAATTTGCCTCTGCCAAGTACGGAACTTGATATGGAGGTTGTGAAAGATCTCTTTCTGGACGTGTCTCACTGAGTGGTCCAGGCGTTAAGTTGCCATTGAAAGCTTGAATGTCGTCGGGTACTCCGTATGGGTTGGGGATAGCTGGAGCTGGCAAACGATCATAAGCCGACAATACCTTTTGGGACATTGCATCTTCGTTCTCCTTCTTCCTTTTTATCAACTTCAACTTGCTACCTTTTTCTGCCAATTCAGCTGCAATAGCCGCTTGCGCTAAATAAGGCTCCAATGAACTTTCAAGTGCTCCGTAGTAAGGTTGTGACTCAATTGGTTCGATTGGTGGTGCAGGAGGAGTTGTTACTAACTGTTCTTGCAACTGCGCTTGGGTTGGCATTGTTTGCGGATTCGGAGGCATCTCCTCAGCCAATGGTACTTCGGGAACTTTCCCAAGAAATTGCATATCATTACCAGGCAAAGGCAATTGACGGAATTCTTCCCCGGAGTCGATAATTTTATCTTCTGGTTGTGACTTCGATTTCTTCGAACGGCAACATCGATAGATGAGAAATGAAATCAACGATACGATAAGAATTAGTACAACTATGCAACCAGCCACTATTCCAATATCTGCCCCAAATGATAATCCTGTACCGAGAAATCCATCTTTGTTGTTTGTGTTGGCTGCATTTACAGTGACGTTAGTACTGAAGGCTAGAATTGCGGCGGTTGTCGTTATGGCGGTTATTGACAGCTTTCCGTTTATTGCTTCTGAATACCGGAAGACGCACATTGCAACTGTAAAAGAACGAAAGATATTTTATTTACTCAGAGATAAGCAATAATTTGCACTTTAGTTCTGCAGCTATAAGAACACAGAATTCATAATTTTATATCGTTGTAAAAGTGTTGTATTTTCGAAGAAAGGGGATTTATGGAGAGTGAGTTTATGCCACTCTATACTTTCAAAACAGACGCATGCTTAGCACAAAGTTGGGAAAAAAGGAGGCGCATATTTGAAGAGAATTGATGAAGGAAATTATTTTTGTGGGAACTTGATTTTTCGTCGCTAATGGAACCTTTTCTCTTACATTTGCTAGCATTTTTCGAGCTTATTCTTGTATTATATAGGTAATGAGCTCAGTTTGTTTCAATTCCACATGAGGCTAATATTAATTGAATGAGGAGGGAGAGGAACGAGGGGGCAATGAGAAGGTCATGACACTCATAACTTCTCATAACTTCTCATAAGACAATGCGTTCTGCAGATATAAATTTGCAAAAAGAGTAATGGAAAACAACAGCAAAAGAAATCGGTGAGTATTATTTCCGTATAGAAATCAATTTTATCGTTGATATTACGAGAAATGCGAAGAAAAAGTACCAAAAAGAAGTAGCACAATTTGGAAAAGATCCATCAACTTATAGCAGTGAAATGGATAGAAGTCGATATTATTCAAATCACGCTTCTCTTCAGCTGAAAAGAAAAAAATTTCTATTACTGATTGCTCATATAACAAATAAATCGACTTGTAAAAGTTAAAATAATCTTTAATGAATTTTTCGGTTAGAGAATTAAAAATTGCAATGCCACATTACGAAAGAGTTACTATGAGTTACGATTTTTATTACAAATTAAAACGCTTCAATGTTACCTTACAATTTCACCTAAGCGAAAGTGGAAGCGATATGAAGAGAAAATTATTTGTAATGAAAGCTTTGTCGATTAAACTAAATAAAGTAAATAAAAGTATAACCATTCTTCGCAAGATGCTCTAGGCTTTTTGTTTTTAGATGCAAGCATAAAAATTCGACTTTGATTCTCCTCATATTGGATTTTGCGTCGATGAGTTGTTTTTATATGCTTTTAATACCGTGAAACCAAAATATTATTGGAATAGCATGAAATATCTCAAAATGCCCTCATCCTTTCTTACGTCCCACTCCCCCCCCCCTCCTTTCGATTTTAGCGACATATATGTGGAGATATTTGGCAGCATTTTCTGAAGTTATTGCTATCTGTGCTATATATCGTAAATTTCCTTGCTAAGAGGAATTGAAACTAGCTGGACGTTTTTCATAGTTCTGTCGGTCATCTTATTGGGCAATTTAGGGCTTAATAAAATTTTTCGAATCGAATTTTTATGTTGCAAGCAGCTGGCATAATTCTTACAACGCAGACAGTTTTAACACTTCATAGCTATTGTTTCATTATAGGAATTGCTATGAAATTTTCTAACTTATGCACCAAAGTTATACAATAACTTTAAATATGCATATATGCATATTATTTCTAATGCATAATATAATATAAAATATGCATAAAATTACACATAGATTACGTTGAATGTTACCGAAACATTAAAAATTCTCATAATTTTATTGCGATGCTATAGGGGCGATGAAGTTTGATTGTAGTAGACGGACTAAGGTGGATTTTTGCTTGATGAAATAAAATATTATCCATCTTTCTAAACAATTCCCTTCAAAAATGATGCATTATGCTTTATGCCGATGGATACTTATTTCTAAGATTATTTCATTGCTAACTTTGACAGTAATATTTCATTAAAATTATGCCCTCTCCTCTAAACTTGCAAACAAGTAAAATTCCAATAAGAAGGGACCGATATTTCCCTGAATATTAAAGAAAACTTCAGATGATATTCAAATGTGAAATATTTTCCTCCACGTTTATAGTGCCAAAATAATAACTTATTCGACGTGCACATATTATCACGAAAGTAGAGTCAATTCGTTCAGATTTGTTCAGTTGATCGCGATAAGGTACGGCTTATCGATAACTTTATTGCCCATAAGAGAAAAAATAGTATTATACTGATAATATAAGATTCTACTTTGGGAAGAAATTTATTAAAACAACAGCTCTTTATTAGTGCAATTATACAAAAAAGAATTTTTTTGGAGGGTTAATTTGGATATGTAGAATAGGGTGTTCACCTTTTTCATATATATATATATATATATATATATATATATATATATATATATATATATATATATATATATGTATATATAAAGATGATATTTTCAGATACAGTAAATAAAAGTATGACGAAACAGATGTTGATTTACCGGAAATGCCCAGAGAAATTATATTTTTTAAGACGGCATACGTCAGTAGAGCAAATAATCGGCATTCTGTAATGCGAACAATCGGCGCATATGTCCGCAACGGAAACACCTGTGGCGCAAATAAATAAGGTGCAAAATCGTAAAAGCGCCGCTATTCATCGTTTCATGATGCAAAGTTCTCATGACGTAATAGTTATATCGCAAATCTTCTACGATACAGTTGCCCTGGATCATCAGAATCTCCACGCAGTTTCCGCAAAGCAAATGTCTCCTGGGAGACTGTTCATTAATGGGGCGCAAATATCAAACAACGCAAATGATCCTCGACGCAATTAAGCGTTACGCAGGAATTTTATTCGCAAATGATATTCTCATTGGTTCGTTTATGTGGAAGGTGTATATGAGTCATACTGCAACGAGACAGAATAAAGTATGACTAATGTTTGAAATTCTTTGCTCATTATTGTCATGTCATGATAGCGTCTTGCATGAGTCATAATATCTTTTGAAGTTTTTCTCATCACTGATAAGAAAATAAGATATTAATTTTGTGATGTTAACAAAAGGGCGTAGAAGAATAGATGGAAAATTCTTTTAGAAGATTTTGAGTTAAGAAAAAATAAATCTTTAGTCATAAATATGCAACAATTTAATGGTAAATTGATTAGAGGCAAAGACATGAAAATAGAGTAAAAGAATGGATAATAAGAGAGGATGGATTGTAGATTAAAATTTCTTATATGTTTCGTTTTGTTAGCTATTTTTATTTGCCTAAAAAGATGAAGGCTATGTCATGAGAATGTAGCAGGGTAGGACTGCAAGAACTGATTCTCTTTTTTTTCTTCACCGCGCATCTTTGGGCAGGATATCAAATTCCAACTCATCTCTCGCCCCCCTCCCCACTCCCTCTAGCTCTCATCACTCGAGAACATGAAATTTGAAATTCGTATGTGAATGGTGCGAAATAAAAACTGTATGAGAGAATGCGAGCGATAAATTGGTATGCAAAAAAAGTTGATTTTGGCTGGAAGAAATGAGAGCTTAGGTACAAGAGAGATAAAACTTCCCATTCCATTAGTGAAAGTAGAAGAACGGGAGGGAAGGGGAAGAGAAAGGTGGTAGGAAGACCCCATCACTAGATCTCGGTATCCATTATAAACGTTAATTGCTCAACCATGCATTAATTTCTATGGTTTATGCTGAAGTGGCACTAAAGTTTTACTGAACTCTAAGCTGCAACTGTCGAGGTGAACAATGAACTCTACCCTTGCTCCTTTCTTTGCATCGCATTTTGCCGTCTAATGCAAGTATAGAATTTGCACGATCGCTTGGAAGCAAAAATATTGAACGAAGACCAAAAATATTCCATCGTATCTAATATTATGAATGCGGCCAAATTCATAATCACGCAAATCGTTTAAAAAAGTTATAAATATGCAAATAGTGCTGAGAATCGAAACTTCATCTTTTGCCTATCGCGCAGGAGGATGATCCACTAAGGTATCGCCTATTCGATTTTAAACAACTTTTGGTAATCGAATGCCGCATTTATTGCAGCTGTTAAGGTTCACTTGAATTTGAGGGGTTATTGGGCGAGATAACTCTTTTAACTCAAGGTTATCTGCACTCCTGCTGTGAAATAAGTGAATAGCCTGGTAACTTGAATGAAAAACGAATAGAAAACAAACTGAAAAACCCGCCAACGAGTCCTCGGCGATATGACATTAAACATATATCAAGTTCCATCTCGAGATGAAGAAAGAGACTCACCACTAGAAGTGATACTATCCAAATAAGAGTCTAGTTAAAATGCCGAAGAAAACGTTCCGAAAGCGTGAATGCATTAAGTAAGTGCACACATCATTCAAAAGATGGTTGAAGCATTGGGCGTTTAGCGTATGATTCGATTGCAGACGTTTGTTTGCATACGTGCATCAACGTTCTCTTAGGCAACTGATATCAATGTTGAGTTGGCGCCGTTATCGACCACAACAGTGCTATGTTTATAACTAAAATTGATCACCCTCAAGGAACTATAGTGGAATAAATGCGAAAACCGAATAGATACAAATGGTTATCTTTAACCGATAACTTACTGTTTCGATTATGTATGGTCAAATGTGGTAGGTAATGGTATATATCGGGTTTACATTGGACTTATATCAATCCGCGTGATCCATCGACATCTCATCTACACAAATCGCTACTTAAATTCGTAGATCCGCAATGATCATGAAGTCGTACTGAAATGCATGTTCGCCTTTTCTCTGCTTCTTTGTTTAGTACGTGCGGCTATATGAATCATTTGCCATCCATCCTTGCAATATAGACCAGTCTTATATTGCACGTAGTTTATTGACAAGAGTATGTTTAAGATTTCAATAACATTCTTTTCCTGACTTTATTCTTTCGTGTTCGGATTCTCTTTCTAAATTAATGTTCAATTCATGCTAAATTTTCTCCCTTCTCCTTTCTCCCCTCCTCAAAGAAAACCCCACCATGCCCGCCACGGTTTGTATCAACACGCCATATTACTAAACACCTCTACGTTCGCCAGCCATCAGTGAATTGTGTCATCACACTCAGCTATTGCTAAGTAAGGTGACGAAAAATCAGTCATCATTTGGCGACGCTATCGTACTCGAACTCCTCCCTCCGCAACGGCGCACATTGCCACTGCTCTATTCCATCTATTAGCCAAGTGTTCGCCATCTCGCCATAGGCCCTTCCGCTTCAACTGCCTCTGTCTCTGTTCCATTCTCTGTTCTTAGTGAACAAGGCTTTAACACGATTTTTTGTTTCCTTTTTTCATCACTTTTTTGAGTTCGTCCCAAGTTCCCGTGTTAAATTCGTTTCTAAATCGTTCAATAACACTCCTCTGAAGAAGGTTTTCGCTAAGCATATTCAGTATACTGCAATAAAACATCAGAAAAGAATGCGGCTCGTTCATTACAGTTTTATTGACTGCAAAATGCAAACAACAACGCAAAGTGTTATCTGCCAATCTGATTTATCATCAATGGCAACGGAACTCGGGAATGAGGATATTCGTCCATTTATATGGTCGCTGAAACAATAAAAGGGCGCAACAATTTACTTTTTATATAATTACTTTTTTGTAAATTTTCATTCCGCAGTCATATTCTAGGCAAAGAGTGACAGTTGTTTTAGTCAAAGATGTTAAGATTGAGGAACAACAGGTGCGTTTTTTCGGAGCTTTAAATTGGGAAGAGAGCCTGAAAGGATCCATCAAGCAGCTCAATGAGAAATCGCACTGATGACTCTCTGTAGCCGTTTGTAAATCCCCTGCGCAGTTTTTTGCTCCTCTCAGCTAAAGCCAATAAAGTAAGATCACTTTCAATTCGTACATTCAATAAATTGTCCAGTTGCCCTCGAGGGCACTTCCCTCTTCTCATCGTCGACCGTATATTCACACTCGGCGAGGATAAAACAATTCGACCTTCTTGCTCTTATTCCTTATTACATCTGTGTACCAATACCACTTGTACAATAAACCTACACCCTTAGCTTCTACTCTCTTTAGACTGTGAGAATGCATTAAAATTTCGCTTTACATTATAAAAATTTCGTCAGAACAAAAAAATTTAGGCAAATTATTGGTCTCTGTTTCAGCTTCTATAAGGAACACCCCTCCTACACCCTCTTGGAAAGAAATTGGAGACCTATACGTCTCCTGATTTATGAAAACAGCTTCAAGTAATTCGATTGTCGAGAAAGGCTATTGATCACATCGATAGTATTTAATACGAATAATTCAAATCATATGATACGTTAAAAAATGCCAAAAAGCACAAAAACCTGAACCTCAGGTTTAATATCAAATGCAAACAATAAATGTTTGAGTATGGATGTAGGCTGCATGATAGTGATTCGTCTACACTCATTGTTACATATTTACGCATATGAGAAGGGTTTTTTTCATAGCGTTCTCAGGGTTTTCATAGTTCTAGGCTTGCAATATCATCAATTGGGTTCTTGCAGGTTCCGTAGTATATATCTAGGCCTTATGGCTCTATTCTTAGGCGCAATATACTAGCGGGATCTGGACAATCCAAGGTGTTTGTTTGCCGTGATTCACTAATTAAGCTCCACATATGAATTCAACAATAACTGTGGGAAGCGTTCTAACAAATCATAACCATGGTCAGGTATGAGAACACAAACGTTCAGCACCAGGACGTATTTGTAGGTAGCAAAGGTGTTGTAGGCAGTATAGCACTTTGTCTCTACTTTGCAGGTTCGACGCCATGCCTTGCAGTCTATTTTCTAGTTCCCTCTTGGCTTTAATAACCAATAAACTTCACCTGAAGTGGCAGTCACCGGAATAACTAAGTAATAGTGCAATCAATTAAAGTTACAACACCAACTGAGTTTCGAATGACGTCATTTATAATTTAATAAATATAATTTACTAAAGCTGAAGAAGATCCCTTTTTATCTTCCGTAGCGATTCATTACATCTCAATTTGCCGCATAAAATCATATGCGCATCAGAAACGCTTTTTTTTACAAATCACATAGAAACAACAACCACAACAACATAGAGAAAACAATGTGACTGCACCACAAAAAACACAAACAATAATAAATGCCATCCCATAGGCGATACGGTCACAATAATCACTATACTCGCTCATTGTGAGCTGAACTTCAGCTGCGGTCGAATAAACCCAATACGAGCCTGAAAATAACCAATCGGAAAGCAGCCTCATACTCTAACGATTATTGCTAACAGCATCGACCTTTTTTTAGGTTCGGAAGACAACATTATTTAGTCATTTTACCAAATCGGGTACTAGAATGGCTCGTAAAACAACTGATATTTTATGCATTACTAAAAACAAAAATATTCCAGTGGAGATCAAAAACCGCCATCGATGTTCATAGGTTTACGTCATACTAAGTGGAGCAATTCGCCTTCTTCACCGCTTGGAGCATGAGATTTGAATTAAAAAAAAAAAATCACAAAAACGCATACTTACCAACGCAAAGTGTGATGGCAAAAATCCCAGCGAATAGCCAATCCAGTGGATTCAAATAGGATTGCTCTCTGCGATCGTCTAGTTTACAGATTGCTTTAGCAATACGTATACTAATATCAGCTAAGTAACGTGCGATGAATATTGCACCAGTTGTGATCAACCAAATCGGTATATATGGTTGTGCGGGGCATTCGTCCAGTTTAAGTGCCCCAATGACGATCATTGATATTGGCAAAGCGTTGAAAATAGTCAATACAATAAGGCCAACAACTAAAATTTGCTTGACGATTTCAAAGTTATTGAAGATTTCGATCTCCGTTGCCTATAGTGACATTCTGTACTTGTCTAGAAATTAATTCCTAGCAAATGACTTAGCAGCAGATGCCCAGCAGTAAGAGGGTTCATAAGAGAAAAGGCATAAAGAGTGGGGAAGAGAGTTGAGGCAGTTGACTACGACGCAGTGAGGGTGCTCAGAGGAAGTACCGTTGAAGGGGAAACTTTAATACATTTTTTCACCGTTTCTTTTAGTACAGCAAAGGATTTATGCACAAGTTCACCTCACCAAAAATAATACAATAAATCTAAAATAACATAGGTCAATTATCTACGGCAATCTTTTGTTGTACTTCGAATTAACGCTCTTTTGAGTAAATATCTTCACGAATAAAGCTAGCACATTTTCCCATTTGAATAAGTGAAATACCCATTAATAAATTACGAAAAATTCTTAACAAACATATCTAAACTTTGCGGCAAAGCGCGATGGACGAAATTAATTTCTAGTCCTCAACGCTTACACACATGAGAGAAGAAAGAAAGAAGATCGATTTGACTATGTACAGTTTACTCTATATAACTTTCATGAGTAGTAAGATTTTATGATTGAGGGAGAACTCTATGCATATGATTTCTCATTGATACTTTTGAATCTCACCAGCAGCCATCAAAATGTCCAAAAAAACCATTTTGGAATTGCATTGTCTCACTTAGTAAATCCTCTCAATTTTTGCTTTATTTATTAGCACATTGATTTAGCAACTAACTAACACTTATTTAACAGTGAAATATTATCTCTACGAAACAATAACGTTCAGTTTTTCAATGAATATGAATATGTTTAAAAGAAGAAAAGGAAAATCAAATAAATAGTAAAGAAATACCTGAACTAGTTGTAGAAGAATATAGTTTTGCACAAAATATCGTTAACGTCTCAGGACCATCAACATCACTGAATTCTCCCTTTAACGCCGAATACATGCTTCACACTAAGTTGTACTCCTATCGGTTCTTAAACAAATATTGACTCCATAAACGTCAATAAAAACTATCACTATAGAAGACGAGGCTAGGCGAATTTCTCCCAACAGCCTAAAAAATTCGAAAAACTCCACAGTGGAGCAATAAGTTTTAGATAACTACGCAAAGATTGCATCACATTGGCACAGCCAATTCCTAATACATCTATCAATATTTTCTTTGGCGACAAGTATGCGCTTTTTGCGTATCACCAAATTTGCTTGAAAAGAAGAAAATGATCATCGATTCCCGCTTTCTACGATGACGGTGGATGATTAACCTTGAGAAATGCGCCTGCGTTGACTAATAGAGCCGTATAGAAGATCGACTTGGAGAAATGAGGTCGGAATTTTTGGAAACTAATAAAACATTAGTTTATTTTTCGGAGAAACGCACAAAGAACACATTCAAATGGTACAAATTGTGCAACTTATATAAAACTAAGAAACAACAGGGAAAAGTGTAATGATTTGGTGAAAAAATCTTATGCGAAAGCAAATAAATATCACTTGCTTTTTTCGCAATCGTAATTGCGCTATCGTCGATAAATTCTGCAGAAAAGGATTCCATCTTTTTGAGGTTTCTCAAAGTGCGTAATTTTTCATTCAAAACTCGTCTGAAAATTTATGTCGCCAATAAATAATAAGTGCTCTATTCATTGTTTTTTGGGAAGTTCCGGGAATCCATCCAATTAAGTCGAAAATTATATTTTTATTCTGGATTGAATGGAATCAAAACTTAACAACTATATTTGAAACACGATTGCACATCTGCTAGATACCGCAACCATATCTGCGAGTTTCTGCTCAAACAATCCTTCCGGATTATGAATTAAAACTCCAAATAGACTCGAAAGCATATGTATAGAGCATAGAGATACAACGATCTTATAGTTCGCTATCACAAATGAATGCAATTAAAAAAGCATTTTAAATATAAATTTTAATCAAATATTAATTCAAAGATAAGTGAAACTAAGAGCACTCATATATTTTGAAAAAATCAACACAATGAGCAAATATTCTTTTTGCAAAGAAAATAGGAATCAAAACTGATTACTATCACTTCGTTGAAAAAAATAAGCTTAGTGTAATAATTTAAAAAAAAAAATAGATAAACTTCTTAGACGGTTTTATAATTTGGGAGATAAATCTGTGCAGAATTTCTTGGAAACTTAAAAGGTAATAAGTGCTAAGTGCGTAGATACTAATCGTTAATATGAGGTCATCACTCACTCAAATATATAAAATCGATGATGCTCTCAAAAAAGGAAGGACATTGTTTGTTTGAGATGTGTACTTTTAGCGATTTCGAAGGTAAAAAAGCTTTCGCATTCTATCTTGTTTCCTTGTTCACCCTACTATTCGCTCTTTGAGAATTACCCATTCCATTGCATAACAATACGCCTACTTTCGTTCACGCTTCACACTGCGTTTTCGCCTCGTACAGCTTCGCTAATCGATTGCATACAATCAATTGATACTGCTCAACTAGCATAGCAACTAAGTTCTAAGCCAGAAAATGGAAACGGCTGCTAGATTTGGAGGGGTAAATGTTGAGGAGGAATACGAAGGCGGAGAGGATAGAAACGATCCTTAACTATATTTAATTTAAGAATTCTTGACTCTTCCAATATGGAAGTTTCAATTAAATAGTAACGTAAAACACATTCATTTGATTGAATCAAATAAATATAAAATAGGCAAAACTCATTCAAAACGTTTTTCTTTTCGATTGTTTATACGAATGAAGCATCAGTGGGAATCTTTTGAAATAATACTTTATATAACAATGAATGTGGTTGTCACTAAATGAGATGAATTTAGCAGTAAGTGAGAGGGTATTTTACTCGCTCATCGAGTTCCGCGATCACTAGCACAAAGTGAACTGATAAAAAAAGCTGGCTATCTAATTTGAGAAGATTCGACCAACTTAAGAAATAGCATGGACGAAATTTCTATAGGTCTTCCAAATACTTCCACCATATTAAGGGAAATATGAAAAATGGAATTTTCATTTTGGTGCCAATAATATTTGAACAAATTTAAGATGGCCATTGATTGCAAAAACTCAAGTAATTTTGTTTCAATTTCCTCCACACCATGAGGTAAGATTTCTTGAGGTTATGAGATAATGTTGAAAAATCAGGATTTATAAAGCAACAGAGATGGAAATTAGTGGGATCGAATAGGAAACATTTCAATAAATCGGCAGTTCTTTGAAGGAGTAAAGAATATTCTGATTGTCAAAGCAATCATCTCATTTTAAACAACAAAAAATAAAAGAGATATTAACAAAGCTAAAAAAAAAGTTTTTTTCCTGGACAAGCAATCAAAGGCGGCGCTGCTTTTTCACTGCAGCCACCAATTTGAAGGTGGTGTAGTGTACAATGAATTCCTTGTTCTTCATTAAATTAAACTTTAATATCAACCAGACAATTGACAGCTTTTTACAGACAGCTTCAATAAAAACTTTAAAAAGGTTTAATTACACAAATGACAAGTAATATGTCCATCTCTTTCAATTGCTCAATCGGCGAAGCCTAAAGAAGAATGTGAGAACATGGAAATAATCTTAGGCAAAACTTGTCGATTTGTGCTGGTTTAAAGGCGCTAAAATTAAAAAAGCTGATAAATGAAATAGATTCGCTCAATCAGGGATGGTGCCAACAAAATCGTTGCAAATAAAATGTCATGTGATATCGATAGAAAATGTGATTGTTAGTGTACAACAAATATAATTGATGAGTCACAGTGATTGAAAATGTGAAAAAAAAATCATTCACACATCGCTTCCTATTATATTGACTTATGGAACAATTTGCTAAGGGTGTTTCATAAATATTATAATCGTTTCAAAAAGATTTGTAGAGCATTTCCTCAACAAAATATAAAAAGAAAAAATAAAAACTTTAATCTTTTATATTCGTCAACTTTTATATACAAACTTATAAAATTAATGAAGCGTATAATTTCATAAAAATATGAATGATGTTAGAACGTTTATCTAATGAAATTCGAGCCTAAATTTTCGAGAATTCGATAGGTTTTTGCGTAAAACTTCTTTTACTCAACATGTGAGTCCATCGGAAGTCAAATTGCTGCCACCCGTTGAAATTTCTTCGATTAATAAACCACCTTGAATTAATGGTCAGTTATTGTTTGGCAGTTTTTAGTATACGAATAGATGGGAAGAATGAACTGTATTCATTCGAAAATGTTATCTGAATAGGAGAATATGCGATAGAACAAACAAAGAAATGTAATATTTGAACATATTTTGTTATCGAGAAATGTGATGGCAAATACGAACTATCGCGATCCTTAATTGAAATCGACAACGTGCGTAATGTTATGTGAAACGTTCAGCATATATACTGATATTATTAGTTATATGTAGAAATATGCAAAAAATGCTTTAAATCGTACTAAAATGGAATTCGCAGCGAAAGAAACGAAAACGACCAATCCAGCGGACACTTTGCTAAAGCGTTATCAGCGCTATGCCAACGAGAGAAAGGAGCGATCGTTCGTCACGGAAGCCTCTTTCTATTTTCGTTTCAAATGTTTTTTTTTCGCTTTGCAAATTGGCATATTAAACAGAAGTTGTATTTGTTCATCCGCTCCTCTTCCATTTGTTATTTCAACAAATTCCAATTGAGCATAAACTCTGACAGCGACTATCAGCTCCCATTTTTTTGCCCACTTTCAAAGAACACCTCAATTTCTCCAGTTCCATTTTTTCACAAACTCACAAAATTTCCTCATATGTTCCTGGTTGTAGTCCAATCAGAAGCAAAATTTCCTACATATTAAATTCATGCACCGCATATTATTTAAAGATCTACTGCAACGAAAATGCTTTCTGTACTCAAATCGCCATTGCATATACTAAAAGAAATCGCCATTGCGGATACTAAACGAAGAAATGCTTAAACTAATGTCAAAATTTCATATTGAAATGTTTTCGAGCATAGAATGCCACAGATGATGTTTTTGAGAAATACGAATGATATAATATGTGGAAAAAATATTATTTATATTCTCATTCAATCGATCACTCCCAAAATGTCTCCATCATTGATTCAATGAAATAGCGAATCAATCGATATAAAGTCAGATACCCCTTTACACTTTTAAGCATCTATTGCATCTTCCGAGACGACGAATTGATGTGAAATATGGTGAAGAAGGCGATCATTTCACCGAACAACTTTCCAACACTAACTTTAATGGTTTTTCAAATTTAGCCGATCTTTACTGAGTAATAATGCCCTCTTATTAACTGAAGATTCATTCGAAATCCTCATGAAGAAGATGTGACCTACTTTTATGAAGTTTTTAGACTTTTAGAGCTTTTCATTAATTTGCTTTTCATTAATTTTTTCATTTGTTTCCTTTGCTCAGCTCTCCCTTCTCTCCCCAGTACTCTCCCAAAGAAAGGAAGGGACAAGCAATCTCCGGGCGAAAATCTCTGCGGCCTACGAAAGTTGCTACTCCGCCTCAGCAGTCACCTCCTTTTGGGCGAAGAATTTCAGCGATTTTTATCAAATATGCCAAGCTATGTCAAGCTATGTCAAGCTCATTAGACGTCAATGGCGTTGAGCTGTGAACGCAACTAGTTCTCGAAGGGTTTCTTGTTTTATTGCAATCGAAACGGCTGTCTCGAGCCCCATGTTACCACGAATTTGTTCAGCATTATCGAAATGCCTGCATCAACTACTGCCGAATGATTTTCGATCACTCCACTCCTCCATGTTCTTCTTACTTGGTTTTTGAACTCTGCTTCTCCAGGAACGCTTCAACCATCCTAACATGGTTTGCAAAACGAAGCCTTTCGGTTTAAGATGGAAAGAGCCACGAAGATCCTCAACAAAAATAGCAACAACAAGCAGGTCCAAGGCAGATTCTTGATGAACTCCACCACTGATCTTTTCATAAACACAGAGTTTCCAGTAGCACAAACGTGCGTGAAGATCCACACAACGCTGCAGGTTCATGAGGAAATCACTAAGTCAGACACTACTTTTAAAATCTTTATTAAATTTAAAACACAACACAATATAAACGCAACGAAGTGAACGGTTGTCTGCAGCATTAGACGCATCGAATAATGAATAGAACGGAGCGCTTCAGTACCCCTCGCCGACTACTCCGAATGTCGGAAACCAACAACGCTTCACCAGGCGCTGCAATTATTTGCAGATTACACAAAGAAAACAGACATAAACAGTAAAGTACCCCATTTGGGGCAGAAGCACCTGGCCTCATCGATAGAACAACTCACAGCTTCGAATTTCCAAACGAAAAGAAGCGCGAACAAAAGACTTACCTCAGGATAGTGCTATTGCTTCGCTGAACCAAATACCTCAAACATCAAATAAAACACTGCGCCTCTAACAATTTGCATGATCTGGACCTTATCTGAGTGCGAAAAAGGCTGATCTGATGTCTTACGCCACAATATCACACCTCGGAACTCGGGATGGAAATCAGTTCAATTTCAATACAGTAACTTCGCACCTTAGGCAGACAAGTCCTCCTCGGCTCGTCGAAAACCAAGTCACGTGAGCAGGAATTATACGTTGGCCGACCATCGACGCAAACCAAGTATCGCCGCGAGCAACCCAAGGCGAAGAAACCGTTCCTTTGACGAGTGCACGCTCGTACTAAATGGTAAATATGTTCTTTCGAAGTAATGAACATAAAAGCAGTATAAGAGTGCAGAACGTCTTGGGTGCCAACACAGTTGGCGTTTCTAATTATTGCATATGAGGAAGTCCAGAAACTTTTACAAATATGCTTCTCCATAAATATCCAAAGTACACCAATCGCAACGTTCACAACGCGCGGATGGGTCACGCATTGATACATGCGGAATGTTGTGAATGAAACTATAAGCTTTAAGACACTTATGGTAGTTCGCTAAGTGGTACCGCTAAAGAGTGCAGACAAAGCCCCTCAATCCCACATGCACACTTAGCAAAATTGAATGAAAGAACGGAAGGCTGCCAACAGCATCCCAACAAACTACAAGACAAACAACCCAGCCATAGCATGCGATCTTCGGAAACAACTCCTCGATAATGCCAAACCACGTATTTGCCCCCATATGAATCCAGATGATGAGGGATATCTGGCGAATTCCACTGTCTTCAGTTAAAACATCCACTACTCAGCACAACGGTGCTTCACTCTCACCCCTCGAAAACATAGGCCGTGATCGAAAGAAAAGATCAAAAAACTTGCCTTTCGTGATCATGACGGCTGGTTTGGCTGGTGCCTCCAATGCGGGTGCCGCTGGAGGAGCTTCTACCATTGGAGGAGCTTCTACCATTGGAGGAGCTTCTACCATTGGAGGAGCTGCTACAACTGGAGGAGCTGCTACCACTGGAGGAGCTGCTACCACTGGAGGAGCTGCTACCATTGGAGGAGCTGCTACCATTGCAGGAGCTGCCACCACTGGAGGATAGGCAACCATTGGAGGAGCAGCCAATAGAGGCGGAGAAACCAATGGATAAGATGCAACGACCGGCGCAGGAGCAACCTCTGGGTAAGGAGCGACGACTGGTGCAGGGGCCATTTCTGGAGGAGGAGCGGGCACTGGAGCTGCGGGTACATCTGGAGCGGGGGCGGCCGCAGGGGCAGGAGCTGCAGCTGGATAGGAAGACACCACCGGCGGGGCAGCAACCGCCGGGAGAGGAACCGCTTGGGCTGGAGGTGCTTCGGGAACGTTGACCGCAACAGTCGTGGTGGGATTGCCGCCGCATGCCCCCACGTAAATTTTCTCCACACACATATCAGAAACTTCGTCAAGAACGAGACCGCTTGGGCATTCTTTTGCGTGAGCACGTCTATCGGCACACGTTATGTAGAAAGGCACGCAACCGATGTTGTAATCGCCATCTGAGCGCTGATCGCAAAAGCCGCTGTCAACTGAAAATCAGCAACATACATTCCCGTATATGACGTTGGGAGGACGTAGAACAAAATTCGCACTTCTCATAGCCGAAACCTACTCCTGTTGCAATTCATCGGGAACATTGCTGTCATAAAATTTCGTTTCTGTGAAGTTCTGATATGATTTACGACGGAGCTGAGTGTAGATGAGGTGGGAGTATGGAAAGATGGATAATAATAAATGCTTTAATTGTTACGAGGCTCGCTTGGAGTGAACAGCGGGGCGAATCCGCGAGACGGCCTCTGGTAGGCATAACCGCGACAGGACGACGCATACCACCTGCAACAATAAACCATCAAACTCCTTGCCATGCTGGAACCATTTCTGCTTTCTGAGACCTATATTAGTGAACGCTATGTTCTCACCAACAAAGGGCTAATCTCTGCTCTTACAAATTTGGTCTCAAACTACCAACAATGAATGAGGAACCCAGACTAACATTAACAACAGCTCCCACCTAAATGTAGCAAAACTCTTCGAATAGTGGGCCCAACTCACATCTTCTACCGATCTTCCCACGACTTTCCCCACTTCCCTCCAATCCCCTTCCACAACGCCTAAAATACCGGAATTTAACGCATGCGGCGGCTTTCTTCGTGCATTCCCTCTTACACGCTACTGCTCCATTATGCTCACCCGGCATATGAGCTCATTTGAACGGTGATCACGTACGTGAGCACATGTTGCACCAGTACGCATTCTTCGCAGGTGAACGCAAAACCCCCAAACATTCCTGACAGCATAACAAATCCTCACTTTGGTACGCATTTGGTGGTGGGCCTGTCGAAGAACATTCCATCACGGCAAGACATGACATGCGACTTTCTGCTGCTGCAAGTCACGAATTGCGGAACGCAACCCAATGCATATGGTCCGTCACGCCTACTGCTACAGAAGCTGGCACCTAAAATATACAAACAATCACAACCAATGACCCGAGACTTTGGCAACCCGCGAGCGTCTAGCGAACTTCCCACAATCGTAATCACCAGTGGCTCACCGTAAGCATATGCACTTTACCAAGGAGAGCGTAAATTTCGTGGTAGTATATCCCACTTTTGCTACGGAACGCCCACACACACGAGCAATTGTTATATAACGCCTAAAGCCGGAACAAGCTATTCCACATACGCCAGTCGCTATTACTCGTTTTAGAGCGACAGCCGTGAAGGCGAGGCAGGCGCCCGCAACCTGCTTCTCAATGATGGAAATACACCTTAAAAGAAAGACAAACCGATGAAAAAGCAGATAATCAAAGATGTTCACAAATGACAAATGAATCTGACATTATACCTCCGATGCCGAGTGTTCTGGCTTCCACATGCGTTGTTGCAACCCAAGTGGCTGAAAGAAACGCTTATCAGAAAGGTAACGAACACCGCGATCGCCTTAATGCTAGCATGTCTTAAAACGGTCATTTCTATGCACCAATGAGAAGCTTTGAAGCTCATTCAATTAAACGCCTGGTAAGCACATAGTACCGTTCACAGCAATATGTAAATTGAGTGCTTCTAAGGCCCGAATGGCTTTCTAACACAGCCTTAGTAATGATTAAAAAATCACAGAAACGTATACATGAAGATTGAACAAAGCATAATTTAAATGGCTATATCTGACCCTCAAAACTTCACTTGCGGCTAATTTCTTTTTGTAGTGGCCCAGGGGAGCATAAAGAGCGATCTAATTCTCACTAAAACCGTTTCCTCCACCGTCTTGGTCCGATGACGAGACAGTCGGTACGGCTATCTTCCAAATATTCATTTAATGCACTCACAAACGATTCTGAGGATAACATTAATATCCGTAAGTGGGACGGGACACTAACCAAGAGCCAGCAGAACAGAAAACACCGAAGTCATGGTGCCCCACAACGTCACACCAAACCAACGACTCGTAAGCGACATTAAATTGTTGATACTTCATTATTTATACTACTATCGGCGCTTTAGAGGAGACCCTTCGGGCTAGTGCGTAAGTGTCGCCATGTTCAGTATGATCGCTTGTTTCATTCTGCCCTTTGCACAGCACCATGCCATAGCACTGTCACCTTGCGCTCCTTGATTTGATCAGAAACTTCACTAAGGAGAACAACAATGATGCTGTTTTCGACGCATCTGAGCAGTGCTTATTTCTGTTCTTGGCACTTTGATTCCTGCTTAAGTGTTTTTAGTCGTTGCAATGAAGAGTAGTGAATTCATTGTCTTTGGCGGCTTGCAGAAGTCCTTTGTCGATCATTGTCTCCAACGGCAGAAAACAATAGAAGATCACATTGAACTACATAATCTTCTGCCTGCCTTGAGGGTACTTTCAATAAGAGTCGAAAGCAGTACAAATAAACTTCTCCACGCCGCAATTTTCATTCTCTATTGTTGCGTAGAAGCTGTTAGTTTGGGACGAGTCGTATAAGGCTATGAAGTCGACGTCAGTTATGCTGTTGCTGGTTCTCGGTTAGTGCTGCATTTAACGTTGAGTCTAAAGGGTGCTAAGCTCAGCTTCGCGAATGAGTTCATTCATTCAAATTCCGGTAGGGGAACGTGCTAGTAGAAGAATTGTGGAACACAGGCTAACGAAGAAGTGAATAGTTGAAGGCCGGAACATTTACTGAGTGCATGGCCACCTGAGCGACACTGCGATAGGAAAAGTTCACCGCAAAATGGAGGGAACCTCTAAGCTCCACCATAGGAGCTATAATTTCAGTTCATGCTTCCCCAATTGCTGATTGGGGTTTTTGAGCGATTGTGTTCGTAATTACTGGGCATTCCTTGAGGTATTCGGAGACAGTTCGGGTCAAAGAAGTACCAGATTGAGTGAAAGCTGGGAACTAATATCTGATGATCACTGTGGGCCATTTGATAAATCTGCAAACTTCCGAATAATGTTCAGGTACGGTAACGGTTATAACGCTTGGCTCGTATTAAGACCATTGCCGTATTTCGCGATTACCTGAACAATCATTTTTTCAGTCGTGTGGGTTGCGTCAACGCATGTGGAAAGCAAAGCACTTCGCACTGGAGGTATACTTTGGCGCTTTTGTTGTGGTTTTAAGTTAGGTTGAAACAATGCGTTTCGACTGTAGGGGCTAGAGGCGATCGCGGTATCCAAACTATGCACAGCATCTCCCCTCGTCAAAGGTTCTGAGTCGGTATATTCGGAACCCCGAAAGGAGTACCTTTGTTCATAGTTAAGCGGCAGTCGCTGCGGATTCGCAGAAGAGTATCTGCCCGACAGTATGGCTATTACCCCGAAATTAGTAGGGGCGCGTGCGGCATTTGCATGGACAACCTCGCCTCGAAGCTTGATTGCGTGCTCGCACGCCTTTTATAGTAGTAGTTGAGGTGAATAAACGTTAAGGTATAGTTTCGAGTTAAGTGATGGCAAGGATGAAGCTGGAGATGGTCATAATGTTGGCTAGGAAGCAAGAGGATGGATGAGCTGCAAAAGAGCTGGCCGTCAGGGAAGAAGAGTACAAAACTTATGCTTAGTTCACTGTTGTTGATATATGAGGAGATTTTGCTGAGGAGCCATCATGTCCATTTGAAATCAAGTACTGAAGTGTTGCACCATTTCAGTTGGCAGTGACTTCTGCAGTCAGCGCCCAGACGGTGACTACAACATCGGCTGCGTGTCCAGCTACATAACATGCGCCGGTAGGCGTGCTCACGCCAAGAAATGCCCCCAAGGTCTCGTTCTTGACGAAGCTTCTGACATGTGCGCGGAGAAGAGCTACGTTGGCGTGTGCGGCGCCAGCCCTTCGGGGACTAGCATTGTCGACGGACCCAAAACTCCTATCGCGCCTGTTGTGGCATCCCCTTCAGTGTTATCACAGCCGCACTTGGTGTCACAGCCGCAACTAGTATCACAGCCGCAACTTGTATCACAGCCGCAACTGGTATCACAGCGGCAAGTGCTAAAACAGCGCAAGGTGGTATCGCACCCGCCAGCCGCGGCACACCCGCCAGCCGTGGCATACCCGCCAACCATTGCATACCCGCCAGCCGCGGCATACGCACCAGCCGTCGCATCCCCACCAGTCGTGGCATCCCCACCAGTGGCAGCACGCCCGCCAGTGGTAGTACGCCCGCCAGTGGTAGTACGCCCGCCAGTGGTAGTACGCCCGCCAGTGGTAGTACGTCCGCCAGTGGTAGTGCGTCCGCCAGTGGTAGTACGTCCGCCAGTGGTAGTACGTCCGCCAGTGGTAGTACGTCCGCCAGTGGTAGTGCGTCCGCCAGTGGTAGTGCGTCCGCCAGTGGTAGTACGTCCGCCAGTGGTAGTACGTCCGCCAGTGGTAGCACAGCCGCCAGTGGTAGCAGCCGCCCCAGTGCTAGAAAACCCAGAGGTGGTTTCGCAGCCGCAGTTTGTATCGCAGCCGCAGGTGGTGTCGCAGAAGCAAATGGTATCCCAGAAGCAAGTGGTCAAGCAGAGCAAAGTAATATCGCATCGGCCAGAGGTTGCATACCCGCCAGTGGTAGCAGCCCCGCCAGTGGTAGCAGCCCCGCCAGTGGTAGCAGCCCCGCCAGTGGTAGCAGCCCCGCCAGTGGTAGCAGCCCCGCCAGTGGTAGCAGCCCCGCCGGTGGCAGCGCCTCCCAAAGTGAAAACATGCTCACACGCGGTTGCTGGTCCTAAAGTGAAACCGTGTTCCCCAGTGGTCGCCCCTTCACTGGAAGTTGCTCCTCCACCAGAGGTTCCCCCTCCACCAGAGGTTGCCCCTCCACCAGTGGTCGTTCCTCCACCAGTGGTCGCTCCCCCACCAGTGGTCGTTCCTCCGCCAGAGGTGGCCCCTCCACCAGTGGTCGTTCCTCCACCAGTGGTTGCTCCTCCACCAGAGGTTGCCCCTCCACCAGAGGTTGCCCCTCCACCAGAGGTTGCTCCTCCACCAGAGGTTGCTCCTCCACCAGAGGTTGCTCCTCCACCAGAGGTTCCCCCTCCACCAGAGGTTCCCCCTCCACCAGAGGTTCCCCCTCTACCAGAGGTTGCCCCTCCACCAGTGGTCGTTCCTCCACCAGTGGTCGTTCCTCCACCAGTGGTCGTTCCTCCACCAGTGGTCGCTCCTCCACCAGTGGTCGCTCCTCCGCCAGTGGTTGTACCAGTGACTGTGAAAGGCAAGTTTGGTTCTTTGCTTTCCTAACTGGAACACTTCATTAGAGTGCTGCTGATATCCTTATGTCCTTTCATCAGATTTTTACTGTGTGTGCATGTGAAGCTGTTTTTACTCTTCCTGGACGCTTGCGTGATACTGCTTTAGTGAAGATTAACTTATAGTTCCAACATTCTCTGCGTTCTAACGCTCCACTTCCATTCATCATTCTGCATATGTTGATGTTGTTCGTTTAGTTCGAATGTGCACTCCTCACCAGAACGGCTTCTTCGCATTGGGTTGCTCTCCGCGGTACTTGGTGTGTGTCGATGGTCGTTCGACGTATAGTGCCTGCGAGCATGGCGTATTCGACGACGGAAAGATGACTTGTCTGCCTAAGGTACCTGCTTGATGTGTTAACTCGCTGAGCTCGTTTTTCTCACGGGTTCGTAGATGGAACTTGTGTACTCTAGGTCAGGTCATTTTTTTAGAGAATGAATTTGGGGTTTTCACGCTCGACGGGGATAATCTAGATTTGTTGAAGTGGTGTCGTTTGCTCATACACTCGACCAATTTGAAGGTTTGAATCCTTAGATTTCTATGAAGATTAGTTTAGTTGCTTCTCCTCCGGTGTAATTGTTGATCTCTTGGTGTAAGTTGCGTATAATTTCAGCATCTTGTGAGGCGTTGTCGGTCCCCGGCATTCGGAGTAGTTGGCGAAGCGTACTGATGACCCCTGTGCTGTCTACTTTTGGAGACGTTTGATGCTGCACACGACCGTTTACTTCTTTCTTTGTGTTTTTATTGTTCTGTTTTCAATATAATAATAAAATTTTGCAAAAGAATCTTTGGTATAATGCCTCCTAAATGCGCATTTGAAAAACGCTTGTCGCACGCGGAATGAATGACTTGGCTGTTCCGGCATGTCTCGTGTGTTAAGTACGCCTAGAACTGTAACGGGGCGAAGGCGCAGAATTGTTCTGTTGGGTGACACTTTGCAGTAACTTCGAATTCAATGCTAGAAGAGAGCGCAACGTGGTTGTGCTTTCTTTTCGTTCATTTGTTTTTTGTAATCGAAATCTTACAAATTTTTGGGATGTCGGAATAAGAAGATTGAAAGGGCTACATAATCCCATTTCAGTTGAGCACGCAGTTCGAGAGCGAACACGAGATTGATTGGTGCCATGTTCAATGCCCATGAACAATTTAGAGCCACGTGAAGCCGAGTAAGTGGGAGGAGCCCGAGCCAGGCATGGGAGTGAGATATTGTCGTGAACTCCGGTGAACTCCGGTCACTTCAATGTAGTAAGAAATTAGCCGCAAGGAAGTTTTATGGGGCACCTAGTTCACCGAATTAAATCTGGAGCTTAAAGAGCGATCAAATCCTAAATCAAATCGTTTGTCGCGTTTTCTCCATACTGCAGCAAGAGAATAAAAGCTTTTCAGCTTCATTGCAAATCGTGCTGTACTCTCTACCCGATAGTTCATTGCAAATCTCTACCAATAATCGAATGAATTCGACACATTGTATTATGGATCTATTAAAGAAGCACGATCGAAGCATCTGAGCAAATCTTCCAGTGTGGAAATTATCAACCTACCATACCAAACACAGCACGTCTTATACACTTGCTCCATAAGCACCGATAGTAGTATAAATAGCTAAAGTACCGACTCCTCAATGTCGCTTACGAGTCGTTCGCTTGGTGTAACGTTGTGAGGCACCATGAACTCCACATTTCCTGTTCTGCTGCTCTTGGTTAGTGTCCCGTCCCACTTACGGATATTAATGCTATCCTCAGAATCGTTTGTGAGTGCATTAAATGAAAATTTGGAAGATAGCCGGTAGCGACTGTCTCATCGGACCAAGATGGTGGAGAAAACGATTTGATTTAAGATTTAGGATTTGATAAAAACGATAATGCAAATGGTCCGTCACGCCTACTGCCATAGAAGCTGGCACCTAAAATATACAAACAATCACAACGAATGTCCCGAGACTTTGGCAACTCGCGAGCGTCTAGCGAACTTCCCACAATCGTAATCACCAGTGGCTCACCGTAAGCATATGCACTTCACCAAGGAGAGCGTAAATTTCGTGCTAGTATATCCCACTTTTGCTACGGAACGCCCACACACACGAGCAATTGTTATATAACGCCCAAATCCACAAAAGCTATTCCACATAAGCCAGTCGCTATCACTCGTTTTAGAGCGGCAGCCGTAAAGACGAGGTAAGCGTCCGCAACCTGCTTCTGAACGAAGGAAATACACCTTTAAAAAAAGACGAACCGATGAAAAAGCAGATAATCAAAGATGTTCACAAATGACAAGTGAATCTGACATTATACCTCCGATGCCGAGTGTTCTGGCTTCCACATGCGTTGTTGCAACCCAAGTGGTTGAAAGAAACGCTTATCAGAAAGGTAACGAACACCGCGATCGCCTTAATGCTAGCATGTCTTAAAACGGTCATTTCTATGTACCAATGAGAAGCTTTGAAGCTCACTCAATTAAACGCCTGGTAAGCACATAGTACCGTTCACAGCAATATGTAAATTGAGTGCTTCTAAGGCCCGAATGGCTTTCTAACACAGCCTTAGTAATGATTAAAAAATCACAGAAACGTATACATGAAGATTGAACAAAGCATAATTTAAATGGCCCTATCTGACCCTCAAAACTTCACTTGCGGCTAATTTCTTTTTGTAGTGGCCCAGGGGAGCATAAAGAGCGATCTAATTCTCAATAAAACCGTTTCCTCCACCATCTTGGTCCGATGAGACAGTCGCTACCGGCTATCTTCCAAATTTTCATTTAATGCACTCACAAACGATTCTGAGGATAGCATTAATATCCGTAAGTGGGACGGGACACTAACCAAGAGCAGCAGAACAGGAAATGTGGAGTTCATGGTGCCTCACAACGTTACACCAAGCGAACGACTCGTAAGCGACATTGAGGAGTCGGTACTTTAGCTATTTATACTACTATCGGTGCTTATGGAGCAAGTGTATAAGACGTGCTGTGTTTGGTATGGTAGGTTGATAATTTCCACACTGGAAGATTTGCTCAGATGCTTCGATCGTGCTTCTTTAATAGATCCATAATACAATGTGTCGAATTCATTCGATTATTGGTAGAGATTTGCAATGAACTATCGGGTAGAGAGTACAGCACGATTTGCAATGAAGCTGAAAAGCTTTTATTCTCTTGCTGCAGTATGGAGAAAACGCGACAAACGATTTGATTTAGGATTTGATCGCTCTTTAAGCTCCAGATTTAATTCGGTGAACTAGGTGCCCCATAAAACTTCCTTGCGGCTAATTTCTTACTACATTGAAGTGACCGGAGTTCACCGGAGTTCACGACAATATCTCACTCCCATGCCTGGCTCGGGCTCCTCCCACTTACTCGGCTTCACGTGGCTCTAAATTGTTCATGGGCATTGAACATGGCACCAATCAATCTCGTGTTCGCTCTCGAACTGCGTGCTCAACTGAAATGGGATTATGTAGCCCTTTCAATCTTCTTATTCCGACATCCCAAAAATTTGTAAGATTTCGATTACAAAAAACAAATGAACGAAAAGAAAGCACAACCACGTTGCGCTCTCTTCTAGCATTGAATTCGAAGTTACTGCAAAGTGTCACCCAACAGAACAATTCTGCGCCTTCGCCCCGTTACAGTTCTAGGCGTACTTAACACACGAGACATGCCGGAACAGCCAAGTCATTCATTCCGCGTGCGACAAGCGTTTTTCAAATGCGCATTTAGGAGGCATTATACCAAAGATTCTTTTGCAAAATTTTATTATTATATTGAAAACAGAACAATAAAAACACAAAGAAAGAAGTAAACGGTCGTGTGCAGCATCAAACGTCTCCAAAAGTAGACAGCACAGGGGTCATCAGTACGCTTCGCCAACTACTCCGAATGCCGGGGACCGACAACGCCTCACAAGATGCTGAAATTATACGCAACTTACACCAAGAGATCAACAATTACACCGGAGGAGAAGCAACTAAACTAATCTTCATAGAAATCTAAGGATTCAAACCTTCAAATTGGTCGAGTGTATGAGCAAACGACACCACTTCAACAAATCTAGATTATCCCCGTCGAGCGTGAAAACCCCAAATTCATTCTCTAAAAAAATGACCTGACCTAGAGTACACAAGTTCCATCTACGAACCCGTGAGAAAAACGAGCTCAGCGAGTTAACACATCAAGCAGGTACCTTAGGCAGACAAGTCATCTTTCCGTCGTCGAATACGCCATGCTCGCAGGCACTATACGTCGAACGACCATCGACACACACCAAGTACCGCGGAGAGCAACCCAATGCGAAGAAGCCGTTCTGGTGAGGAGTGCACATTCGAACTAAACGAACAACATCAACATATGCAGAATGATGAATGGAAGTGGAGCGTTAGAACGCAGAGAATGTTGGAACTATAAGTTAATCTTCACTAAAGCAGTATCACGCAAGCGTCCAGGAAGAGTAAAAACAGCTTCACATGCACACACAGTAAAAATCTGATGAAAGGACATAAGGATATCAGCAGCACTCTAATGAAGTGTTCCAGTTAGGAAAGCAAAGAACCAAACTTGCCTTTCACAGTCACTGGTACAACCACTGGCGGAGGAGCGACCACTGGTGGAGGAGCGACCACTGGTGGAGGAACGACCACTGGTGGAGGAACGACCACTGGTGGAGGAACGACCACTGGTGGAGGGGCAACCTCTGGTAGAGGGGGAACCTCTGGTGGAGGGGGAACCTCTGGTGGAGGGGGAACCTCTGGTGGAGGAGCAACCTCTGGTGGAGGAGCAACCTCTGGTGGAGGAGCAACCTCTGGTGGAGGGGCAACCTCTGGTGGAGGGGCAACCTCTGGTGGAGGAGCAACCACTGGTGGAGGAACGACCACTGGTGGAGGGGCCACCTCTGGCGGAGGAACGACCACTGGTGGGGGAGCGACCACTGGTGGAGGAACGACCACTGGTGGAGGGGCAACCTCTGGTGGAGGGGGAACCTCTGGTGGAGGAGCAACTTCCAGTGAAGGGGCGACCACTGGGGAACACGGTTTCACTTTAGGACCAGCAACCGCGTGTGAGCATGTTTTCACTTTGGGAGGCGCTGCCACCGGCGGGGCTGCTACCACTGGCGGGGCTGCTACCACTGGCGGGGCTGCTACCACTGGCGGGGCTGCTACCACTGGCGGGGCTGCTACCACTGGCGGGGCTGCTACCACTGGCGGGTATGCAACCTCTGGCCGATGCGATATTACTTTGCTCTGCTTGACCACTTGCTTCTGGGATACCATTTGCTTCTGCGACACCACCTGCGGCTGCGATACAAACTGCGGCTGCGAAACCACCTCTGGGTTTTCTAGCACTGGGGCGGCTGCTACCACTGGCGGCTGTGCTAGCACTGGTGGGCGCACTACCACTGGCGGACGTACTACCACAGGCGGACGTACTACCACTGGCGGACGCACTACCACTGGCGGACGCACTACCACTGGCGGACGTACTACCACTGGCGGACGTACTACCACTGGCGGACGTACTACCACTGGCGGACGTACTACCACTGGCGGACGCACTACCACTGGCGGACGTACTACCACTGGCGGGCGTACTACCACTGGCGGGCGTGCTGCCACTGGTGGGGATGCCACGACTGGTGGGGATGCGACGGCTGGTGCGTATGCCGCGGCTGGCGGGTATGCAATGGTTGGCGGGTATGCCACGGCTGGCGGGTGTGCCGCGGCTGGCGGGTGCGATACCACCTTGCGCTGTTTTAGCACTTGCCGCTGTGATACCAGTTGCGGCTGTGATACAAGTTGCGGCTGTGATACTAGTTGCGGCTGTGACACCAAGTGCGGCTGTGATAACACTGAAGGGGATGCCACAACAGGCGCGATAGGAGTTTTGGGTCCGTCGACAATGCTAGTCCCCGAAGGGCTGGCGCCGCACACGCCAACGTAGCTCTTCTCCGCGCACATGTCAGAAGCTTCGTCAAGAACGAGACCTTGGGGGCATTTCTTGGCGTGAGCACGCCTACCGGCGCATGTTATGTAGCTGGACACGCAGCCGATGTTGTAGTCACCGTCTGGGCGCTGACTGCAGAAGTCACTGCCAACTGAAATGGTGCAACACTTCAGTACTTGATTTCAAATGGACATGATGGCTCCTCAGCAAAATCTCCTCATATATCAACAACAGTGAACTAAGCATAAGTTTTGTACTCTTCTTCCCTGACGGCCAGCTCTTTTGCAGCTCATCCATCCTCTTGCTTCCTAGCCAACATTATGACCATCTCCAGCTTCATCCTTGCCATCACTTAACTCGAAACTATACCTTAACGTTTATTCACCTCAACTACTACTATAAAAGGCGTGCGAGCACGCAATCAAGCTTCGAGGCGAGGTTGTCCATGCAAATGCCGCACGCGCCCCTACTAATTTCGGGGTAATAGCCATACTGTCGGGCAGATACTCTTCTGCGAATCCGCAGCGACTGCCGCTTAACTATGAACAAAGGTACTCCTTTCGGGGTTCCGAATATACCGACTCAGAACCTTTGACGAGGGGAGATGCTGTGCATAGTTTGGATACCGCGATCGCCTCTAGCCCCTACAGTCGAAACGCATTGTTTCAACCTAACTTAAAACCACAACAAAAGCGCCAAAGTATACCTCCAGTGCGAAGTGCTTTGCTTTCCACATGCGTTGACGCAACCCACACGACTGAAAAAATGATTGTTCAGGTAATCGCGAAATACGGCAATGGTCTTAATACGAGCCAAGCGTTATAACCGTTACCGTACCTGAACATTATTCGGAAGTTTGCAGATTTATCAAATGGCCCACAGTGATCATCAGATATTAGTTCCCAGCTTTCACTCAATCTGGTACTTCTTTGACCCGAACTGTCTCCGAATACCTCAAGGAATGCCCAGTAATTACGAACACAATCGCTCAAAAACCCCAATCAGCAATTGGGGAAGCATGAACTGAAATTATAGCTCCTATGGTGGAGCTTAGAGGTTCCCTCCATTTTGCGGTGAACTTTTCCTATCGCAGTGTCGCTCAGGTGGCCATGCACTCAGTAAATGTTCCGGCCTTCAACTATTCACTTCTTCGTTAGCCTGTGTTCCACAATTCTTCTACTAGCACGTTCCCCTACCGGAATTTGAATGAATGAACTCATTCGCGAAGCTGAGCTTAGCACCCTTTAGACTCAACGTTAAATGCAGCACTAACCGAGAACCAGCAACAGCATAACTGACGTCGACTTCATAGCCTTATACGACTCGTCCCAAACTAACAGCTTCTACGCAACAATAGAGAATGAAAATTGCGGCGTGGAGAAGTTTATTTGTACTGCTTTCGACTCTTATTGAAAGTACCCTCAAGGCAGGCAGAAGATTATGTAGTTCAATGTGATCTTCTATTGTTTTCTGCCGTTGGAGACAATGATCGACAAAGGACTTCTGCAAGCCGCCAAAGACAATGAATTCACTACTCTTCATTGCAACGACTAAAAACACTTAAGCAGGAATCAAAGTGCCAAGAACAGAAATAAGCACTGCTCAGATGCGTCGAAAACAGCATCATTGTTGTTCTCCTTAGTGAAGTTTCTGATCAAATCAAGGAGCGCAAGGTGACAGTGCTATGGCATGGTGCTGTGCAAAGGGCAGAATGAAACAAGCGATCATACTGAACATGGCGACACTTACGCACTAGCCCGAAGGGTCTCCTCTAAAGCGCCGATAGTAGTATAAATAATGAAGTATCAACAATTTAATGTCGCTTACGAGTCGTTGGTTTGGTGTGACGTTGTGGGGCACCATGACTTCGGTGTTTTCTGTTCTGCTGGCTCTTGGTTAGTGTCCCGTCCCACTTACGGATATTAATGTTATCCTCAGAATCGTTTGTGAGTGCATTAAATGAATATTTGGAAGATAGCCGTACCGACTGTCTCGTCATCGGACCAAGACGGTGGAGGAAACGGTTTTAGTGAGAATTAGATCGCTCTTTATGCTCCCCTGGGCCACTACAAAAAGAAATTAGCCGCAAGTGAAGTTTTGAGGGTCAGATATAGCCATTTAAATTATGCTTTGTTCAATCTTCATGTATACGTTTCTGTGATTTTTTAATCATTACTAAGGCTGTGTTAGAAAGCCATTCGGGCCTTAGAAGCACTCAATTTACATATTGCTGTGAACGGTACTATGTGCTTACCAGGCGTTTAATTGAATGAGCTTCAAAGCTTCTCATTGGTGCATAGAAATGACCGTTTTAAGACATGCTAGCATTAAGGCGATCGCGGTGTTCGTTACCTTTCTGATAAGCGTTTCTTTCAGCCACTTGGGTTGCAACAACGCATGTGGAAGCCAGAACACTCGGCATCGGAGGTATAATGTCAGATTCATTTGTCATTTGTGAACATCTTTGATTATCTGCTTTTTCATCGGTTTGTCTTTCTTTTAAGGTGTATTTCCATCATTGAGAAGCAGGTTGCGGGCGCCTGCCTCGCCTTCACGGCTGTCGCTCTAAAACGAGTAATAGCGACTGGCGTATGTGGAATAGCTTGTTCCGGCTTTAGGCGTTATATAACAATTGCTCGTGTGTGTGGGCGTTCCGTAGCAAAAGTGGGATATACTACCACGAAATTTACGCTCTCCTTGGTAAAGTGCATATGCTTACGGTGAGCCACTGGTGATTACGATTGTGGGAAGTTCGCTAGACGCTCGCGGGTTGCCAAAGTCTCGGGTCATTGGTTGTGATTGTTTGTATATTTTAGGTGCCAGCTTCTGTAGCAGTAGGCGTGACGGACCATATGCATTGGGTTGCGTTCCGCAATTCGTGACTTGCAGCAGCAGAAAGTCGCATGTCATGTCTTGCCGTGATGGAATGTTCTTCGACAGGCCCACCACCAAATGCGTACCAAAGTGAGGATTTGTTATGCTGTCAGGAATGTTTGGGGGTTTTGCGTTCACCTGCGAAGAATGCGTACTGGTGCAACATGTGCTCACGTACGTGATCACCGTTCAAATGAGCTCATATGCCGGGTGAGCATAATGGAGCAGTAGCGTGTAAGAGGGAATGCACGAAGAAAGCCGCCGCATGCGTTAAATTCCGGTATTTTAGGCGTTGTGGAAGGGGATTGGAGGGAAGTGGGGAAAGTCGTGGGAAGATCGGTAGAAGATGTGAGTTGGGCCCACTATTCGAAGAGTTTTGCTACATTTAGGTGGGAGCTGTTGTTAATGTTAGTCTGGGTTCCTCATTCATTGTTGGTAGTTTGAGACCAAATTTGTAAGAGCAGAGATTAGCCCTTTGTTGGTGAGAACATAGCGTTCACTAATATAGGTCTCAGAAAGCAGAAATGGTTCCAGCATGGCAAGGAGTTTGATGGTTTATTGTTGCAGGTGGTATGCGTCGTCCTGTCGCGGTTATGCCTACCAGAGGCCGTCTCGCGGATTCGCCCCGCTGTTCACTCCAAGCGAGCCTCGTAACAATTAAAGCATTTATTATTATCCATCTTTCCATACTCCCACCTCATCTACACTCAGCTCCGTCGTAAATCATATCAGAACTTCACAGAAACGAAATTTTATGACAGCAATGTTCCCGATGAATTGCAACAGGAGTAGGTTTCGGCTATGAGAAGTGCGAATTTTGTTCTACGTCCTCCCAACGTCATATACGGGAATGTATGTTGCTGATTTTCAGTTGACAGCGGCTTTTGCGATCAGCGCTCAGATGGCGATTACAACATCGGTTGCGTGCCTTTCTACATAACGTGTGCCGATAGACGTGCTCACGCAAAAGAATGCCCAAGCGGTCTCGTTCTTGACGAAGTTTCTGATATGTGTGTGGAGAAAATTTACGTGGGGGCATGCGGCGGCAATCCCACCACGACTGTTGCGGTCAACGTTCCCGAAGCACCTCCAGCCCAAGCGGTTCCTCTCCCGGCGGTTGCTGCCCCGCCGGTGGTGTCTTCCTATCCAGCTGCAGCTCCTGCCCCTGCGGCCGCCCCCGCTCCAGATGTACCCGCAGCTCCAGTGCCCGCTCCTCCTCCAGAAATGGCCCCTGCACCAGTCGTCGCTCCTTACCCAGAGGTTGCTCCTGCGCCGGTCGTTGCATCTTATCCATTGGTTTCTCCGCCTCTATTGGCTGCTCCTCCAATGGTTGCCTATCCTCCAGTGGTGGCAGCTCCTGCAATGGTAGCAGCTCCTCCAATGGTAGCAGCTCCTCCAGTGGTAGCAGCTCCTCCAGTGGTAGCAGCTCCTCCAGTTGTAGCAGCTCCTCCAATGGTAGAAGCTCCTCCAATGGTAGAAGCTCCTCCAATGGTAGAAGCTCCTCCAGCGGCTGCACCTCCTCCAGCGGCACCCGCATTGGAGGCACCAGCCAAACCAGCCGTCATGATCACGAAAGGCAAGTTTTTTGATCTTTTCTTTCGATCACGGCCTATGTTTTCGAGGGGTGAGAGTGAAGCACCGTTGTGCTGAGTAGTGGATGTTTTAACTGAAGACAGTGGAATTCGCCAGATATCCCTCATCATCTGGATTCATATGGGGGCAAATACGTGGTTTGGCATTATCGAGGAGTTGTTTCCGAAGATCGCATGCTATGGCTGGGTTGTTTGTCTTGTAGTTTGTTGGGATGCTGTTGGCAGCCTTCCGTTCTTTCATTCAATTTTGCTAAGTGTGCATGTGGGATTGAGGGGCTTTGTCTGCACTCTTTAGCGGTACCACTTAGCGAACTACCATAAGTGTCTTAAAGCTTATAGTTTCATTCACAACATTCCGCATGTATCAATGCGTGACCCATCCGCGCGTTGTGAACGTTGCGATTGGTGTACTTTGGATATTTATGGAGAAGCATATTTGTAAAAGTTTCTGGACTTCCTCATATGCAATAATTAGAAACGCCAACTGTGTTGGCACCCAAGACGTTCTGCACTCTTATACTGCTTTTATGTTCATTACTTCGAAAGAACATATTTACCATTTAGTACGAGCGTGCACTCGTCAAAGGAACGGTTTCTTCGCCTTGGGTTGCTCGCGGCGATACTTGGTTTGCGTCGATGGTCGGCCAACGTATAATTCCTGCTCACGTGACTTGGTTTTCGACGAGCCGAGGAGGACTTGTCTGCCTAAGGTGCGAAGTTACTGTATTGAAATTGAACTGATTTCCATCCCGAGTTCCGAGGTGTGATATTGTGGCGTAAGACATCAGATCAGCCTTTTTCGCACTCAGATAAGGTCCAGATCATGCAAATTGTTAGAGGCGCAGTGTTTTATTTGATGTTTGAGGTATTTGGTTCAGCGAAGCAATAGCACTATCCTGAGGTAAGTCTTTTGTTCGCGCTTCTTTTCGTTTGGAAATTCGAAGCTGTGAGTTGTTCTATCGATGAGGCCAGGTGCTTCTGCCCCAAATGGGGTACTTTACTGTTTATGTCTGTTTTCTTTGTGTAATCTGCAAATAATTGCAGCGCCTGGTGAAGCGTTGTTGGTTTCCGACATTCGGAGTAGTCGGCGAGGGGTACTGAAGCGCTCCGTTCTATTCATTATTCGATGCGTCTAATGCTGCAGACAACCGTTCACTTCGTTGCGTTTATATTGTGTTGTGTTTTAAATTTAATAAAGATTTTAAAAGTAGTGTCTGACTTAGTGATTTCCTCATGAACCTGCAGCGTTGTGTGGATCTTCACGCACGTTTGTGCTACTGGAAACTCTGTGTTTATGAAAAGATCAGTGGTGGAGTTCATCAAGAATCTGCCTTGGACCTGCTTGTTGTTGCTATTTTTGTTGAGGATCTTCGTGGCTCTTTCCATCTTAAACCGAAAGGCTTCGTTTTGCAAACCATGTTAGGATGGTTGAAGCGTTCCTGGAGAAGCAGAGTTCAAAAACCAAGTAAGAAGAACATGGAGGAGTGGAGTGATCGAAAATCATTCGGCAGTAGTTGATGCAGGCATTTCGATAATGCTGAACAAATTCGTGGTAACATGGGGCTCGAGACAGCCGTTTCGATTGCAATAAAACAAGAAACCCTTCGAGAACTAGTTGCGTTCACAGCTCAACGCCATTGACGTCTAATGAGCTTGACATAGCTTGACATAGCTTGGCATATTTGATAAAAATCGCTGAAATTCTTCGCCCAAAAGGAGGTGACTGCTGAGGCGGAGTAGCAACTTTCGTAGGCCGCAGAGATTTTCGCCCGGAGATTGCTTGTCCCTTCCTTTCTTTGGGAGAGTACTGGGGAGAGAAGGGAGAGCTGAGCAAAGGAAACAAATGAAAAAATTAATGAAAAGCAAATTAATGAAAAGCTCTAAAAGTCTAAAAACTTCATAAAAGTAGGTCACATCTTCTTCATGAGGATTTCGAATGAATCTTCAGTTAATAAGAGGGCATTATTACTCAGTAAAGATCGGCTAAATTTGAAAAACCATTAAAGTTAGTGTTGGAAAGTTGTTCGGTGAAATGATCGCCTTCTTCACCATATTTCACATCAATTCGTCGTCTCGGAAGATGCAATAGATGCTTAAAAGTGTAAAGGGGTATCTGACTTTATATCGATTGATTCGCTATTTCATTGAATCAATGATGGAGACATTTTGGGAGTGATCGATTGAATGAGAATATAAATAATATTTTTTCCACATATTATATCATTCGTATTTCTCAAAAACATCATCTGTGGCATTCTATGCTCGAAAACATTTCAATATGAAATTTTGACATTAGTTTAAGCATTTCTTCGTTTAGTATCCGCAATGGCGATTTCTTTTAGTATATGCAATGGCGATTTGAGTACAGAAAGCATTTTCGTTGCAGTAGATCTTTAAATAATATGCGGTGCATGAATTTAATATGTAGGAAATTTTGCTTCTGATTGGACTACAACCAGGAACATATGAGGAAATTTTGTGAGTTTGTGAAAAAATGGAACTGGAGAAATTGAGGTGTTCTTTGAAAGTGGGCAAAAAAATGGGAGCTGATAGTCGCTGTCAGAGTTTATGCTCAATTGGAATTTGTTGAAATAACAAATGGAAGAGGAGCGGATGAACAAATACAACTTCTGTTTAATATGCCAATTTGCAAAGCGAAAAAAAAAACATTTGAAACGAAAATAGAAAGAGGCTTCCGTGACGAACGATCGCTCCTTTCTCTCGTTGGCATAGCGCTGATAACGCTTTAGCAAAGTGTCCGCTGGATTGGTCGTTTTCGTTTCTTTCGCTGCGAATTCCATTTTAGTACGATTTAAAGCATTTTTTGCATATTTCTACATATAACTAATAATATCAGTATATATGCTGAACGTTTCACATAACATTACGCACGTTGTCGATTTCAATTAAGGATCGCGATAGTTCGTATTTGCCATCACATTTCTCGATAACAAAATATGTTCAAATATTACATTTCTTTGTTTGTTCTATCGCATATTCTCCTATTCAGATAACATTTTCGAATGAATACAGTTCATTCTTCCCATCTATTCGTATACTAAAAACTGCCAAACAATAACTGACCATTAATTCAAGGTGGTTTATTAATCGAAGAAATTTCAACGGGTGGCAGCAATTTGACTTCCGATGGACTCACATGTTGAGTAAAAGAAGTTTTACGCAAAAACCTATCGAATTCTCGAAAATTTAGGCTCGAATTTCATTAGATAAACGTTCTAACATCATTCATATTTTTATGAAATTATACGCTTCATTAATTTTATAAGTTTGTATATAAAAGTTGACGAATATAAAAGATTAAAGTTTTTATTTTTTCTTTTTATATTTTGTTGAGGAAATGCTCTACAAATCTTTTTGAAACGATTATAATATTTATGAAACACCCTTAGCAAATTGTTCCATAAGTCAATATAATAGGAAGCGATGTGTGAATGATTTTTTTTTTTCACATTTTCAATCACTGTGACTCATCAATTATATTTGTTGTACACTAACAATCACATTTTCTATCGATATCACATGACATTTTATTTGCAACGATTTTGTTGGCACCATCCCTGATTGAGCGAATCTATTTCATTTATCAGCTTTTTTAATTTTAGCGCCTTTAAACCAGCACAAATCGACAAGTTTTGCCTAAGATTATTTCCATGTTCTCACATTCTTCTTTAGGCTTCGCCGATTGAGCAATTGAAAGAGATGGACATATTACTTGTCATTTGTGTAATTAAACCTTTTTAAAGTTTTTATTGAAGCTGTCTGTAAAAAGCTGTCAATTGTCTGGTTGATATTAAAGTTTAATTTAATGAAGAACAAGGAATTCATTGTACACTACACCACCTTCAAATTGGTGGCTGCAGTGAAAAAGCAGCGCCGCCTTTGATTGCTTGTCCAGGAAAAAAACTTTTTTTTAGCTTTGTTAATATCTCTTTTATTTTTTGTTGTTTAAAATGAGATGATTGCTTTGACAATCAGAATATTCTTTACTCCTTCAAAGAACTGCCGATTTATTGAAATGTTTCCTATTCGATCCCACTAATTTCCATCTCTGTTGCTTTATAAATCCTGATTTTTCAACATTATCTCATAACCTCAAGAAATCTTACCTCATGGTGTGGAGGAAATTGAAACAAAATTACTTGAGTTTTTGCAATCAATGGCCATCTTAAATTTGTTCAAATATTATTGGCACCAAAATGAAAATTCCATTTTTCATATTTCCCTTAATATGGTGGAAGTATTTGGAAGACCTATAGAAATTTCGTCCATGCTATTTCTTAAGTTGGTCGAATCTTCTCAAATTAGATAGCCAGCTTTTTTTATCAGTTCACTTTGTGCTAGTGATCGCGGAACTCGATGAGCGAGTAAAATACCCTCTCACTTACTGCTAAATTCATCTCATTTAGTGACAACCACATTCATTGTTATATAAAGTATTATTTCAAAAGATTCCCACTGATGCTTCATTCGTATAAACAATCGAAAAGAAAAACGTTTTGAATGAGTTTTGCCTATTTTATATTTATTTGATTCAATCAAATGAATGTGTTTTACGTTACTATTTAATTGAAACTTCCATATTGGAAGAGTCAAGAATTCTTAAATTAAATATAGTTAAGGATCGTTTCTATCCTCTCCGCCTTCGTATTCCTCCTCAACATTTACCCCTCCAAATCTAGCAGCCGTTTCCATTTTCTGGCTTAGAACTTAGTTGCTATGCTAGTTGAGCAGTATCAATTGATTGTATGCAATCGATTAGCGAAGCTGTACGAGGCGAAAACGCAGTGTGAAGCGTGAACGAAAGTAGGCGTATTGTTATGCAATGGAATGGGTAATTCTCAAAGAGCGAATAGTAGGGTGAACAAGGAAACAAGATAGAATGCGAAAGCTTTTTTACCTTCGAAATCGCTAAAAGTACACATCTCAAACAAACAATGTCCTTCCTTTTTTGAGAGCATCATCGATTTTATATATTTGAGTGAGTGATGACCTCATATTAACGATTAGTATCTACGCACTTAGCACTTATTACCTTTTAAGTTTCCAAGAAATTCTGCACAGATTTATCTCCCAAATTATAAAACCGTCTAAGAAGTTTATCTATTTTTTTTTTTAAATTATTACACTAAGCTTATTTTTTTCAACGAAGTGATAGTAATCAGTTTTGATTCCTATTTTCTTTGCAAAAAGAATATTTGCTCATTGTGTTGATTTTTTCAAAATATATGAGTGCTCTTAGTTTCACTTATCTTTGAATTAATATTTGATTAAAATTTATATTTAAAATGCTTTTTTAATTGCATTCATTTGTGATAGCGAACTATAAGATCGTTGTATCTCTATGCTCTATACATATGCTTTCGAGTCTATTTGGAGTTTTAATTCATAATCCGGAAGGATTGTTTGAGCAGAAACTCGCAGATATGGTTGCGGTATCTAGCAGATGTGCAATCGTGTTTCAAATATAGTTGTTAAGTTTTGATTCCATTCAATCCAGAATAAAAATATAATTTTCGACTTAATTGGATGGATTCCCGGAACTTCCCAAAAAACAATGAATAGAGCACTTATTATTTATTGGCGACATAAATTTTCAGACGAGTTTTGAATGAAAAATTACGCACTTTGAGAAACCTCAAAAAGATGGAATCCTTTTCTGCAGAATTTATCGACGATAGCGCAATTACGATTGCGAAAAAAGCAAGTGATATTTATTTGCTTTCGCATAAGATTTTTTCACCAAATCATTACACTTTTCCCTGTTGTTTCTTAGTTTTATATAAGTTGCACAATTTGTACCATTTGAATGTGTTCTTTGTGCGTTTCTCCGAAAAATAAACTAATGTTTTATTAGTTTCCAAAAATTCCGACCTCATTTCTCCAAGTCGATCTTCTATACGGCTCTATTAGTCAACGCAGGCGCATTTCTCAAGGTTAATCATCCACCGTCATCGTAGAAAGCGGGAATCGATGATCATTTTCTTCTTTTCAAGCAAATTTGGTGATACGCAAAAAGCGCATACTTGTCGCCAAAGAAAATATTGATAGATGTATTAGGAATTGGCTGTGCCAATGTGATGCAATCTTTGCGTAGTTATCTAAAACTTATTGCTCCACTGTGGAGTTTTTCGAATTTTTTAGGCTGTTGGGAGAAATTCGCCTAGCCTCGTCTTCTATAGTGATAGTTTTTATTGACGTTTATGGAGTCAATATTTGTTTAAGAACCGATAGGAGTACAACTTAGTGTGAAGCATGTATTCGGCGTTAAAGGGAGAATTCAGTGATGTTGATGGTCCTGAGACGTTAACGATATTTTGTGCAAAACTATATTCTTCTACAACTAGTTCAGGTATTTCTTTACTATTTATTTGATTTTCCTTTTCTTCTTTTAAACATATTCATATTCATTGAAAAACTGAACGTTATTGTTTCGTAGAGATAATATTTCACTGTTAAATAAGTGTTAGTTAGTTGCTAAATCAATGTGCTAATAAATAAAGCAAAAATTGAGAGGATTTACTAAGTGAGACAATGCAATTCCAAAATGGTTTTTTTGGACATTTTGATGGCTGCTGGTGAGATTCAAAAGTATCAATGAGAAATCATATGCATAGAGTTCTCCCTCAATCATAAAATCTTACTACTCATGAAAGTTATATAGAGTAAACTGTACATAGTCAAATCGATCTTCTTTCTTTCTTCTCTCATGTGTGTAAGCGTTGAGGACTAGAAATTAATTTCGTCCATCGCGCTTTGCCGCAAAGTTTAGATATGTTTGTTAAGAATTTTTCGTAATTTATTAATGGGTATTTCACTTATTCAAATGGGAAAATGTGCTAGCTTTATTCGTGAAGATATTTACTCAAAAGAGCGTTAATTCGAAGTACAACAAAAGATTGCCGTAGATAATTGACCTATGTTATTTTAGATTTATTGTATTATTTTTGGTGAGGTGAACTTGTGCATAAATCCTTTGCTGTACTAAAAGAAACGGTGAAAAAATGTATTAAAGTTTCCCCTTCAACGGTACTTCCTCTGAGCACCCTCACTGCGTCGTAGTCAACTGCCTCAACTCTCTTCCCCACTCTTTATGCCTTTTCTCTTATGAACCCTCTTACTGCTGGGCATCTGCTGCTAAGTCATTTGCTAGGAATTAATTTCTAGACAAGTACAGAATGTCACTATAGGCAACGGAGATCGAAATCTTCAATAACTTTGAAATCGTCAAGCAAATTTTAGTTGTTGGCCTTATTGTATTGACTATTTTCAACGCTTTGCCAATATCAATGATCGTCATTGGGGCACTTAAACTGGACGAATGCCCCGCACAACCATATATACCGATTTGGTTGATCACAACTGGTGCAATATTCATCGCACGTTACTTAGCTGATATTAGTATACGTATTGCTAAAGCAATCTGTAAACTAGACGATCGCAGAGAGCAATCCTATTTGAATCCACTGGATTGGCTATTCGCTGGGATTTTTGCCATCACACTTTGCGTTGGTAAGTATGCGTTTTTGTGATTTTTTTTTTTTAATTCAAATCTCATGCTCCAAGCGGTGAAGAAGGCGAATTGCTCCACTTAGTATGACGTAAACCTATGAACATCGATGGCGGTTTTTGATCTCCACTGGAATATTTTTGTTTTTAGTAATGCATAAAATATCAGTTGTTTTACGAGCCATTCTAGTACCCGATTTGGTAAAATGACTAAATAATGTTGTCTTCCGAACCTAAAAAAAGGTCGATGCTGTTAGCAATAATCGTTAGAGTATGAGGCTGCTTTCCGATTGGTTATTTTCAGGCTCGTATTGGGTTTATTCGACCGCAGCTGAAGTTCAGCTCACAATGAGCGAGTATAGTGATTATTGTGACCGTATCGCCTATGGGATGGCATTTATTATTGTTTGTGTTTTTTGTGGTGCAGTCACATTGTTTTCTCTATGTTGTTGTGGTTGTTGTTTCTATGTGATTTGTAAAAAAAAGCGTTTCTGATGCGCATATGATTTTATGCGGCAAATTGAGATGTAATGAATCGCTACGGAAGATAAAAAGGGATCTTCTTCAGCTTTAGTAAATTATATTTATTAAATTATAAATGACGTCATTCGAAACTCAGTTGGTGTTGTAACTTTAATTGATTGCACTATTACTTAGTTATTCCGGTGACTGCCACTTCAGGTGAAGTTTATTGGTTATTAAAGCCAAGAGGGAACTAGAAAATAGACTGCAAGGCATGGCGTCGAACCTGCAAAGTAGAGACAAAGTGCTATACTGCCTACAACACCTTTGCTACCTACAAATACGTCCTGGTGCTGAACGTTTGTGTTCTCATACCTGACCATGGTTATGATTTGTTAGAACGCTTCCCACAGTTATTGTTGAATTCATATGTGGAGCTTAATTAGTGAATCACGGCAAACAAACACCTTGGATTGTCCAGATCCCGCTAGTATATTGCGCCTAAGAATAGAGCCATAAGGCCTAGATATATACTACGGAACCTGCAAGAACCCAATTGATGATATTGCAAGCCTAGAACTATGAAAACCCTGAGAACGCTATGAAAAAAAAAACCCTTCTCATATGCGTAAATATGTAACAATGAGTGTAGACGAATCACTATCATGCAGCCTACATCCATACTCAAACATTTATTGTTTGCATTTGATATTAAACCTGAGGTTCAGGTTTTTGTGCTTTTTGGCATTTTTTAACGTATCATATGATTTGAATTATTCGTATTAAATACTATCGATGTGATCAATAGCCTTTCTCGACAATCGAATTACTTGAAGCTGTTTTCATAAATCAGGAGACGTATAGGTCTCCAATTTCTTTCCAAGAGGGTGTAGGAGGGGTGTTCCTTATAGAAGCTGAAACAGAGACCAATAATTTGCCTAAATTTTTTTGTTCTGACGAAATTTTTATAATGTAAAGCGAAATTTTAATGCATTCTCACAGTCTAAAGAGAGTAGAAGCTAAGGGTGTAGGTTTATTGTACAAGTGGTATTGGTACACAGATGTAATAAGGAATAAGAGCAAGAAGGTCGAATTGTTTTATCCTCGCCGAGTGTGAATATACGGTCGACGATGAGAAGAGGGAAGTGCCCTCGAGGGCAACTGGACAATTTATTGAATGTACGAATTGAAAGTGATCTTACTTTATTGGCTTTAGCTGAGAGGAGCAAAAAACTGCGCAGGGGATTTACAAACGGCTACAGAGAGTCATCAGTGCGATTTCTCATTGAGCTGCTTGATGGATCCTTTCAGGCTCTCTTCCCAATTTAAAGCTCCGAAAAAACGCACCTGTTGTTCCTCAATCTTAACATCTTTGACTAAAACAACTGTCACTCTTTGCCTAGAATATGACTGCGGAATGAAAATTTACAAAAAAGTAATTATATAAAAAGTAAATTGTTGCGCCCTTTTATTGTTTCAGCGACCATATAAATGGACGAATATCCTCATTCCCGAGTTCCGTTGCCATTGATGATAAATCAGATTGGCAGATAACACTTTGCGTTGTTGTTTGCATTTTGCAGTCAATAAAACTGTAATGAACGAGCCGCATTCTTTTCTGATGTTTTATTGCAGTATACTGAATATGCTTAGCGAAAACCTTCTTCAGAGGAGTGTTATTGAACGATTTAGAAACGAATTTAACACGGGAACTTGGGACGAACTCAAAAAAGTGATGAAAAAAGGAAACAAAAAATCGTGTTAAAGCCTTGTTCACTAAGAACAGAGAATGGAACAGAGACAGAGGCAGTTGAAGCGGAAGGGCCTATGGCGAGATGGCGAACACTTGGCTAATAGATGGAATAGAGCAGTGGCAATGTGCGCCGTTGCGGAGGGAGGAGTTCGAGTACGATAGCGTCGCCAAATGATGACTGATTTTTCGTCACCTTACTTAGCAATAGCTGAGTGTGATGACACAATTCACTGATGGCTGGCGAACGTAGAGGTGTTTAGTAATATGGCGTGTTGATACAAACCGTGGCGGGCATGGTGGGGGTTTTCTTTGAGGAGGGGAGAAAGGAGAAGGGAGAAAATTTAGCATGAATTGAACATTAATTTAGAAAGAGAATCCGAACACGAAAGAATAAAGTCAGGAAAAGAATGTTATTGAAATCTTAAACATACTCTTGTCAATAAACTACGTGCAATATAAGACTGGTCTATATTGCAAGGATGGATGGCAAATGATTCATATAGCCGCACGTACTAAACAAAGAAGCAGAGAAAAGGCGAACATGCATTTCAGTACGACTTCATGATCATTGCGGATCTACGAATTTAAGTAGCGATTTGTGTAGATGAGATGTCGATGGATCACGCGGATTGATATAAGTCCAATGTAAACCCGATATATACCATTACCTACCACATTTGACCATACATAATCGAAACAGTAAGTTATCGGTTAAAGATAACCATTTGTATCTATTCGGTTTTCGCATTTATTCCACTATAGTTCCTTGAGGGTGATCAATTTTAGTTATAAACATAGCACTGTTGTGGTCGATAACGGCGCCAACTCAACATTGATATCAGTTGCCTAAGAGAACGTTGATGCACGTATGCAAACAAACGTCTGCAATCGAATCATACGCTAAACGCCCAATGCTTCAACCATCTTTTGAATGATGTGTGCACTTACTTAATGCATTCACGCTTTCGGAACGTTTTCTTCGGCATTTTAACTAGACTCTTATTTGGATAGTATCACTTCTAGTGGTGAGTCTCTTTCTTCATCTCGAGATGGAACTTGATATATGTTTAATGTCATATCGCCGAGGACTCGTTGGCGGGTTTTTCAGTTTGTTTTCTATTCGTTTTTCATTCAAGTTACCAGGCTATTCACTTATTTCACAGCAGGAGTGCAGATAACCTTGAGTTAAAAGAGTTATCTCGCCCAATAACCCCTCAAATTCAAGTGAACCTTAACAGCTGCAATAAATGCGGCATTCGATTACCAAAAGTTGTTTAAAATCGAATAGGCGATACCTTAGTGGATCATCCTCCTGCGCGATAGGCAAAAGATGAAGTTTCGATTCTCAGCACTATTTGCATATTTATAACTTTTTTAAACGATTTGCGTGATTATGAATTTGGCCGCATTCATAATATTAGATACGATGGAATATTTTTGGTCTTCGTTCAATATTTTTGCTTCCAAGCGATCGTGCAAATTCTATACTTGCATTAGACGGCAAAATGCGATGCAAAGAAAGGAGCAAGGGTAGAGTTCATTGTTCACCTCGACAGTTGCAGCTTAGAGTTCAGTAAAACTTTAGTGCCACTTCAGCATAAACCATAGAAATTAATGCGTGGTTGAGCAATTAACGTTTATAATGGATACCGAGATCTAGTGATGGGGTCTTCCTACCACCTTTCTCTTCCCCTTCCCTCCCGTTCTTCTACTTTCACTAATGGAATGGGAAGTTTTATCTCTCTTGTACCTAAGCTCTCATTTCTTCCAGCCAAAATCAACTTTTTTTGCATACCAATTTATCGCTCGCATTCTCTCATACAGTTTTTATTTCGCACCATTCACATACGAATTTCAAATTTCATGTTCTCGAGTGATGAGAGCTAGAGGGAGTGGGGAGGGGGGCGAGAGATGAGTTGGAATTTGATATCCTGCCCAAAGATGCGCGGTGAAGAAAAAAAAGAGAATCAGTTCTTGCAGTCCTACCCTGCTACATTCTCATGACATAGCCTTCATCTTTTTAGGCAAATAAAAATAGCTAACAAAACGAAACATATAAGAAATTTTAATCTACAATCCATCCTCTCTTATTATCCATTCTTTTACTCTATTTTCATGTCTTTGCCTCTAATCAATTTACCATTAAATTGTTGCATATTTATGACTAAAGATTTATTTTTTCTTAACTCAAAATCTTCTAAAAGAATTTTCCATCTATTCTTCTACGCCCTTTTGTTAACATCACAAAATTAATATCTTATTTTCTTATCAGTGATGAGAAAAACTTCAAAAGATATTATGACTCATGCAAGACGCTATCATGACATGACAATAATGAGCAAAGAATTTCAAACATTAGTCATACTTTATTCTGTCTCGTTGCAGTATGACTCATATACACCTTCCACATAAACGAACCAATGAGAATATCATTTGCGAATAAAATTCCTGCGTAACGCTTAATTGCGTCGAGGATCATTTGCGTTGTTTGATATTTGCGCCCCATTAATGAACAGTCTCCCAGGAGACATTTGCTTTGCGGAAACTGCGTGGAGATTCTGATGATCCAGGGCAACTGTATCGTAGAAGATTTGCGATATAACTATTACGTCATGAGAACTTTGCATCATGAAACGATGAATAGCGGCGCTTTTACGATTTTGCACCTTATTTATTTGCGCCACAGGTGTTTCCGTTGCGGACATATGCGCCGATTGTTCGCATTACAGAATGCCGATTATTTGCTCTACTGACGTATGCCGTCTTAAAAAATATAATTTCTCTGGGCATTTCCGGTAAATCAACATCTGTTTCGTCATACTTTTATTTACTGTATCTGAAAATATCATCTTTATATATACATATATATATATATATATATATATATATATATATATATATATATATATATATATATATATATATATATGAAAAAGGTGAACACCCTATTCTACATATCCAAATTAACCCTCCAAAAAAATTCTTTTTTGTATAATTGCACTAATAAAAAGCTGTTGTTTTAATAAATTTCTTCCCAAAGTAGAATCTTATATTATCAGTATAATACTATTTTTTCTCTTATGGGCAATAAAGTTATCGATAAGCCGTACCTTATCGCGATCAACTGAACAAATCTGAACGAATTGACTCTACTTTCGTGATAATATGTGCACGTCGAATAAGTTATTATTTTGGCACTATAAACGTGGAGGAAAATATTTCACATTTGAATATCATCTGAAGTTTTCTTTAATATTCAGGGAAATATCGGTCCCTTCTTATTGGAATTTTACTTGTTTGCAAGTTTAGAGGAGAGGGCATAATTTTAATGAAATATTACTGTCAAAGTTAGCAATGAAATAATCTTAGAAATAAGTATCCATCGGCATAAAGCATAATGCATCATTTTTGAAGGGAATTGTTTAGAAAGATGGATAATATTTTATTTCATCAAGCAAAAATCCACCTTAGTCCGTCTACTACAATCAAACTTCATCGCCCCTATAGCATCGCAATAAAATTATGAGAATTTTTTTTTTTTGTATTTCGTTCAATGAATAGTTTTTTTTTTTAATGGATGAGTGTTTCTTGGAGCATAAGAGAAGCTGGGAAAATGCAAGCCGAAAGATCGATGCACATAGTCGAATGCTGAATCATTCACAGCTGTACGCTTAATTACTAATTACATTCGAAAACAGGGGATCGGATCTTGGGGCGAGCAGTAGACTGAAGAAGTAGTAGTGGAGAGGGGGAGAGGGAGTGGCGGGATTCGAAAGTTCCTGAGTACGATCGAAGAAATTCGATGATTGAATGGGAAGATCTGCTTCTCGGGCGATTCTCACGCCAGAATTTTTGTATAATTTTGCATTTTGAGAGGAAATTTCGAGGAATTGTATGTACGCATATGCTGTAGAATGATTTGATAGTGCATGTTGAATAGCATCGCTGAGCAGTTGTAACTATAGGAAGACGATGCTGAATGACGGAAGGGTGATTGGATAACAGCAGTTTTGTCCTCTCCTTCTCATATCCGATTATTAATCATGAAGCGATGGGTACTGCTTGCGTTACTTCGAAGCGATCTTTCGTTTTTCATATTGTACGCAGCAAATCGCTAAATTTTTTAAGGGTTTCTACATGCGTAAATAAAATGATGTGTGTTCTAAGCACGTGAGGCAATCAAAAAGTTTTCGTTAAAATGCTTTTTAATGACACATTTTTGCCACCTGCTCATTTTTTTTTGTTCACGCGTTCAAAAGCTGTAGCAGCGCGAAGCGATTGAAGTCATTTGAGACGATTGAAATAGTTTGAGATTCTTGGATTGGGTCGGTGGGATTCTGTTTTGGAATAAGGGGGCAACGAATGGAATAAGGCGGACGATATTGATTTCCTCCTCTATTTGTGGATCAGGACCGAAAGACATCAACCTAATATCAACTTCCAAGCAAACAGAGAGATAGGTTTCTCTAAGCGGAAGCGTAGAGGGGCAGGTAGATAGGCACACGCACATACAACCACACGAACGTATGCATCTAGATAAACGTTTAATCCACATATTTTTGCCGCTTCTATTATGTAGAAACGATCGAAAATATAAATTATCAAAAACAAATGTTGAACGTTCATTCTAGATCTTATAATTATACTCAATATTGCAAGTAACGTTTAACGACAAATGAAAACTTCTCTAGCAGAAACGAACAAACTCACAACTGTTTGTGTACCGAACAAGTGCTTTACCACTGAGACACCACATATGCATCATGTTATTGTTCATTTTCCTTCAGTCCCGTCAATTCTAGTGTGCACATTATGCATATCTCTGTGATAAGTGCATAACGCCAAACAAATAGAGTAAAACTAATATTAGCACAATAAACATACAAATAGAAGCGCAATGATGAGACAGCAAATATCTGAAGTCAGTCTTAAATGATTTCAATAGATCAATAGCGATCGGCAATATTTTGTGTCACAAATTTTTTTAGTTTTTCTTCTATTTCGTTTATTCATTCGAAATTTCGAGAAGAAAATCACAAGAAGGAATATATATATATATATATATATATATATATATATATATATATATATATATATATATATATATATATATATATATATATATATATATATATGGAACTGAGGCGAGAAATAGCAGATCTATTCGATTTTGAATTTTAGCAGAAAACAATAGAAGATTAGCTTTATAGCAACGAATAGCTTTATAATGCTTGGAAAAGTTTTCGTCTTGGCATATGAATCGCTGGAAATGTTGGCACCCGCTTAAAAAGTTTGCATTCCGATTCACTTTTGGTCCGTTGGGCAATAAATGAACAATTAAAGGTTTCACATTAAAATTTTATTTCAGCTTTCTTGAGATGTTTTCAATTAACGTAGTTCATTTCTTCATTACTTTTCGCCTGAATTACCTTAAGGTTCAAAACGAAATCAGCGATGAAATACCAAGAAAAAAGTATTTTAAAAAAAAACATCTTTCATTCTTGTAATAACTGCAAATATATAAGAATCGCAAAAATGCATTTTTCTGAGAAAAAGAATTGAAGGAAATGAATTAAGACAATAACAACATTGGAAATCGGAAATGATCATAAAATATCAAATATACATTCACAATGTATGGATATAATATTCAAAAAAAACCGACTCCTTTCAAAATTATGTGTGCAAATTCCATTGCTATTAATCTCAATCGTTGGTAGTCGAAAAGTGTCAATAAGTGTTCAATTTTCTGATTATAATTGCACAAATTTTCCACAGCCTACTTATTAGATATTCCTTTCTGAAGGTGACTCAGAAATTTTTTTTTTTTTTTGCTTTCCAACTCATGTGAGGCAGCAATTGTTTACTGTGTGAAATTCCAGTAAAATAAGCCTAATGAAATTCCATAATTTTCATTCATTAATGAGGAGAAAAAAAAAGATGCAATTTGAGAATATTGTTTGATTTCAAGCATTACTTTCTAAATTCATTAAAAAATTTGCTTCCTTTTTCTCTTCCTCTTCTACTTGGTGCATTTTTTTTTACTTTTTAAACTATTTTGTTTGATTCACTTTTTATCTCATTAATAATTTTTCTTTTTTTTTATTACTTTTATTCTAATAGCTCCGAAATATAATTTTTTTTTTCAGCGAACATATTTAATAAGTATGTTTATTGCGTACTTATTGCTGAAGGAGATTTACGTACAATATAATTTTCGTTCGTATAAAAGCCTCTAGTGATAAATGTTGGTAACACATTGATCACTTGTTCTTTTATATCCTTTTGTCGTATCGTTATAACAATAATATTAGTGATTGGATTGAGATTCGTACTTATAGCCGTATAGATTGCTAGGGCACTCAATAGCAATTTCTTCGATGTGTTCCCGAGCGCTAGATTCACGCATACAGGCAATACATAAAGAATTAAAGTAAAAACACATGCTACACTCATTGTTACCGTAAGACGACGTTGTCGCCGCTCAAATGCTGATACCATATTGTGTCCCTGAATCAAGAAAAAATTACTTATTGCATCGAGAATAAATATAAATGATTTCACCAAACTATACAACCGAAAGCCCTATATAGTAGATCCACCACGTCTAGTATATATGATTGGCCAGAAATTCATTAAAGGAATTAAAATCAGGTTCATCACGTTTTATATCTTCTGAGGGGGGAAAACAGGAATATTTAGAATGAAGGAAGATTTCTTCATGCTATTACCCTTGAAGTCGACCACAATTATGAGTTGCTTGAAAAGCATACTTTTTATTTTTATTGTGCAATGAAGAAATTCCTTTTTTTTCAGATATTACATTGAAATATCATTTCGCATATACGGAAGATTCACGCATATAATTTAACTTTCCATTGCTGCAGCATTTTGCTTTAAAAAAAAAAACAGATATTTTGCAGAGATAAAGTTTTTCGATGATTTTCGACAAATTCCGACAAAAAAAGGGGGAAAAAACAAAAGTAATAGAGCGTTTTTGACTTAATTGAACGAATCGCTCTTTTAAATTTCTTTGGCGGGATGGATAAAAATTCATCATTTCAATTGTTTATTGAAAGTAATGATGAGAGATTTATGTGCCATTATATGTTTCGCTATTCCAATTTCCTTTTGAAACTAACCGAATGAGTTTTCCTTATACGTCGAGTATGTTTCAATGATATTGCGAAGCCGACTAAACAAATGACGACACTTCCGGATGCTGCGATAATACGTATATCGAAGAAAATCATCTTGAAAGGTCGTATCATACTTCTAGCAGTCCTTCAAAATTTTTACTTTCTTTAGTGCTAATGCTAATAGCTTAGTGAATGATTCATACAATAGAATTCATTGAATTGTGCAAAAATTTGGAGAAAAAAAATCGACAATACAAGTGTAGTAATTCGTATTTTCGAATGACTAACAGATTGTATATGTTCGAGACCAAACATTCGTTTTGTGGCCGTTTTTTTTTGGCCTCACAGCCTAGAAAAAGATTTATTCAGGAAAATTCTAGCACCTACACAATTCTGAACGGTAATACAGCTTCACAAATTTGGTTTACTTACCTAGTAAGCCTCAACTCATCAAGTCATTAGTTTTTTTCTAAAGATATGACGGTTGAATTTTCTAAACGAAACGGCATAAACGAAAATTTTCGAAATTTTTTGCCCATTTGAATATGCCAAGCATTTGCTAGTAACGATATCCTCGTGATAGTGAAAAATGTGAGCATTATAAAAATTCATCTATCTCAGAGATTCGTTTAATTGTTCATTCTCGTTCATACTAACGACTGATTTTCACCTTGATTGCTCTCCTATATATCAAGATTGGAATACGTTGAAGCCATTATAAATAGATTTTTTTTTTTTGCAAATCATATCCGTTGCAACGAAATCGTTCTCAAAATGGGAGAAAAAATAAATTAGTCGAATAATTCGATAATTTCGCATTAATTATGATAGAATTCTTTTTTTCAGGAGTTGATTTTTATAGTGACAAAATTTATTAGATCGTTTTACAAGAAATTAATTGCCAATCACTATAATATTTCTTCTAAGCCTTAAACAAAACATTTTTTTTTGCTTCAAAAGTACTCAAAATTTTTTGTTCACTCGAAATTACATCACATAATTGATGTATTATACTATAGTAATACTATACTATATATACCAGCACGATTCCTTGTTTGTATAAACCACTTAAATAACACCTATATTCCTCTTGTGGGATGTAATCTGATGCAAAGATATAGATTGTTACCAGCAATAAGGAGAGAGTTCATCGATAGTGCCATGTGCGGAAAATACCCAACTTGTGACGATAAGGGGACATAAAAATATATTCCACAAATATACCTGCAACACGTTTAGTTGCTTATCGTTATTTTCTTGGAAGCATGTTTCGTTTCTACACTGTACACCTTTGCTTTCGTTTTGTAAGCCTTTTACAAATTTCTACGAGCGAAATTCCTTGATTGCGACGTCGAACTCAAACGTGACTGGCTCCATATTTGAAAATTACGCTAAACGATCAGGCAGCAAGTTTGCAAAAGTGATTCATTTTTCGACGATATAAATTAAGCACATATCATGTGACACGATGTATTACAATTCTTCATTATTGATCAATATTTATTGGTTAGAGATTTTCGTTCAAATTTTTATGATTTAATTTACAGAAGCGCTAATAAATTTATGCTAAGTCTTAAGCAATTGTTGACCTCATTTGTAGAGAAAATTGCACCATTGATCTACAAGAAATAACACATTCAAAGTTGATTAATAACGGTGAATTTCTTCAAGAATTATGATAAGTCTAGAAAATATCGACGATGTAAGAAAAAAATAAAATTTTAGTAATATTTATCGAATATTGACAATACACTTTGCAAATAAAATTTTCGGAGGGCGCACTCATTCAGAAAAATTTTTGCAAGTTTTTTTCTTTTTTTTTAAATGAAAGGTCGAATCAATAAAAATTCGATCATTGCAATTAATTCAATGTTCGCTAAAGTTTTATAGAAATATTTGATTTCATATGTGGAATTGCATAAGGAGAGGTTATATTTCCAAAATTGAATTGATATTAAAATATTTTATGAATAATTATATTATTTTGTTCGAATAATTTTAATATTTGATTGAATATAGTTAACACGATATGCGTTAGATCTTTTAATACATTCTTGAGTAGTTACATATTGAAATAGCTAGTGCATATCGTGTTAGCTCTATTCTAGCAAATTTCTGCACTTGTCATAGCAGCTAACCATTGCAAAAAAAAAGAAAAAAATCGAAGCTTGAATACAATGCCAAGCTTAAAAACTATTATAAACACTTTACGATTGTTGTTTTATTATCACAAGAAATTCATTTGTTATGTAAATTCAAACAACTAGATTAGATTTTCACTCGAAAAGTTTTCTTTCAATTGAATTTCTCGTGAAATCAACTTCACTTTATGGAGGAAATATTTGAAGAAGAGAGATGGAAAATTTAGATGATTATCTAGTCAACCAAAAAAAAAAGAAATCTATGCAAATTTCATTGTCCGCAAGCAAATAATCGAATGAGGATAGAAATGCTCTAAAATTATGCAAAAATCTTCGATGAACGTTTAATTATGCAATTACGCATAAGATTCAAATATTCAAAAATCATTGCTTACATTACATAAAACTCATTTCAAGTATTACATTGAAGTTTCGAATCTGCGATGTGAGCAAGCAACGATCGGATTTCATACTAGAATTTTTGTAATTAGAGAACTCAAATTATCGTACTTAGAGACGCATAAAAATGCTTGCACACATCGATGAATCCTAATGGTGATTCGTTTTAAATGAGGTGATATATTATGGTTGAAAAGTGTGTGAAATTAAGACTTCATTATCTCCAACGTTTAAATATGCGGTACTTATGTTAATGGATGATCGGCGAGGTTGTGGAATTTATAATAAATGCCACAACATTGACTTCAAAAAATCTCGACTAACTTTTAAAAAGTTTGAAATGAACAAGAAAATGTGGCTACAATAAAGTCGCATGTAGTAGTATAATTTTATTTCCTGTATATTCGAACATAACTTCTTACAATGCTAATAATGACCGATAGATTCGTTGATAGAAGCATTCACATGAAAGTCGTATAAAAATATACAAAAGGATATTTTAATAAAAGTATAAAGCAACTCTAGAGGATTTTAGGTGTGTAACTCTGGAAAAAAAAAAAGAAGAAACACTTTAAAATTTTACCTGATATACTTGAAGGGTGAAATTTTTCTTAAAATAAACCAATGGAAACAATACGGCAATAAGGCGATCAATGCTCACCATTAGCATACATAATGCCATCATTGGTTCCGACCTTAAATAATTATAGATTGAAATACTTGAAATGTACTTTTCGATATAAACATCGCAAAAATGTAACGAAACAAATTGTTGATATTAATGAAATCGAGTGCTGTTAAAAAAAAAAAACAAAGATTGTACTCAAGCAATATTCGAAAGTAATGTATTTGGTTTTTATGGCGGTGCAAAAAAAAATCACGAAATTATTTGAATTGATTTCATAAAAGTAGCACCGGAGAAACTTTCGCTTTCACGGTTATATCATTTGTAATCGGTATTTGATATTTTTAGCAATACGCACTTTACGAATAATTTAGCGACTACTTAGAGTTGGCAAACAACTACCTTGATGATTGTTACTAATAAAGTGATTATGCTAAATTTATAAGCGAAATCAAACAACAATTGTACGAAATCATTTAGGTATATTGAAAACGATTCGAGGAACGATCACGATGCGTAAGATGGAATTTATTGCTGGGGCAATTCTTTGATCTTCATTTATCGATGCATCAGTTTAGTTGAACTTCTAATGCAAGAACTCATATATGCATCGTTACAACACTTTTTTGAGTTTATCTAAGTTCTTTTTTTTTTTTCAACGAAGCCACTTTCACTTTGAAGCAAATGCTATAGGTATGTGATGGGAAAATGTAAGAATGCAAGTATAAAGTGCAAAATTTGCGAACTCATTCCGTTCAGTAGATTTTCGCCAACGTTATTATATGTCTTTCATACCAGACGAACAATATATAAAACGACTGCCTATTCAATGAGTATTCGCACAGCCAACATCGAAAATATCACATGAAAATGTTGAAAATGCTAATCTCTTTCCCAACCACGCAATTCGGTGGGAAAAATTTCACATTTGTGAACTACTTGTTGATAGTTTTCGTATTTCGAACACAAACGCTAGGCACATTTGACTATGAAGTTTTTTTTTTAAACGAACCCCAGTTATAAAATTTTGGAGAAGAAATGCATCTTTATATGCAAAAAAAAAAATCGGTTAATTAAAAGAATTTCTATCACGCGCAAGACCTTAGATCAATAGTATAAATTTATGTCTACACCATTTTCCTATGTGAGTTTTTTTTTTGTATTTGATGAAGACCCTCTTAGATTACATCTCTGCAATAACTTCTACAAATTAATCTACCAAATTTCTTTCTCAGAAATACGTTGCCTCAAAATGAGTCCATTGATGTAGCCTTAACAATTATATTTGATCAAAGATTAATGATGTATGTGAAATATGCTGTAAGCTTTATTGCGAAAACTTAAAACTTTTTCAATAATGAGTATGAAGCCTCCAAGTCGAAAAAAGCGGTAACTATTTCATGATTAATTTCGAGGAAATTTCTTCCAAAAATTTTGCAAAATTTCTGCAAAAAATAAAATTGTGCAAAGTTTCACGCAAAAAAAAGTTCAAAAAAAAAAATCACAATTGAAGAAATATTTCACTCCCACGTCACTATCAAAATTTTATTCATTTATTGAGTTGCCTCCTGAATTGCAGGAAAAAAAAACTGCATTTCAGCAATTCAAAAATTACCAAATTGCAATAATATTCCATGGCATTAGCATGCAGAATGCTTTGCTTGTATGAGTTGTTGCAAGATTCATATATGTTAGAATAAGTCGTCCAATTCCAGCTAAAATCAACGAGATGCCTGTTACTGCATCAACGACCATCTGCAAAGAGGCCCATTCAATAAGTTCATTTTTTTTTTTACGCAGAAACTAACCCATTTATAAGAATTAATCACGCAATTTTTCTATTGAGGAAGTTTTTTTTTTTTTTTTTTTAATTTCCTCTTCCATTCATCCTTTGAAAAGTAAAACTGTGAACAATTTGAAAAGCTCACCTCATTCACTTCTCCATTATGAGAATTTGAAGCTAGATTCTATTCTGCAAGCTGTTTAGACAATAGCGCTTAATTATTGTACCAGTATAATTCGATGTTCTTATTGAGGCGGTTTGCATCACTTTTATCCGATATTATCATATCACTAGTGAATGTGAGAATCAATCCTTCGAAAACTCAGAAGTTCTTTTTTTATAAGAAAAGGATAGGAGGACGAAACGAGAGAGGATAGTAGGGGAGATGACGGGGATGAAAAAAGATAAGAAGGAATGCAAGGAGAAGGGCTCGCTTAGTAGAAAATTTCAACGAACCTGCGAAACTTGCACCACATACAAACGCCGTAGGACGGGAGTTTTCGCAATTGCGTATGCGAAGAGTCCGTTTAAAGCGGTTACAAGCATTCCTTGCATGATATAAACATAGAATAATGGTAGCACAGATATCGTTAGTTCTATATCACTCATTTCGGTCGTTTTATGACAGTCTGAAATTTTGACTTTTTTTATTCTTCCGAATACAGCAGAGTTAACAAATTTGAAGGCCTCGTCGTGCTTAATTTTGAGTATGTTGCTATATAGACAATGAATTTGGGATGTAAAATATTTCGCCTCTTCGAGAGGTGAAAGAGAAGCGAATTGAACGAAAACGGCTGAATAAAGAAATAGCCTATGGGAAAATCACGTTAATTGTATGAGCCGTTCTATTACTAGACATTCATATCTCACAAGCGGCGCTTAAACAAATCATAGCCGACCAAAGTAATATTAAGGGCGGAGCTAAACAACTTTAGCTGCCTGATAATAAGGCGTTCACCCCATTAACCCACTCAATGCCTCGTTATGAGATTTTCAACATAAAAACGATCGGACAAGAAATGGAAATGGTAAACATCTAAGTTCATAAATAAGCGCTGAACCAATGCCGATACTCTCGTAGACAACCAAATGGCTATTACACGTGTAGAAGGGGAAAAAGTGTAGCGATCTTTGTTGTTAGCGGAAGATCGCTGGTAGAATTTCGCAATAGCTAGTTTTTTTCGATATTATCCTATTCAGAAATAACTTCATGAAAGGTTCAAAATCTCTAATAAAGCGAAAACGCTGTTTCAACTGACTACAATCACTCCCCCATCCAAACTATTATATAAAGGCGCTCTTATAAAAGATTCCTAAATCTTAATAGTCCATCGATAAGTAGGTTTCGAAGACAACTCGGATTGAGTTGTACCTGATGAACTGTTGCATCGTACAATGCGATACTTATGTCATAGGTAAGATTGCTGTGGATATCAATAATGTGCAAGAATAGTAAATGAGTATCAATGCTAGGATCCGAGGCCAGCCACAAATTTGGGTAGCTAACAAAATATGGATGTGAAGTTCTGGGATGCAGAAGTTGATGCAGTTCATAGGTTGGTTGGAATGCGCACGTTGGAACAATCTCAAAATTAAATTCTAACAGTGGTTTGTAACGATTCTTTAAAGTTAGGGACTGATTCCAACACTGTGGTTTTGCTTCGTTCATCGCATGTTTCATTTTATTGCTTGTTCTGACCAAATCCTTATTCCAGTTATCGAATTCTCTGCACGACTATTCCTTCCCGAATGATGTGGAACGAAGATTTTTTGCTCACAGTAATTATCCGCTTTGTTTATAATATTTTCTTCTTTTTTTTAAATAATATTTCTTGACGTTATTGTCGTTATTACATGGAAAATTTTACATTGCGTGTAGATGTTGTTATTTTCGAAGTTCATTTAGTTGCCTTATGTTGATATCCCTTTACTGCAGTTTATCACCTCTCTGTAGTCAATTTCTTCTATCTAATCTGCCAGATAAAACGAAAAGCCGGATAAATCAGATATATCTGTCTGAGCGTTGTGATGATAAACTCATATTGTGATGATAAGCTCGAAAAACTTGCCATTCGTGCTATTAGATTGTTTACGTACACACTAGGTTCAAAACAACCTTATCAGCGAAAATTTACATTCATTTCCTATATAGTCTTTCAGGAGACGTTTCTTCAGATCCTTAGGGAAATAGGTTAAACGGAAACGATATTTAAACGTTTACAGTAAAATACTTCAACATCAAACATAATGATCAGAAATTATTTTTCCAGTTGGATTTTTCACATCGTATTAATAATAGAATAAATATCATATTGATATTTTTTTCGATTTGATGTAGAGAAGGCAGACTGCCGTCTCTAAATGAGATCAAAAAAAAAAAAAAAGTACGAATGTGTTCTTTTTTTTCTATATTGGTCGATTTTCGTTTAGTTCCTTATGTCATTTGAAAGGAGAGAAGAAAATAAGAGGCCAGAATTTGTATTTGAGAAACAACTAAGCCATAAAGGAATTAATGTCTAAGAGAAACAACAATGTCAACAAAACCTGTTTTTTTTTTTTTTTTTTTAACTTGAGAGGTTAGTTAATTTCTGAGGATTCATGTCAATTGACTAAACGGGCACTAATATCTTAAATGATCCCTAAACTTGGATAAATCATCAAAAGATGGTTCAATTTTCCATGCTGAGTAATATAAAGTGAAAATGCCAAGAAATATATGCGAATTTTTGGAATTTTTAAACTGTTCATAATTTCTTTCGATGTTGCTCGATCCACTCAAATATTTTTGTGTTAGTTGATCCTTTGAAGTGCAAACTATACCTACTATATCCCATAGATCTAACTTAAACAATGTCCTAATCGAAGCTTTCAGACAAACAGATAGACACAAGCAGACATATACCTGCTCACAAATGTGATCTTATCATAGTTCGCTTTGCTAATTCTAACTTGGTTGATAGCAATCGTTTGTAGTATGATGAAGTAATTTTTTTCATCACTAAATTTTAATGAACTCTTATTTTAACAATTTATGAGTGAGATTGGAGAAGCAATTTGAGTTCTTTGAAAAAGCACTTCGACGACATATTAAAATGACTGTTTGATTGTTTGATCGTTAGCTAGGCGAAACGCTCCAAAATGAAAAAAATTTTTTTCCCATAAGGAAGGTTTGCGTCATGCGACTACTTAATATATGACTGAGCTTTTACCAAAAAAGTTTGCCTACTGTGTAAAGATCTGAACATAAATTTATACGATACAATCAACGCGTCGTAAAAAACTGCACTCTTATTAAACGGAGTAATTGAACTGGCTTGTGATATTCGAAAATTATGCCAGTAATTGCTGATCGAATCAGAAATTATCCTTCAAGCTTTTCCCCATTATAATTCAGAATCCGCGTAAACAAGTAAAATTTTTCGAGTTTTGTAGAATTTCACTTTCCCAGAACCAAAGATAATGATAGCGGAGGACTTTTTTTACCATTCAGACCTCAATAAAAAATTTGATTGCATTGTTTTTCAGAAAACGATAAAACCTGCTAATTCATAATCAGCTAGCAGCACAAACTTTTTATTAGAAGTCGTTTTCTTTTCTCGCACCTGCCATGAAAGAACATACGAGTTTTTAACTACTTGAACATTGAAGTCATTTGCATAAATACATAATGACTTCTTAAAAATTCATATGGTTCCACGTGATTTTTTCCACGTGATCCCAAGTGACTCCAGATGAAGGTACAACGCAGGTAATGAAACGAGCTTTAACACTTTCGTGGAATCAAATTAAATCCCACATGAACATTTGAAAAGCTTCTTTGAAGCGCAATGAGACACGCAACTGGTAAAGCCATATTAGAATGGAGACCGCGAGCTACTCTGACGAAAGAATCCTTGAGACCACAAGTCCAGTCTCGCAGGCTTGGACACCGCGCAACTGAGGGATACGAATCAAGAATCAGTGTCATCATTGGCACAAGCGGAGTTCAATGAATCTTGCTTCGTAGAATCTAAACTAACATTACCGGATGTAAATGCGTGAACATTCATACAATGCTGCAGGTTCATGTGGAAATCACTAAGTCAGACACTACTTTTAAAATCTTTATTAAATTTAAAACACAACACAATATAAACGCAACGAAGTGAACGGTTGTCTGCAGCATTAGACGCATCGAATAATGAATAGAACGGAGCGCTTCAGTACCCCTCGCCGACTACTCCGAATGTCGGAAACCAACAACGCTTCACCAGGCGCTGCAATTATTTGCAGATTACACAAAGAAAACAGACATAAACAGTAAAGTACCCCATTTGGGGCAGAAGCACCTGGCCTCATCGATAGAACAACTCACAGCTTCGAATTTCCAAACGAAAAGAAGCGCGAACAAAAGACTTACCTCAGGATAGTGCTATTGCTTCGCTGAACCAAATACCTCAAACATCAAATAAAACACTGCGCCTCTAACAATTTGCATGATCTGGACCTTATCTGAGTGCGAAAAAGGCTGATCTGATGTCTTACGCCACAATATCACACCTCGGAACTCGGGATGGAAATCAGTTCAATTTCAATACAGTAACTTCGCACCTTAGGCAGACAAGTCCTCCTCGGCTCGTCGAAAACCAAGTCACGTGAGCAGGAATTATACGTTGGCCGACCATCGACGCAAACCAAGTATCGCCGCGAGCAACCCAAGGCGAAGAAACCGTTCCTTTGACGAGTGCACGCTCGTACTAAATGGTAAATATGTTCTTTCGAAGTAATGAACATAAAAGCAGTATAAGAGTGCAGAACGTCTTGGGTGCCAACACAGTTGGCGTTTCTAATTATTGCATATGAGGAAGTCCAGAAACTTTTACAAATATGCTTCTCCATAAATATCCAAAGTACACCAATCGCAACGTTCACAACGCGCGGATGGGTCACGCATTGATACATGCGGAATGTTGTGAATGAAACTATAAGCTTTAAGACACTTATGGTAGTTCGCTAAGTGGTACCGCTAAAGAGTGCAGACAAAGCCCCTCAATCCCACATGCACACTTAGCAAAATTGAATGAAAGAACGGAAGGCTGCCAACAGCATCCCAACAAACTACAAGACAAACAACCCAGCCATAGCATGCGATCTTCGGAAACAACTCCTCGATAATGCCAAACCACGTATTTGCCCCCATATGAATCCAGATGATGAGGGATATCTGGCGAATTCCACTGTCTTCAGTTAAAACATCCACTACTCAGCACAACGGTGCTTCACTCTCACCCCTCGAAAACATAGGCCGTGATCGAAAGAAAAGATCAAAAAACTTGCCTTTCGTGATCATGACGGCTGGTTTGGCTGGTGCCTCCAATGCGGGTGCCGCTGGAGGAGGTGCAGCCGCTGGAGGAGCTTCTACCATTGGAGGAGCTTCTACCATTGGAGGAGCTTCTACCATTGGAGGAGCTGCTACAACTGGAGGAGCTGCTACCACTGGAGGAGCTGCTACCACTGGAGGAGCTGCTACCATTGGAGGAGCTGCTACCATTGCAGGAGCTGCCACCACTGGAGGATAGGCAACCATTGGAGGAGCAGCCAATAGAGGCGGAGAAACCAATGGATAAGATGCAACGACCGGCGCAGGAGCAACCTCTGGGTAAGGAGCGACGACTGGTGCAGGGGCCATTTCTGGAGGAGGAGCGGGCACTGGAGCTGCGGGTACATCTGGAGCGGGGGCGGCCGCAGGGGCAGGAGCTGCAGCTGGATAGGAAGACACCACCGGCGGGGCAGCAACCGCCGGGAGAGGAACCGCTTGGGCTGGAGGTGCTTCGGGAACGTTGACCGCAACAGTCGTGGTGGGATTGCCGCCGCATGCCCCCACGTAAATTTTCTCCACACACATATCAGAAACTTCGTCAAGAACGAGACCGCTTGGGCATTCTTTTGCGTGAGCACGTCTATCGGCACACGTTATGTAGAAAGGCACGCAACCGATGTTGTAATCGCCATCTGAGCGCTGATCGCAAAAGCCGCTGTCAACTGAAAATCAGCAACATACATTCCCGTATATGACGTTGGGAGGACGTAGAACAAAATTCGCACTTCTCATAGCCGAAACCTACTCCTGTTGCAATTCATCGGGAACATTGCTGTCATAAAATTTCGTTTCTGTGAAGTTCTGATATGATTTACGACGGAGCTGAGTGTAGATGAGGTGGGAGTATGGAAAGATGGATAATAATAAATGCTTTAATTGTTACGAGGCTCGCTTGGAGTGAACAGCGGGGCGAATCCGCGAGACGGCCTCTGGTAGGCATAACCGCGACAGGACGACGCATACCACCTGCAACAATAAACCATCAAACTCCTTGCCATGCTGGAACCATTTCTGCTTTCTGAGACCTATATTAGTGAACGCTATGTTCTCACCAACAAAGGGCTAATCTCTGCTCTTACAAATTTGGTCTCAAACTACCAACAATGAATGAGGAACCCAGACTAACATTAACAACAGCTCCCACCTAAATGTAGCAAAACTCTTCGAATAGTGGGCCCAACTCACATCTTCTACCGATCTTCCCACGACTTTCCCCACTTCCCTCCAATCCCCTTCCACAACGCCTAAAATACCGGAATTTAACGCATGCGGCGGCTTTCTTCGTGCATTCCCTCTTACACGCTACTGCTCCATTATGCTCACCCGGCATATGAGCTCATTTGAACGGTGATCACGTACGTGAGCACATGTTGCACCAGTACGCATTCTTCGCAGGTGAACGCAAAACCCCCAAACATTCCTGACAGCATAACAAATCCTCACTTTGGTACGCATTTGGTGGTGGGCCTGTCGAAGAACATTCCATCACGGCAAGACATGACATGCGACTTTCTGCTGCTGCAAGTCACGAATTGCGGAACGCAACCCAATGCATATGGTCCGTCACGCCTACTGCTACAGAAGCTGGCACCTAAAATATACAAACAATCACAACCAATGACCCGAGACTTTGGCAACCCGCGAGCGTCTAGCGAACTTCCCACAATCGTAATCACCAGTGGCTCACCGTAAGCATATGCACTTTACCAAGGAGAGCGTAAATTTCGTGGTAGTATATCCCACTTTTGCTACGGAACGCCCACACACACGAGCAATTGTTATATAACGCCTAAAGCCGGAACAAGCTATTCCACATACGCCAGTCGCTATTACTCGTTTTAGAGCGACAGCCGTGAAGGCGAGGCAGGCGCCCGCAACCTGCTTCTCAATGATGGAAATACACCTTAAAAGAAAGACAAACCGATGAAAAAGCAGATAATCAAAGATGTTCACAAATGACAAATGAATCTGACATTATACCTCCGATGCCGAGTGTTCTGGCTTCCACATGCGTTGTTGCAACCCAAGTGGCTGAAAGAAACGCTTATCAGAAAGGTAACGAACACCGCGATCGCCTTAATGCTAGCATGTCTTAAAACGGTCATTTCTATGCACCAATGAGAAGCTTTGAAGCTCATTCAATTAAACGCCTGGTAAGCACATAGTACCGTTCACAGCAATATGTAAATTGAGTGCTTCTAAGGCCCGAATGGCTTTCTAACACAGCCTTAGTAATGATTAAAAAATCACAGAAACGTATACATGAAGATTGAACAAAGCATAATTTAAATGGCTATATCTGACCCTCAAAACTTCACTTGCGGCTAATTTCTTTTTGTAGTGGCCCAGGGGAGCATAAAGAGCGATCTAATTCTCACTAAAACCGTTTCCTCCACCGTCTTGGTCCGATGACGAGACAGTCGGTACGGCTATCTTCCAAATATTCATTTAATGCACTCACAAACGATTCTGAGGATAACATTAATATCCGTAAGTGGGACGGGACACTAACCAAGAGCCAGCAGAACAGAAAACACCGAAGTCATGGTGCCCCACAACGTCACACCAAACCAACGACTCGTAAGCGACATTAAATTGTTGATACTTCATTATTTATACTACTATCGGCGCTTTAGAGGAGACCCTTCGGGCTAGTGCGTAAGTGTCGCCATGTTCAGTATGATCGCTTGTTTCATTCTGCCCTTTGCACAGCACCATGCCATAGCACTGTCACCTTGCGCTCCTTGATTTGATCAGAAACTTCACTAAGGAGAACAACAATGATGCTGTTTTCGACGCATCTGAGCAGTGCTTATTTCTGTTCTTGGCACTTTGATTCCTGCTTAAGTGTTTTTAGTCGTTGCAATGAAGAGTAGTGAATTCATTGTCTTTGGCGGCTTGCAGAAGTCCTTTGTCGATCATTGTCTCCAACGGCAGAAAACAATAGAAGATCACATTGAACTACATAATCTTCTGCCTGCCTTGAGGGTACTTTCAATAAGAGTCGAAAGCAGTACAAATAAACTTCTCCACGCCGCAATTTTCATTCTCTATTGTTGCGTAGAAGCTGTTAGTTTGGGACGAGTCGTATAAGGCTATGAAGTCGACGTCAGTTATGCTGTTGCTGGTTCTCGGTTAGTGCTGCATTTAACGTTGAGTCTAAAGGGTGCTAAGCTCAGCTTCGCGAATGAGTTCATTCATTCAAATTCCGGTAGGGGAACGTGCTAGTAGAAGAATTGTGGAACACAGGCTAACGAAGAAGTGAATAGTTGAAGGCCGGAACATTTACTGAGTGCATGGCCACCTGAGCGACACTGCGATAGGAAAAGTTCACCGCAAAATGGAGGGAACCTCTAAGCTCCACCATAGGAGCTATAATTTCAGTTCATGCTTCCCCAATTGCTGATTGGGGTTTTTGAGCGATTGTGTTCGTAATTACTGGGCATTCCTTGAGGTATTCGGAGACAGTTCGGGTCAAAGAAGTACCAGATTGAGTGAAAGCTGGGAACTAATATCTGATGATCACTGTGGGCCATTTGATAAATCTGCAAACTTCCGAATAATGTTCAGGTACGGTAACGGTTATAACGCTTGGCTCGTATTAAGACCATTGCCGTATTTCGCGATTACCTGAACAATCATTTTTTCAGTCGTGTGGGTTGCGTCAACGCATGTGGAAAGCAAAGCACTTCGCACTGGAGGTATACTTTGGCGCTTTTGTTGTGGTTTTAAGTTAGGTTGAAACAATGCGTTTCGACTGTAGGGGCTAGAGGCGATCGCGGTATCCAAACTATGCACAGCATCTCCCCTCGTCAAAGGTTCTGAGTCGGTATATTCGGAACCCCGAAAGGAGTACCTTTGTTCATAGTTAAGCGGCAGTCGCTGCGGATTCGCAGAAGAGTATCTGCCCGACAGTATGGCTATTACCCCGAAATTAGTAGGGGCGCGTGCGGCATTTGCATGGACAACCTCGCCTCGAAGCTTGATTGCGTGCTCGCACGCCTTTTATAGTAGTAGTTGAGGTGAATAAACGTTAAGGTATAGTTTCGAGTTAAGTGATGGCAAGGATGAAGCTGGAGATGGTCATAATGTTGGCTAGGAAGCAAGAGGATGGATGAGCTGCAAAAGAGCTGGCCGTCAGGGAAGAAGAGTACAAAACTTATGCTTAGTTCACTGTTGTTGATATATGAGGAGATTTTGCTGAGGAGCCATCATGTCCATTTGAAATCAAGTACTGAAGTGTTGCACCATTTCAGTTGGCAGTGACTTCTGCAGTCAGCGCCCAGACGGTGACTACAACATCGGCTGCGTGTCCAGCTACATAACATGCGCCGGTAGGCGTGCTCACGCCAAGAAATGCCCCCAAGGTCTCGTTCTTGACGAAGCTTCTGACATGTGCGCGGAGAAGAGCTACGTTGGCGTGTGCGGCGCCAGCCCTTCGGGGACTAGCATTGTCGACGGACCCAAAACTCCTATCGCGCCTGTTGTGGCATCCCCTTCAGTGTTATCACAGCCGCACTTGGTGTCACAGCCGCAACTAGTATCACAGCCGCAACTTGTATCACAGCCGCAACTGGTATCACAGCGGCAAGTGCTAAAACAGCGCAAGGTGGTATCGCACCCGCCAGCCGCGGCACACCCGCCAGCCGTGGCATACCCGCCAACCATTGCATACCCGCCAGCCGCGGCATACGCACCAGCCGTCGCATCCCCACCAGTCGTGGCATCCCCACCAGTGGCAGCACGCCCGCCAGTGGTAGTACGCCCGCCAGTGGTAGTACGTCCGCCAGTGGTAGTGCGTCCGCCAGTGGTAGTACGTCCGCCAGTGGTAGTACGTCCGCCAGTGGTAGTACGTCCGCCAGTGGTAGTACGTCCGCCAGTGGTAGTGCGTCCGCCAGTGGTAGTGCGTCCGCCAGTGGTAGTACGTCCGCCTGTGGTAGTACGTCCGCCAGTGGTAGTGCGCCCACCAGTGCTAGCACAGCCGCCAGTGGTAGCAGCCGCCCCAGTGCTAGAAAACCCAGAGGTGGTTTCGCAGCCGCAGTTTGTATCGCAGCCGCAGGTGGTGTCGCAGAAGCAAATGGTATCCCAGAAGCAAGTGGTCAAGCAGAGCAAAGTAATATCGCATCGGCCAGAGGTTGCATACCCGCCAGTGGTAGCAGCCCCGCCAGTGGTAGCAGCCCCGCCAGTGGTAGCAGCCCCGCCAGTGGTAGCAGCCCCGCCAGTGGTAGCAGCCCCGCCAGTGGTAGCAGCCCCGCCGGTGGCAGCGCCTCCCAAAGTGAAAACATGCTCACACGCGGTTGCTGGTCCTAAAGTGAAACCGTGTTCCCCAGTGGTCGCCCCTTCACTGGAAGTTGCTCCTCCACCAGAGGTTCCCCCTCCACCAGAGGTTGCCCCTCCACCAGTGGTCGCTCCTCCACCAGTGGTCGCTCCCCCACCAGTGGTCGTTCCTCCGCCAGAGGTGGCCCCTCCACCAGTGGTCGTTCCTCCACCAGTGGTTGCTCCTCCACCAGAGGTTGCCCCTCCACCAGAGGTTGCCCCTCCACCAGAGGTTGCTCCTCCACCAGAGGTTGCTCCTCCACCAGAGGTTGCTCCTCCACCAGAGGTTCCCCCTCCACCAGAGGTTCCCCCTCCACCAGAGGTTCCCCCTCCACCAGAGGTTCCCCCTCCACCAGAGGTTGCCCCTCCACCAGTGGTCGTTCCTCCACCAGTGGTCGTTCCTCCACCAGTGGTCGCTCCTCCACCAGTGGTCGCTCCTCCACCAGTGGTCGCTCCTCCGCCAGTGGTTGTACCAGTGACTGTGAAAGGCAAGTTTGGTTCTTTGCTTTCCTAACTGGAACACTTCATTAGAGTGCTGCTGATATCCTTATGTCCTTTCATCAGATTTTTACTGTGTGTGCATGTGAAGCTGTTTTTACTCTTCCTGGACGCTTGCGTGATACTGCTTTAGTGAAGATTAACTTATAGTTCCAACATTCTCTGCGTTCTAACGCTCCGCTTCCATTCATCATTCTGCATATGTTGATGTTGTTCGTTTAGTTCGAATGTGCACTCCTCACCAGAACGGCTTCTTCGCATTGGGTTGCTCTCCGCGGTACTTGGTGTGTGTCGATGGTCGTTCGACGTATAGTGCCTGCGAGCATGGCGTATTCGACGACGGAAAGATGACTTGTCTGCCTAAGGTACCTGCTTGATGTGTTAACTCGCTGAGCTCGTTTTTCTCACGGGTTCGTAGATGGAACTTGTGTACTCTAGGTCAGGTCATTTTTTTAGAGAATGAATTTGGGGTTTTCACGCTCGACGGGGATAATCTAGATTTGTTGAAGTGGTGTCGTTTGCTCATACACTCGACCAATTTGAAGGTTTGAATCCTTAGATTTCTATGAAGATTAGTTTAGTTGCTTCTCCTCCGGTGTAATTGTTGATCTCTTGGTGTAAGTTGCGTATAATTTCAGCATCTTGTGAGGCGTTGTCGGTCCCCGGCATTCGGAGTAGTTGGCGAAGCGTACTGATGACCCCTGTGCTGTCTACTTTTGGAGACGTTTGATGCTGCACACGACCGTTTACTTCTTTCTTTGTGTTTTTATTGTTCTGTTTTCAATATAATAATAAAATTTTGCAAAAGAATCTTTGGTATAATGCCTCCTAAATGCGCATTTGAAAAACGCTTGTCGCACGCGGAATGAATGACTTGGCTGTTCCGGCATGTCTCGTGTGTTAAGTACGCCTAGAACTGTAACGGGGCGAAGGCGCAGAATTGTTCTGTTGGGTGACACTTTGCAGTAACTTCGAATTCAATGCTAGAAGAGAGCGCAACGTGGTTGTGCTTTCTTTTCGTTCATTTGTTTTTTGTAATCGAAATCTTACAAATTTTTGGGATGTCGGAATAAGAAGATTGAAAGGGCTACATAATCCCATTTCAGTTGAGCACGCAGTTCGAGAGCGAACACGAGATTGATTGGTGCCATGTTCAATGCCCATGAACAATTTAGAGCCACGTGAAGCCGAGTAAGTGGGAGGAGCCCGAGCCAGGCATGGGAGTGAGATATTGTCGTGAACTCCGGTGAACTCCGGTCACTTCAATGTAGTAAGAAATTAGCCGCAAGGAAGTTTTATGGGGCACCTAGTTCACCGAATTAAATCTGGAGCTTAAAGAGCGATCAAATCCTAAATCAAATCGTTTGTCGCGTTTTCTCCATACTGCAGCAAGAGAATAAAAGCTTTTCAGCTTCATTGCAAATCGTGCTGTACTCTCTACCCGATAGTTCATTGCAAATCTCTACCAATAATCGAATGAATTCGACACATTGTATTATGGATCTATTAAAGAAGCACGATCGAAGCATCTGAGCAAATCTTCCAGTGTGGAAATTATCAACCTACCATACCAAACACAGCATGTCTTATACACTTGCTCCATAAGCACCGATAGTAGTATAAATAGCTAAAGTACCGACTCCTCAATGTCGCTTACGAGTCGTTCGCTTGGTGTAACGTTGTGAGGCACCATGAACTCCACATTTCCTGTTCTGCTGCTCTTGGTTAGTGTCCCGTCCCACTTACGGATATTAATGCTATCCTCAGAATCGTTTGTGAGTGCATTAAATGAAAATTTGGAAGATAGCCGGTAGCGACTGTCTCATCGGACCAAGATGGTGGAGGAAACGGTTTGATTGAGAATTAGATCGATCTTTATGCTCCCCTGGGCCACTACAAAAAGAAATTAGCCGCAAGTGAAGTTTTGAGGGTCAGATACAACCATTTAAATTATGCTTTGTTCAATCTTCATGTATACGTTTCTGTGATTTTTTAATCATTACTAAGGCTGTGTTAGAAAGCCATTCGGGCCTTAGAAGCACTCAATTTACATATTGCTGTGAACGGTACTATGTGCTTACCAGGCGTTTAATTGAGTGAGCTTCAAAGCTTCTCATTGGTACATAGAAATGACCGTTTTAAGACATGCTAGCATTAAGGCGATCGCGGTGTTCGTTACCTTTCTGATAAGCGTTTCTTTCAACCACTTGGGTTGCAACAACGCATGTGGAAGCCAGAACACTCGGCATCGGAGGTATAATGTCAGATTCACTTGTCATTTGTGAACATCTTTGATTATCTGCTTTTTCATCGGTTCGTCTTTTTTTAAAGGTGTATTTCCTTCGTTCAGAAGCAGGTTGCGGACGCTTACCTCGTCTTTACGGCTGCCGCTCTAAAACGAGTGATAGCGACTGGCTTATGTGGAATAGCTTTTGTGGATTTGGGCGTTATATAACAATTGCTCGTGTGTGTGGGCGTTCCGTAGCAAAAGTGGGATATACTAGCACGAAATTTACGCTCTCCTTGGTGAAGTGCATATGCTTACGGTGAGCCACTGGTGATTACGATTGTGGGAAGTTCGCTAGACGCTCGCGAGTTGCCAAAGTCTCGGGACATTCGTTGTGATTGTTTGTATATTTTAGGTGCCAGCTTCTATGGCAGTAGGCGTGACGGACCATTTGCATTATCGTTTTTATCAAATCCTAAATCTTAAATCAAATCGTTTTCTCCACCATCTTGGTCCGATGAGACAGTCGCTACCGGCTATCTTCCAAATTTTCATTTAATGCACTCACAAACGATTCTGAGGATAGCATTAATATCCGTAAGTGGGACGGGACACTAACCAAGAGCAGCAGAACAGGAAATGTGGAGTTCATGGTGCCTCACAACGTTACACCAAGCGAACGACTCGTAAGCGACATTGAGGAGTCGGTACTTTAGCTATTTATACTACTATCGGTGCTTATGGAGCAAGTGTATAAGACATGCTGTGTTTGGTATGGTAGGTTGATAATTTCCACACTGGAAGATTTGCTCAGATGCTTCGATCGTGCTTCTTTAATAGATCCATAATACAATGTGTCGAATTCATTCGATTATTGGTAGAGATTTGCAATGAACTATCGGGTAGAGAGTACAGCACGATTTGCAATGAAGCTGAAAAGCTTTTATTCTCTTGCTGCAGTATGGAGAAAACGCGACAAACGATTTGATTTAGGATTTGATCGCTCTTTAAGCTCCAGATTTAATTCGGTGAACTAGGTGCCCCATAAAACTTCCTTGCGGCTAATTTCTTACTACATTGAAGTGACCGGAGTTCACCGGAGTTCACGACAATATCTCACTCCCATGCCTGGCTCGGGCTCCTCCCACTTACTCGGCTTCACGTGGCTCTAAATTGTTCATGGGCATTGAACATGGCACCAATCAATCTCGTGTTCGCTCTCGAACTGCGTGCTCAACTGAAATGGGATTATGTAGCCCTTTCAATCTTCTTATTCCGACATCCCAAAAATTTGTAAGATTTCGATTACAAAAAACAAATGAACGAAAAGAAAGCACAACCACGTTGCGCTCTCTTCTAGCATTGAATTCGAAGTTACTGCAAAGTGTCACCCAACAGAACAATTCTGCGCCTTCGCCCCGTTACAGTTCTAGGCGTACTTAACACACGAGACATGCCGGAACAGCCAAGTCATTCATTCCGCGTGCGACAAGCGTTTTTCAAATGCGCATTTAGGAGGCATTATACCAAAGATTCTTTTGCAAAATTTTATTATTATATTGAAAACAGAACAATAAAAACACAAAGAAAGAAGTAAACGGTCGTGTGCAGCATCAAACGTCTCCAAAAGTAGACAGCACAGGGGTCATCAGTACGCTTCGCCAACTACTCCGAATGCCGGGGACCGACAACGCCTCACAAGATGCTGAAATTATACGCAACTTACACCAAGAGATCAACAATTACACCGGAGGAGAAGCAACTAAACTAATCTTCATAGAAATCTAAGGATTCAAACCTTCAAATTGGTCGAGTGTATGAGCAAACGACACCACTTCAACAAATCTAGATTATCCCCGTCGAGCGTGAAAACCCCAAATTCATTCTCTAAAAAAATGACCTGACCTAGAGTACACAAGTTCCATCTACGAACCCGTGAGAAAAACGAGCTCAGCGAGTTAACACATCAAGCAGGTACCTTAGGCAGACAAGTCATCTTTCCGTCGTCGAATACGCCATGCTCGCAGGCACTATACGTCGAACGACCATCGACACACACCAAGTACCGCGGAGAGCAACCCAATGCGAAGAAGCCGTTCTGGTGAGGAGTGCACATTCGAACTAAACGAACAACATCAACATATGCAGAATGATGAATGGAAGCGGAGCGTTAGAACGCAGAGAATGTTGGAACTATAAGTTAATCTTCACTAAAGCAGTATCACGCAAGCGTCCAGGAAGAGTAAAAACAGCTTCACATGCACACACAGTAAAAATCTGATGAAAGGACATAAGGATATCAGCAGCACTCTAATGAAGTGTTCCAGTTAGGAAAGCAAAGAACCAAACTTGCCTTTCACAGTCACTGGTACAACCACTGGCGGAGGAGCGACCACTGGTGGAGGAGCGACCACTGGTGGAGGAGCGACCACTGGTGGAGGAACGACCACTGGTGGAGGAACGACCACTGGTGGAGGGGCAACCTCTGGTGGAGGGGGAACCTCTGGTGGAGGGGGAACCTCTGGTGGAGGGGGAACCTCTGGTGGAGGAGCAACCTCTGGTGGAGGAGCAACCTCTGGTGGAGGAGCAACCTCTGGTGGAGGGGCAACCTCTGGTGGAGGGGCAACCTCTGGTGGAGGAGCAACCACTGGTGGAGGAACGACCACTGGTGGAGGGGCCACCTCTGGCGGAGGAACGACCACTGGTGGGGGAGCGACCACTGGTGGAGGAGCGACCACTGGTGGAGGGGCAACCTCTGGTGGAGGGGGAACCTCTGGTGGAGGAGCAACTTCCAGTGAAGGGGCGACCACTGGGGAACACGGTTTCACTTTAGGACCAGCAACCGCGTGTGAGCATGTTTTCACTTTGGGAGGCGCTGCCACCGGCGGGGCTGCTACCACTGGCGGGGCTGCTACCACTGGCGGGGCTGCTACCACTGGCGGGGCTGCTACCACTGGCGGGGCTGCTACCACTGGCGGGGCTGCTACCACTGGCGGGGCTGCTACCACTGGCGGGTATGCAACCTCTGGCCGATGCGATATTACTTTGCTCTGCTTGACCACTTGCTTCTGGGATACCATTTGCTTCTGCGACACCACCTGCGGCTGCGATACAAACTGCGGCTGCGAAACCACCTCTGGGTTTTCTAGCACTGGGGCGGCTGCTACCACTGGCGGCTGTGCTAGCACTGGTGGGCGCACTACCACTGGCGGACGTACTACCACAGGCGGACGTACTACCACTGGCGGACGCACTACCACTGGCGGACGCACTACCACTGGCGGACGTACTACCACTGGCGGACGTACTACCACTGGCGGACGTACTACCACTGGCGGACGTACTACCACTGGCGGACGTACTACCACTGGCGGACGCACTACCACTGGCGGACGTACTACCACTGGCGGGCGTACTACCACTGGCGGGCGTGCTGCCACTGGTGGGGATGCCACGACTGGTGGGGATGCGACGGCTGGTGCGTATGCCGCGGCTGGCGGGTATGCAATGGTTGGCGGGTATGCCACGGCTGGCGGGTGTGCCGCGGCTGGCGGGTGCGATACCACCTTGCGCTGTTTTAGCACTTGCCGCTGTGATACCAGTTGCGGCTGTGATACAAGTTGCGGCTGTGATACTAGTTGCGGCTGTGACACCAAGTGCGGCTGTGATAACACTGAAGGGGATGCCACAACAGGCGCGATAGGAGTTTTGGGTCCGTCGACAATGCTAGTCCCCGAAGGGCTGGCGCCGCACACGCCAACGTAGCTCTTCTCCGCGCACATGTCAGAAGCTTCGTCAAGAACGAGACCTTGGGGGCATTTCTTGGCGTGAGCACGCCTACCGGCGCATGTTATGTAGCTGGACACGCAGCCGATGTTGTAGTCACCGTCTGGGCGCTGACTGCAGAAGTCACTGCCAACTGAAATGGTGCAACACTTCAGTACTTGATTTCAAATGGACATGATGGCTCCTCAGCAAAATCTCCTCATATATCAACAACAGTGAACTAAGCATAAGTTTTGTACTCTTCTTCCCTGACGGCCAGCTCTTTTGCAGCTCATCCATCCTCTTGCTTCCTAGCCAACATTATGACCATCTCCAGCTTCATCCTTGCCATCACTTAACTCGAAACTATACCTTAACGTTTATTCACCTCAACTACTACTATAAAAGGCGTGCGAGCACGCAATCAAGCTTCGAGGCGAGGTTGTCCATGCAAATGCCGCACGCGCCCCTACTAATTTCGGGGTAATAGCCATACTGTCGGGCAGATACTCTTCTGCGAATCCGCAGCGACTGCCGCTTAACTATGAACAAAGGTACTCCTTTCGGGGTTCCGAATATACCGACTCAGAACCTTTGACGAGGGGAGATGCTGTGCATAGTTTGGATACCGCGATCGCCTCTAGCCCCTACAGTCGAAACGCATTGTTTCAACCTAACTTAAAACCACAACAAAAGCGCCAAAGTATACCTCCAGTGCGAAGTGCTTTGCTTTCCACATGCGTTGACGCAACCCACACGACTGAAAAAATGATTGTTCAGGTAATCGCGAAATACGGCAATGGTCTTAATACGAGCCAAGCGTTATAACCGTTACCGTACCTGAACATTATTCGGAAGTTTGCAGATTTATCAAATGGCCCACAGTGATCATCAGATATTAGTTCCCAGCTTTCACTCAATCTGGTACTTCTTTGACCCGAACTGTCTCCGAATACCTCAAGGAATGCCCAGTAATTACGAACACAATCGCTCAAAAACCCCAATCAGCAATTGGGGAAGCATGAACTGAAATTATAGCTCCTATGGTGGAGCTTAGAGGTTCCCTCCATTTTGCGGTGAACTTTTCCTATCGCAGTGTCGCTCAGGTGGCCATGCACTCAGTAAATGTTCCGGCCTTCAACTATTCACTTCTTCGTTAGCCTGTGTTCCACAATTCTTCTACTAGCACGTTCCCCTACCGGAATTTGAATGAATGAACTCATTCGCGAAGCTGAGCTTAGCACCCTTTAGACTCAACGTTAAATGCAGCACTAACCGAGAACCAGCAACAGCATAACTGACGTCGACTTCATAGCCTTATACGACTCGTCCCAAACTAACAGCTTCTACGCAACAATAGAGAATGAAAATTGCGGCGTGGAGAAGTTTATTTGTACTGCTTTCGACTCTTATTGAAAGTACCCTCAAGGCAGGCAGAAGATTATGTAGTTCAATGTGATCTTCTATTGTTTTCTGCCGTTGGAGACAATGATCGACAAAGGACTTCTGCAAGCCGCCAAAGACAATGAATTCACTACTCTTCATTGCAACGACTAAAAACACTTAAGCAGGAATCAAAGTGCCAAGAACAGAAATAAGCACTGCTCAGATGCGTCGAAAACAGCATCATTGTTGTTCTCCTTAGTGAAGTTTCTGATCAAATCAAGGAGCGCAAGGTGACAGTGCTATGGCATGGTGCTGTGCAAAGGGCAGAATGAAACAAGCGATCATACTGAACATGGCGACACTTACGCACTAGCCCGAAGGGTCTCCTCTAAAGCGCCGATAGTAGTATAAATAATGAAGTATCAACAATTTAATGTCGCTTACGAGTCGTTGGTTTGGTGTGACGTTGTGGGGCACCATGACTTCGGTGTTTTCTGTTCTGCTGGCTCTTGGTTAGTGTCCCGTCCCACTTACGGATATTAATGTTATCCTCAGAATCGTTTGTGAGTGCATTAAATGAATATTTGGAAGATAGCCGTACCGACTGTCTCGTCATCGGACCAAGACGGTGGAGGAAACGGTTTTAGTGAGAATTAGATCGCTCTTTATGCTCCCCTGGGCCACTACAAAAAGAAATTAGCCGCAAGTGAAGTTTTGAGGGTCAGATATAGCCATTTAAATTATGCTTTGTTCAATCTTCATGTATACGTTTCTGTGATTTTTTAATCATTACTAAGGCTGTGTTAGAAAGCCATTCGGGCCTTAGAAGCACTCAATTTACATATTGCTGTGAACGGTACTATGTGCTTACCAGGCGTTTAATTGAATGAGCTTCAAAGCTTCTCATTGGTGCATAGAAATGACCGTTTTAAGACATGCTAGCATTAAGGCGATCGCGGTGTTCGTTACCTTTCTGATAAGCGTTTCTTTCAGCCACTTGGGTTGCAACAACGCATGTGGAAGCCAGAACACTCGGCATCGGAGGTATAATGTCAGATTCATTTGTCATTTGTGAACATCTTTGATTATCTGCTTTTTCATCGGTTTGTCTTTCTTTTAAGGTGTATTTCCATCATTGAGAAGCAGGTTGCGGGCGCCTGCCTCGCCTTCACGGCTGTCGCTCTAAAACGAGTAATAGCGACTGGCGTATGTGGAATAGCTTGTTCCGGCTTTAGGCGTTATATAACAATTGCTCGTGTGTGTGGGCGTTCCGTAGCAAAAGTGGGATATACTACCACGAAATTTACGCTCTCCTTGGTAAAGTGCATATGCTTACGGTGAGCCACTGGTGATTACGATTGTGGGAAGTTCGCTAGACGCTCGCGGGTTGCCAAAGTCTCGGGTCATTGGTTGTGATTGTTTGTATATTTTAGGTGCCAGCTTCTGTAGCAGTAGGCGTGACGGACCATATGCATTGGGTTGCGTTCCGCAATTCGTGACTTGCAGCAGCAGAAAGTCGCATGTCATGTCTTGCCGTGATGGAATGTTCTTCGACAGGCCCACCACCAAATGCGTACCAAAGTGAGGATTTGTTATGCTGTCAGGAATGTTTGGGGGTTTTGCGTTCACCTGCGAAGAATGCGTACTGGTGCAACATGTGCTCACGTACGTGATCACCGTTCAAATGAGCTCATATGCCGGGTGAGCATAATGGAGCAGTAGCGTGTAAGAGGGAATGCACGAAGAAAGCCGCCGCATGCGTTAAATTCCGGTATTTTAGGCGTTGTGGAAGGGGATTGGAGGGAAGTGGGGAAAGTCGTGGGAAGATCGGTAGAAGATGTGAGTTGGGCCCACTATTCGAAGAGTTTTGCTACATTTAGGTGGGAGCTGTTGTTAATGTTAGTCTGGGTTCCTCATTCATTGTTGGTAGTTTGAGACCAAATTTGTAAGAGCAGAGATTAGCCCTTTGTTGGTGAGAACATAGCGTTCACTAATATAGGTCTCAGAAAGCAGAAATGGTTCCAGCATGGCAAGGAGTTTGATGGTTTATTGTTGCAGGTGGTATGCGTCGTCCTGTCGCGGTTATGCCTACCAGAGGCCGTCTCGCGGATTCGCCCCGCTGTTCACTCCAAGCGAGCCTCGTAACAATTAAAGCATTTATTATTATCCATCTTTCCATACTCCCACCTCATCTACACTCAGCTCCGTCGTAAATCATATCAGAACTTCACAGAAACGAAATTTTATGACAGCAATGTTCCCGATGAATTGCAACAGGAGTAGGTTTCGGCTATGAGAAGTGCGAATTTTGTTCTACGTCCTCCCAACGTCATATACGGGAATGTATGTTGCTGATTTTCAGTTGACAGCGGCTTTTGCGATCAGCGCTCAGATGGCGATTACAACATCGGTTGCGTGCCTTTCTACATAACGTGTGCCGATAGACGTGCTCACGCAAAAGAATGCCCAAGCGGTCTCGTTCTTGACGAAGTTTCTGATATGTGTGTGGAGAAAATTTACGTGGGGGCATGCGGCGGCAATCCCACCACGACTGTTGCGGTCAACGTTCCCGAAGCACCTCCAGCCCAAGCGGTTCCTCTCCCGGCGGTTGCTGCCCCGCCGGTGGTGTCTTCCTATCCAGCTGCAGCTCCTGCCCCTGCGGCCGCCCCCGCTCCAGATGTACCCGCAGCTCCAGTGCCCGCTCCTCCTCCAGAAATGGCCCCTGCACCAGTCGTCGCTCCTTACCCAGAGGTTGCTCCTGCGCCGGTCGTTGCATCTTATCCATTGGTTTCTCCGCCTCTATTGGCTGCTCCTCCAATGGTTGCCTATCCTCCAGTGGTGGCAGCTCCTGCAATGGTAGCAGCTCCTCCAATGGTAGCAGCTCCTCCAGTGGTAGCAGCTCCTCCAGTGGTAGCAGCTCCTCCAGTTGTAGCAGCTCCTCCAATGGTAGAAGCTCCTCCAATGGTAGAAGCTCCTCCAATGGTAGAAGCTCCTCCAGCGGCACCCGCATTGGAGGCACCAGCCAAACCAGCCGTCATGATCACGAAAGGCAAGTTTTTTGATCTTTTCTTTCGATCACGGCCTATGTTTTCGAGGGGTGAGAGTGAAGCACCGTTGTGCTGAGTAGTGGATGTTTTAACTGAAGACAGTGGAATTCGCCAGATATCCCTCATCATCTGGATTCATATGGGGGCAAATACGTGGTTTGGCATTATCGAGGAGTTGTTTCCGAAGATCGCATGCTATGGCTGGGTTGTTTGTCTTGTAGTTTGTTGGGATGCTGTTGGCAGCCTTCCGTTCTTTCATTCAATTTTGCTAAGTGTGCATGTGGGATTGAGGGGCTTTGTCTGCACTCTTTAGCGGTACCACTTAGCGAACTACCATAAGTGTCTTAAAGCTTATAGTTTCATTCACAACATTCCGCATGTATCAATGCGTGACCCATCCGCGCGTTGTGAACGTTGCGATTGGTGTACTTTGGATATTTATGGAGAAGCATATTTGTAAAAGTTTCTGGACTTCCTCATATGCAATAATTAGAAACGCCAACTGTGTTGGCACCCAAGACGTTCTGCACTCTTATACTGCTTTTATGTTCATTACTTCGAAAGAACATATTTACCATTTAGTACGAGCGTGCACTCGTCAAAGGAACGGTTTCTTCGCCTTGGGTTGCTCGCGGCGATACTTGGTTTGCGTCGATGGTCGGCCAACGTATAATTCCTGCTCACGTGACTTGGTTTTCGACGAGCCGAGGAGGACTTGTCTGCCTAAGGTGCGAAGTTACTGTATTGAAATTGAACTGATTTCCATCCCGAGTTCCGAGGTGTGATATTGTGGCGTAAGACATCAGATCAGCCTTTTTCGCACTCAGATAAGGTCCAGATCATGCAAATTGTTAGAGGCGCAGTGTTTTATTTGATGTTTGAGGTATTTGGTTCAGCGAAGCAATAGCACTATCCTGAGGTAAGTCTTTTGTTCGCGCTTCTTTTCGTTTGGAAATTCGAAGCTGTGAGTTGTTCTATCGATGAGGCCAGGTGCTTCTGCCCCAAATGGGGTACTTTACTGTTTATGTCTGTTTTCTTTGTGTAATCTGCAAATAATTGCAGCGCCTGGTGAAGCGTTGTTGGTTTCCGACATTCGGAGTAGTCGGCGAGGGGTACTGAAGCGCTCCGTTCTATTCATTATTCGATGCGTCTAATGCTGCAGACAACCGTTCACTTCGTTGCGTTTATATTGTGTTGTGTTTTAAATTTAATAAAGATTTTAAAAGTAGTGTCTGACTTAGTGATTTCCACATGAACCTGCAGCATTGTATGAATGTTCACGCATTTACATCCGGTAATGTTAGTTTAGATTCTACGAAGCAAGATTCATTGAACTCCGCTTGTGCCAATGATGACACTGATTCTTGATTCGTATCCCTCAGTTGCGCGGTGTCCAAGCCTGCGAGACTGGACTTGTGGTCTCAAGGATTCTTTCGTCAGAGTAGCTCGCGGTCTCCATTCTAATATGGCTTTACCAGTTGCGTGTCTCATTGCGCTTCAAAGAAGCTTTTCAAATGTTCATGTGGGATTTAATTTGATTCCACGAAAGTGTTAAAGCTCGTTTCATTACCTGCGTTGTACCTTCATCTGGAGTCACTTGGGATCACGTGGAAAAAATCACGTGGAACCATATGAATTTTTAAGAAGTCATTATGTATTTATGCAAATGACTTCAATGTTCAAGTAGTTAAAAACTCGTATGTTCTTTCATGGCAGGTGCGAGAAAAGAAAACGACTTCTAATAAAAAGTTTGTGCTGCTAGCTGATTATGAATTAGCAGGTTTTATCGTTTTCTGAAAAACAATGCAATCAAATTTTTTATTGAGGTCTGAATGGTAAAAAAAGTCCTCCGCTATCATTATCTTTGGTTCTGGGAAAGTGAAATTCTACAAAACTCGAAAAATTTTACTTGTTTACGCGGATTCTGAATTATAATGGGGAAAAGCTTGAAGGATAATTTCTGATTCGATCAGCAATTACTGGCATAATTTTCGAATATCACAAGCCAGTTCAATTACTCCGTTTAATAAGAGTGCAGTTTTTTACGACGCGTTGATTGTATCGTATAAATTTATGTTCAGATCTTTACACAGTAGGCAAACTTTTTTGGTAAAAGCTCAGTCATATATTAAGTAGTCGCATGACGCAAACCTTCCTTATGGGAAAAAAATTTTTTCATTTTGGAGCGTTTCGCCTAGCTAACGATCAAACAATCAAACAGTCATTTTAATATGTCGTCGAAGTGCTTTTTCAAAGAACTCAAATTGCTTCTCCAATCTCACTCATAAATTGTTAAAATAAGAGTTCATTAAAATTTAGTGATGAAAAAAATTACTTCATCATACTACAAACGATTGCTATCAACCAAGTTAGAATTAGCAAAGCGAACTATGATAAGATCACATTTGTGAGCAGGTATATGTCTGCTTGTGTCTATCTGTTTGTCTGAAAGCTTCGATTAGGACATTGTTTAAGTTAGATCTATGGGATATAGTAGGTATAGTTTGCACTTCAAAGGATCAACTAACACAAAAATATTTGAGTGGATCGAGCAACATCGAAAGAAATTATGAACAGTTTAAAAATTCCAAAAATTCGCATATATTTCTTGGCATTTTCACTTTATATTACTCAGCATGGAAAATTGAACCATCTTTTGATGATTTATCCAAGTTTAGGGATCATTTAAGATATTAGTGCCCGTTTAGTCAATTGACATGAATCCTCAGAAATTAACTAACCTCTCAAGTTAAAAAAAAAAACAGGTTTTGTTGACATTGTTGTTTCTCTTAGACATTAATTCCTTTATGGCTTAGTTGTTTCTCAAATACAAATTCTGGCCTCTTATTTTCTTCTCTCCTTTCAAATGATATAAGGAACTAAACGAAAATCGACCAATATAGAAAAAAAAGAACACATTCGTACTTTTTTTTTTTGATCTCATTTAGAGACGGCAGTCTGCCTTCTCTACATCAAATCGAAAAAAATATCAATATGATATTTATTCTATTATTAATACGATGTGAAAAATCCAACTGGAAAAATAATTTCTGATCATTATGTTTGATGTTGAAGTATTTTACTGTAAACGTTTAAATATCGTTTCCGTTTAACCTATTTCCCTAAGGATCTGAAGAAACGTCTCCTGAAAGACTATATAGGAAATGAATGTAAATTTTCGCTGATAAGGTTGTTTTGAACCTAGTGTGTACGTAAACAATCTAATAGCACGAATGGCAAGTTTTTCGAGCTTATCATCACAATATGAGTTTATCATCACAACGCTCAGACAGATATATCTGATTTATCCGGCTTTTCGTTTTATCTGGCAGATTAGATAGAAGAAATTGACTACAGAGAGGTGATAAACTGCAGTAAAGGGATATCAACATAAGGCAACTAAATGAACTTCGAAAATAACAACATCTACACGCAATGTAAAATTTTCCATGTAATAACGACAATAACGTCAAGAAATATTATTTAAAAAAAGAAGAAAATATTATAAACAAAGCGGATAATTACTGTGAGCAAAAAATCTTCGTTCCACATCATTCGGGAAGGAATAGTCGTGCAGAGAATTCGATAACTGGAATAAGGATTTGGTCAGAACAAGCAATAAAATGAAACATGCGATGAACGAAGCAAAACCACAGTGTTGGAATCAGTCCCTAACTTTAAAGAATCGTTACAAACCACTGTTAGAATTTAATTTTGAGATTGTTCCAACGTGCGCATTCCAACCAACCTATGAACTGCATCAACTTCTGCATCCCAGAACTTCACATCCATATTTTGTTAGCTACCCAAATTTGTGGCTGGCCTCGGATCCTAGCATTGATACTCATTTACTATTCTTGCACATTATTGATATCCACAGCAATCTTACCTATGACATAAGTATCGCATTGTACGATGCAACAGTTCATCAGGTACAACTCAATCCGAGTTGTCTTCGAAACCTACTTATCGATGGACTATTAAGATTTAGGAATCTTTTATAAGAGCGCCTTTATATAATAGTTTGGATGGGGGAGTGATTGTAGTCAGTTGAAACAGCGTTTTCGCTTTATTAGAGATTTTGAACCTTTCATGAAGTTATTTCTGAATAGGATAATATCGAAAAAAACTAGCTATTGCGAAATTCTACCAGCGATCTTCCGCTAACAACAAAGATCGCTACACTTTTTCCCCTTCTACACGTGTAATAGCCATTTGGTTGTCTACGAGAGTATCGGCATTGGTTCAGCGCTTATTTATGAACTTAGATGTTTACCATTTCCATTTCTTGTCCGATCGTTTTTATGTTGAAAATCTCATAACGAGGCATTGAGTGGGTTAATGGGGTGAACGCCTTATTATCAGGCAGCTAAAGTTGTTTAGCTCCGCCCTTAATATTACTTTGGTCGGCTATGATTTGTTTAAGCGCCGCTTGTGAGATATGAATGTCTAGTAATAGAACGGCTCATACAATTAACGTGATTTTCCCATAGGCTATTTCTTTATTCAGCCGTTTTCGTTCAATTCGCTTCTCTTTCACCTCTCGAAGAGGCGAAATATTTTACATCCCAAATTCATTGTCTATATAGCAACATACTCAAAATTAAGCACGACGAGGCCTTCAAATTTGTTAACTCTGCTGTATTCGGAAGAATAAAAAAAGTCAAAATTTCAGACTGTCATAAAACGACCGAAATGAGTGATATAGAACTAACGATATCTGTGCTACCATTATTCTATGTTTATATCATGCAAGGAATGCTTGTAACCGCTTTAAACGGACTCTTCGCATACGCAATTGCGAAAACTCCCGTCCTACGGCGTTTGTATGTGGTGCAAGTTTCGCAGGTTCGTTGAAATTTTCTACTAAGCGAGCCCTTCTCCTTGCATTCCTTCTTATCTTTTTTCATCCCCGTCATCTCCCCTACTATCCTCTCTCGTTTCGTCCTCCTATCCTTTTCTTATAAAAAAAGAACTTCTGAGTTTTCGAAGGATTGATTCTCACATTCACTAGTGATATGATAATATCGGATAAAAGTGATGCAAACCGCCTCAATAAGAACATCGAATTATACTGGTACAATAATTAAGCGCTATTGTCTAAACAGCTTGCAGAATAGAATCTAGCTTCAAATTCTCATAATGGAGAAGTGAATGAGGTGAGCTTTTCAAATTGTTCACAGTTTTACTTTTCAAAGGATGAATGGAAGAGGAAATTAAAAAAAAAAAAACTTCCTCAATAGAAAAATTGCGTGATTAATTCTTATAAATGGGTTAGTTTCTGCGTAAAAAAAAAAATGAACTTATTGAATGGGCCTCTTTGCAGATGGTCGTTGATGCAGTAACAGGCATCTCGTTGATTTTAGCTGGAATTGGACGACTTATTCTAACATATATGAATCTTGCAACAACTCATACAAGCAAAGCATTCTGCATGCTAATGCCATGGAATATTATTGCAATTTGGTAATTTTTGAATTGCTGAAATGCAGTTTTTTTTTCCTGCAATTCAGGAGGCAACTCAATAAATGAATAAAATTTTGATAGTGACGTGGGAGTGAAATATTTCTTCAATTGTGATTTTTTTTTTTGAACTTTTTTTTGCGTGAAACTTTGCACAATTTTATTTTTTGCAGAAATTTTGCAAAATTTTTGGAAGAAATTTCCTCGAAATTAATCATGAAATAGTTACCGCTTTTTTCGACTTGGAGGCTTCATACTCATTATTGAAAAAGTTTTAAGTTTTCGCAATAAAGCTTACAGCATATTTCACATACATCATTAATCTTTGATCAAATATAATTGTTAAGGCTACATCAATGGACTCATTTTGAGGCAACGTATTTCTGAGAAAGAAATTTGGTAGATTAATTTGTAGAAGTTATTGCAGAGATGTAATCTAAGAGGGTCTTCATCAAATACAAAAAAAAAACTCACATAGGAAAATGGTGTAGACATAAATTTATACTATTGATCTAAGGTCTTGCGCGTGATAGAAATTCTTTTAATTAACCGATTTTTTTTTTTTGCATATAAAGATGCATTTCTTCTCCAAAATTTTATAACTGGGGTTCGTTTAAAAAAAAACTTCATAGTCAAATGTGCCTAGCGTTTGTGTTCGAAATACGAAAACTATCAACAAGTAGTTCACAAATGTGAAATTTTTCCCACCGAATTGCGTGGTTGGGAAAGAGATTAGCATTTTCAACATTTTCATGTGATATTTTCGATGTTGGCTGTGCGAATACTCATTGAATAGGCAGTCGTTTTATATATTGTTCGTCTGGTATGAAAGACATATAATAACGTTGGCGAAAATCTACTGAACGGAATGAGTTCGCAAATTTTGCACTTTATACTTGCATTCTTACATTTTCCCATCACATACCTATAGCATTTGCTTCAAAGTGAAAGTGGCTTCGTTGAAAAAAAAAAAAAAGAACTTAGATAAACTCAAAAAAGTGTTGTAACGATGCATATATGAGTTCTTGCATTAGAAGTTCAACTAAACTGATGCATCGATAAATGAAGATCAAAGAATTGCCCCAGCAATAAATTCCATCTTACGCATCGTGATCGTTCCTCGAATCGTTTTCAATATACCTAAATGATTTCGTACAATTGTTGTTTGATTTCGCTTATAAATTTAGCATAATCACTTTATTAGTAACAATCATCAAGGTAGTTGTTTGCCAACTCTAAGTAGTCGCTAAATTATTCGTAAAGTGCGTATTGCTAAAAATATCAAATACCGATTACAAATGATATAACCGTGAAAGCGAAAGTTTCTCCGGTGCTACTTTTATGAAATCAATTCAAATAATTTCGTGATTTTTTTTTTTGCACCGCCATAAAAACCAAATACATTACTTTCGAATATTGCTTGAGTACAATCTTTGTTTTTTTTTTTAACAGCACTCGATTTCATTAATATCAACAATTTGTTTCGTTACATTTTTGCGATGTTTATATCGAAAAGTACATTTCAAGTATTTCAATCTATAATTATTTAAGGTCGGAACCAATGATGGCATTATGTATGCTAATGGTGAGCATTGATCGCCTTATTGCCGTATTGTTTCCATTGGTTTATTTTAAGAAAAATTTCACCCTTCAAGTATATCAGGTAAAATTTTAAAGTGTTTCTTCTTTTTTTTTTTCCAGAGTTACACACCTAAAATCCTCTAGAGTTGCTTTATACTTTTATTAAAATATCCTTTTGTATATTTTTATACGACTTTCATGTGAATGCTTCTATCAACGAATCTATCGGTCATTATTAGCATTGTAAGAAGTTATGTTCGAATATACAGGAAATAAAATTATACTACTACATGCGACTTTATTGTAGCCACATTTTCTTGTTCATTTCAAACTTTTTAAAAGTTAGTCGAGATTTTTTGAAGTCAATGTTGTGGCATTTATTATAAATTCCACAACCTCGCCGATCATCCATTAACATAAGTACCGCATATTTAAACGTTGGAGATAATGAAGTCTTAATTTCACACACTTTTCAACCATAATATATCACCTCATTTAAAACGAATCACCATTAGGATTCATCGATGTGTGCAAGCATTTTTATGCGTCTCTAAGTACGATAATTTGAGTTCTCTAATTACAAAAATTCTAGTATGAAATCCGATCGTTGCTTGCTCACATCGCAGATTCGAAACTTCAATGTAATACTTGAAATGAGTTTTATGTAATGTAAGCAATGATTTTTGAATATTTGAATCTTATGCGTAATTGCATAATTAAACGTTCATCGAAGATTTTTGCATAATTTTAGAGCATTTCTATCCTCATTCGATTATTTGCTTGCGGACAATGAAATTTGCATAGATTTCTTTTTTTTTTGGTTGACTAGATAATCATCTAAATTTTCCATCTCTCTTCTTCAAATATTTCCTCCATAAAGTGAAGTTGATTTCACGAGAAATTCAATTGAAAGAAAACTTTTCGAGTGAAAATCTAATCTAGTTGTTTGAATTTACATAACAAATGAATTTCTTGTGATAATAAAACAACAATCGTAAAGTGTTTATAATAGTTTTTAAGCTTGGCATTGTATTCAAGCTTCGATTTTTTTCTTTTTTTTTGCAATGGTTAGCTGCTATGACAAGTGCAGAAATTTGCTAGAATAGAGCTAACACGATATGCACTAGCTATTTCAATATGTAACTACTCAAGAATGTATTAAAAGATCTAACGCATATCGTGTTAACTATATTCAATCAAATATTAAAATTATTCGAACAAAATAATATAATTATTCATAAAATATTTTAATATCAATTCAATTTTGGAAATATAACCTCTCCTTATGCAATTCCACATATGAAATCAAATATTTCTATAAAACTTTAGCGAACATTGAATTAATTGCAATGATCGAATTTTTATTGATTCGACCTTTCATTTAAAAAAAAAAGAAAAAAACTTGCAAAAATTTTTCTGAATGAGTGCGCCCTCCGAAAATTTTATTTGCAAAGTGTATTGTCAATATTCGATAAATATTACTAAAATTTTATTTTTTTCTTACATCGTCGATATTTTCTAGACTTATCATAATTCTTGAAGAAATTCACCGTTGTTAATCAACTTTGAATGTGTTATTTCTTGTAGATCAATGGTGCAATTTTCTCTACAAATGAGGTCAACAATTGCTTAAGACTTAGCATAAATTTATTAGCGCTTCTGTAAATTAAATCATAAAAATTTGAACGAAAATCTCTAACCAATAAATATTGATCAATAATGAAGAATTGTAATACATCGTGTCACATGATATGTGCTTAATTTATATCGTCGAAAAATGAATCACTTTTGCAAACTTGCTGCCTGATCGTTTAGCGTAATTTTCAAATATGGAGCCAGTCACGTTTGAGTTCGACGTCGCAATCAAGGAATTTCGCTCGTAGAAATTTGTAAAAGGCTTACAAAACGAAAGCAAAGGTGTACAATGTAGAAACGAAACATGCTTCCAAGAAAATAACGATAAGCAACTAAACGTGTTGCAGGTATATTTGTGGAATATATTTTTATGTCCCCTTATCGTCACAAGTTGGGTATTTTCCGCACATGGCACTATCGATGAACTCTCTCCTTATTGCTGGTAACAATCTATATCTTTGCATCAGATTACATCCCACAAGAGGAATATAGGTGTTATTTAAGTGGTTTATACAAACAAGGAATCGCGCTGGTATATATAGTATAGTATTACTATAGTATAATATATCAATTATGTGACGTAATTTCGAGTGAACAAAAAATTTTGAGTACTTTTGAAGCAAAAAAAAATGTTTTGTTTAAGGCTTAGAAGAAATATTATAGTGATTGGCAATTAATTTCTTGTAAAACGATCTAATAAATTTTGTCACTATAAAAATCAACTCCTGAAAAAAAAGAATTCTATCATAATTAATGCGAAATTATCGAATTATTCGACTAATTTATTTTTTCTCCCATTTTGAGAACGATTTCGTTGCAACGGATATGATTTGCAAAAAAAAAAAATCTATTTATAATGGCTTCAACGTATTCCAATCTTGATATATAGGAGAGCAATCAAGGTGAAAATCAGTCGTTAGTATGAGCGAGAATGAACAATTAAACGAATCTCTGAGATAGATGAATTTTTATAATGCTCACATTTTTCACTATCACGAGGATATCGTTACTAGCAAATGCTTGGCATATTCAAATGGGCAAAAAATATCGAAAATTTTCGTTTATGCCATTTCACTTAGAAAATTCAACCGTCATATCTTTAGAAAAAACTAATGACTTGATGAGTTGAGGCTTGCTAGGTAAGTAAACCAAATTTGTGAAGTTGTATTACCGTTCAGAATTGTGTAGATGCTAGAATTTTCCTGAATAAATCTTTTTCTAGGCTGTGAGGCCAAAAAAAAACGGCCACAAAACGAATGTTTGGTCTCGAACATATACAATCTGTTAGTCATTCGAAAATACGAATTACTACACTTGTATTGTCGATTTTTTTCTCCAAATTTTTGCATAATTCAATGAATTCTATTGTATGAATCATTCACAAAGCTATTAGCATTAGCACTAAAGGAAGTAAAAATTTTGAAGGACTGCTAGAAGTATGATACGACCTTTCAAGATGATTTTCTTCGATATACGTATTATCGCAGCATCCGGAAGTGTCGTCATTTGTTTAGTCGGCTTCGCAATATCATTGAAACATACTCGACGTATAAGGAAAACTCATTCGGTTAGTTTCAAAAGGAAATTGGAATAGCGAAGCATATAATGGCACATAAATCTCTCATCATTACTTTCAATAAACAAATGAAATGATGAATTTTTATCCATCCCGCCAAAGAAATCTAAAAGAGCGATTCGTTCAACTAAGTCAAAAACGCTCTATTACTTTTGTTTTTTCCCCCTTTTTTTGCCGGAATTTGTCGAAAATCACCGAAAAACTTTATCTCTGCAAAATATCTGTTTTTTTTTTCAAAAAAAGCAAAATGCTGCAGCAATGGAAAGTTAAATTATATGCGTGAATCTTCCGTATATGCGAAATGATATTTCAATGTAATATCTGAAAAAAAAAGAATTTCTTCATTGCACAACAAAAAAAAAAGTATGCTTTTCAAATAACTCATAATTGTGGTCGACTTCAAGGCTAATAGCATGAAGAAATCTTCCTTCATTCTAAATATTCCTGTTTTCCCCCCTCAGAGGATATAAAACGTGATGATCCTGATTTTAATCCCTCTAATGAATTTCTAGCCAATCATATGTACTAGACGTGGTGGATCTACTATATAGGGCTTTCGGTTGTATAGTTTGGTGAAATTATTTATATTTATTCTCGATGCAGTAAATAATTTTTTCTTGATTCAGGGACACAATATGGTATCAGCATTTGAGCGGCGACAACGTCGTCTTACGGTAACAATGAGTGTAGCATGTGTTTTTACTTTAATTCTTTATGTATTGCCGGTATGCGTGAATCTAGCGCTCGGGAACACATCGAAGAAATTGCTATTGAGTGCCCTAGCAATCTATACGGCTATAAGTACGAATCTCAATCCAATCACTAATATTATTGTTATAACGATACGACAAAAGGATATAAAAGAGCAAGTGATCAATGTGTTACCAACATTTATCACTAGAGGCTTTTATACGAACGAAAACTATATTGTGCGTAAATCTCCTTCAGCAATAAGTACGCAATAAACATACTTATTAAATATGTTCGCTGAAAAAAAAATTGTATTTCGGAGCTATTAGAATAAAAGTAATTAAAAAAAGAAAAATTATTAATGAGATAAAAAGTGAATCAAACAAAATAGTTTAAAAAGTAAAAAAAAATGCACCAAGTAGAAGAGGAAGAGAAAAAGGAAGCAAATTTTCAATGAATTTAGAAAGTAATGCTTGAAATCAAACAATATTCTCAAATTGCATCTTTTTTTCCTCCTCATTAATGAATGAAAATTATGGAATTTCATTAGGCTTATTTTACTGGAATTTCACACAGTAAACAATTGCTGCCTCACATGAGTTGGAAAGCAAAAAAAAAAATTTCTGAGTCACCTTCAGAAAGGAATATCTAATAAGTAGGCTGTGGAAAATTTGTGCAATTATAATCAGAAAATTGAACACTTATTGACACTTTTCGACTACCAACGATGGAGATTAATAGCAATGGAATTTGCATACATAATTTTGAAAGGAGTCGGTTTTTTTTGAATATTATATCCATACATTGTGAATGTATATTTGATATTTTATGATCATTTCCGATTTCCAATGTTTTATTGTCTTAATTCATTTCCTTCAATTCTTTTTCTCAGAAAAATGCATTTTTGCGATTCTTATATATTTGCAGTTATTACAAGAATGAAAGATGTTTTTTTTTAAATACTTTTTCCTTGGTATTTCATCGCTGATTTCGTTTTGAACCTTAAGGTAGTTCAGGCGAAAAGTAATGAAGAAATGAACTACGTTAATTGAAAACATCTCAAGAAAGCTGAAATAAAATTTTAATGTGAAACCTTTAATTGTTCATTTGTTGCCCAACGGACCAAAAGTGAATCGGAATGCAAACTTTTTAAGCGGGTGCCAACATTTCCAGCGGTTCATATGCCAAGACGAAAACTTTTCCAAGCATTATAAAGCTATTCGTTGCTATAAATCTAATCTTCTATTGTTTTCTGCTAAAATTCAAAATCGAATAGATCTGCTATTTCTCGCCTCAGTTCCATATATATATATTTATCACAAGAAGAAGGAATATATATATATATATATATATATATATATATATTCCTTCTTGTGATTTTCTTCTCGAAATTTCGAATGGATAAACGAAATAGAAGAAAAACTAAAAAAATTTGTGACACAAAATATTGCCGATCGCTATTGATCTATTGAAATCATTTAAGACTGACTTCAGATATTTGCTGTCTCATCATTGCGCTTCTATTTGTATGTTTATTGTGCTAATATTAGTTTTACTCTATTTGTTTGGCGTTATGCACTTATCACAGAGATATGCATAATGTGCACACTAGAATTGACGGGACTGAAGGAAAATGAACAATAACATGATGCATATGTGGTGTCTCAGTGGTAAAGCACTTGTTCGGTACACAAACAGTTGTGAGTTTGTTCGTTTCTGCTAGAGAAGTTTTCATTTGTCGTTAAACGTTACTTGCAATATTGAGTATAATTATAAGATCTAGAATGAACGTTCAACATTTGTTTTTGATAATTTATATTTTCGATCGTTTCTACATAATAGAAGCGGCAAAAATATGTGGATTAAACGTTTATCTAGATGCATACGTTCGTGTGGTTGTATGTGCGTGTGCCTATCTACCTGCCCCTCTACGCTTCCGCTTAGAGAAACCTATCTCTCTGTTTGCTTGGAAGTTGATATTAGGTTGATGTCTTTCGGTCCTGATCCACAAATAGAGGAGGGAAATCAATATCGTCCGCCTTATTCCATTCGTTGCCCCCTTATTCCAAAACAGAATCCCACCGACCCAATCCAAGAATCTCAAACTATTTCAATCGTCTCAAATGACTTCAATCGCTTCGCGCTGCTACAGCTTTTGAACGCGTGAACAAAAAAAAATGAGCAGGTGGCAAAAATGTGTCATTAAAAAGCATTTTAACGAAAACTTTTTGATTGCCTCACGTGCTTAGAACACACATCATTTTATTTACGCATGTAGAAACCCTTAAAAAATTTAGCGATTTGCTGCGTACAATATGAAAAACGAAAGATCGCTTCGAAGTAACGCAAGCAGTACCCATCGCTTCATGATTAATAATCGGATATGAGAAGGAGAGGACAAAACTGCTGTTATCCAATCACCCTTCCGTCATTCAGCATCGTCTTCCTATAGTTACAACTGCTCAGCGATGCTATTCAACATGCACTATCAAATCATTCTACAGCATATGCGTACATACAATTCCTCGAAATTTCCTCTCAAAATGCAAAATTATACAAAAATTCTGGCGTGAGAATCGCCCGAGAAGCAGATCTTCCCATTCAATCATCAAATTTCTTCGATCGTACTCAGGAACTTTCGAATCCCGCCACTCCCTCTCCCCCTCTCCACTACTACTTCTTCAGTCTACTGCTCGCCCCAAGATCCGATCCCCTGTTTTCGAATGTAATTAGTAATTAAGCGTACAGCTGTGAATGATTCAGCATTCGACTATGTGCATCGATCTTTCGGCTTGCATTTTCCCAGCTTCTCTTATGCTCCAAGAAACACTCATCCATTAAAAAAAAAAACTATTCATTGAACGAAATACATATTTTAGAACACAAATGAGCCAATTATTCACTCTTAGGTAGATACAAACGCATCACAAAAAAAACGCTTTTTAATCTCTTTATCACCATTGATTCATTACAATCAGTTTCATATCGCCATAGGTGGCATCTTATATATTATGATATAATTGTGGAATATAGTTCCAGATTTCCGTATGATGTCATATAAAATCGATTCGTCACGCATGCTATTTTCCTAATACGGTAATGTTACAAAAAGTTGAACGCATTGTGCAATTGCCGACAACATGCGTTGGGACGATAGGTTTTTTACAAAACAACTTTTGCATTGAAGGTGGCAACAATCGGTAGAGGTTGTGCCTAATCTCGCGATGTCTCAAAACGACAATCCCAATATTCGTTATCGGCGTAAGATTGCAACTTATTGCGCAATATGCAAGTATCGCTTCCGGCGCATGCTCTTGTAGCCTACCGACGAGTGTATATTTCAGACATACGGGTAGAACATATAGCACCAATGTGAATATGCATGAGATACCCATTGTGACGGTTAATTTTCGTTGTTGCTGCTGAAATGTGCCACCAAATTGCTGATCCTGAAATGAAGCATCTCCTCACAGAAAGACAGTCTATATTAAATCCATACTAATCAATTTTAATAGCTACCAAAAACAAGTGTGACCAAGGATTTCTTTAACTAAGGAGAAATCATCGTAGAAAAATTTTTGGGGAACAACGCGGAAAAAATGGAAAACTTTTATGCGTTTTTGCAAATTTACAAATTGAGAGATAGAAAATTGCAAACTTTCGAAGTGAATCTTAAAAGTATTTGATCTATCAACATATAAATCTCTGTGGCAATTCATCTCTTCAATAGTTTCAACGAGAAAAATACTGTTGCTTGAATACAACCCGATGCATCTAATATGCACAATATGTCGATCGAAGCAAACATATAAGACAGCATTTGGGAAACTCCTTCAAGAATTGTTGGAATTTAAATATACTGGAATATACTTACTATACACTATATTGTACTTAAGTATATTAGGACTTCAACAATTTGAAGAAGTACCTCAACTGTCTACTTTTAAGTTGATCCCTTATCTTGCAAAGCAAATAGACATTTCAAATGATAAAAACTTGCATGCATTTCATAAACGATCGGATTTTTATCTTACATTGCTTGCATTATAAAAAGCAATAATTGATTAATTTTTTTGTCAATTTCAACGATTAATCACATCACCAAAAATCTCTAATTCCTCTATTGCGTATAAATTAAATAACAATTATAATAAATAAAAAAATTTTTGATCGATTTAAAAATTGTCTATCATTCGAACTTTCCGATTATTTTCAATATTTTACGATTATAATTGGCTAACAAAATTTTGTGCATCTCGAATGCGAATAGCGTGTTTCCTTGATAGAATAAAAACAATCACATATAGAATAACACTACTAATCGACGTAGCAATCGTTATAAGTAGCGTTAATGAGTTGAATATTGGAAACATTGCATCAGAAGTCCTGCAGCTTTTTTTGTATTTATTCATTTTTGCACTCATTATAAAATTCGAAAATTTTTCATCAACAATGGCTATAGTTAGATATTATTGAATATGAGAAGAAAACTTTAATAAGTATCACTTTTATATTGATGACTTCCATTCTTGATAAAAAATTTTCGATGAGTTATTAAGTAAGCTAAATGAAAAAAAAAACCACTATGTGAACTAGAAAGTTTCGCTCATATTTTTTTTTTTTTTAAACAATAGCTTATAATGAGAAAAAAAATGTTGGCCAGTTGATAGGGTGTTCGAGTGTTCGATGTAATTAACAATTAGAGGAGTTAAGGAACACTATGACTATATATGCATTGATTAAAAATATTTCATTATTTTAGAAAAGAAAATAGATTTGGAAATGGTGATAAGAAGGGATAATATTTCTTATTTACAAATAATATAATCAGCACAATGTGACAACGACTAATTCTAACGCATTTAGAATATTTTCCAAAAAAAACAGCGAAGGAATTCAGATTCTCTCGATTCCATATATTTAGTGAAAGTTCTCGTTCACGGTAATTTATGCATGTTACGAATGCATTTTTGCAATGCGATCTCTTAATGACGTAGGACCACATTTCAGAATCACTCATAAATAATCCAAATATGGTAGTTTAATTGAATATTGGATGAATTCTTCAAAATGAATCCAATATGGCCCATCTAGAAATTGACGTGCTAAAGTAAGCTAGATTGAAAGCGAATCAAAGATCGTTTCAGCTATGCACTAAGATTAATCATGCTAAACATGATCAATGCTCTTTTACTTCATACATTAGAAAGGGAAATAACAATACTCTCTTGGCAAGCGAAATTAATTTGCTATAGTTCGATAGCGTGTGGAAGTTTATAAATTCAATATTCTTGAATGATGAGGATTAACTTCGTCATCGGAATTTTATCGCATTCATATAGCTAATTGCTTTCATTTATAGTTTTCTTTCGTTCTATTAATATCTTATATTTCATAATCGCGAAAAATTTTACATATATAACTTCGAATCATGGCAGAAATACAATAGCAAAGAAATAAAGAATAAAAAATCACCAGAAAAAGTAAAGAAAATAATAAAAATGTCTAACCAGCAAAAAGGTGAAAGTGTTTGATTAGTATCGGTTAACGAAAAACACCAACTAACGGATGTGATTGAAAACATAATCACATTCCATATAATAATCTGCAAAAAAAAACATCTTTAGTTAGTGAATAAAGATTGCCCATGCAATGTGAGAAGAACAATTTGAAGAGGACGATATATTCGATTAGAGGAATGATGGCACAATTTGCACTAAAACTCTTTATTATTCGGATGTCTTAAGGCATAATTTCATCTAGAATAAATACCTGAATAAAGGTTGGAAATATCTGTGCCACTGAAGACGCAGACCTATTGAAGGAAACAGAGTTCGCCGAAATTTGACGCAGATGAAGCAATAACCTAGCAGATGTATTCTCTCGACAAAAACACATTCACTAATTTCGTTAATCCCAAAGCTGTTTCTTTATAGAAGGAATTTTAAAAGTGCTTGATTGCAATGTTCTATGGTTTGTTCTATATGATTGGTAACTATTCCATACAGCGATGAAATTTGATACAAATCTCATCGTTCAGCAATGCATAGATTTCTTCATATGGCCATCAAAGTTTCATCTCTATTTTCTTTTGAATTGTTTGATAAGTGAACCGCCGTGATTAGTCGATGCCACTACTATATGTTTTCGCTATTTCATAAATGAAACAAAATTAAACATCCTACCTGAATGTTTTGCAAGCGTGCGCTCCTCTTATAGTAGATAATCGGCATTATAACTGCGAGAAGACGATCTGTACTCACCATGAATAGACATATCGCGACCATCGGTTCGGCCCTAACGAAAATCACGTTCAATCAACAAACATTTATACCGCAGGGCAAAGAAATGTTACTTGAAGGTTTTTCCGCTTTGTATATTGAAATTCATGCATAATACTGAGGCAACAAGTGCTGAATGATAGATTGGAAGAAATGAATATATTATATATGTGAAAATAATTTATCACCAAGGCATTTTACTCATTTTGGTGCTGCCATTATTTGATAGCAATCCTCTTTATAAACAAAATGTTCAACTTACCAAAAACCTACAAGATTCCATGGCATTAAAACACAATATTGTTTACTTCGAAGCTGCTTTTGGCCAGTGTAAAACGTTATTAAACGAGCAATACCGGCCATCATTTGTGAAGCACCCATCAGCGTGCCAACAAATGTCTGAAAATTTGCTTAGAATTAATAACATACGGTATGCATAAAATAGGTGAAGAATAGCGTTGACTTTTGCTCACACAAGGCATCTAAACAGCGTTGACTAATTTATACTCTTTTTTTTGATAATAAAATGTGAGAGAAATTCAACGGCTCTTATCTTAAGCGTTTTCTTTGCATCCCTTCAGAAATCCATCGACATAAATCTTTGCAATCATATTTGATAAGGATACGTGACATTTCGATTAAGCTTAATCTACAAATTATTCGACAACTTCAAAAACTTACATGTTAGAAACAATTTCATAGGAATTCTTGAGATCATTTCTTCGAGCATTCTACCGCTTCATGAAGCACAGTTTGAAATCTTATTTCTATTGCTGATGGAAGCAAATGCAAAATTATCTCATGCGCAACATGGTGAAATAGTTAGACACTTTTTAGTGGGAAGTCAAGTAGATGCATTATTTTTCTCTTTGAAGCTTTAATATGCCTGAAGGAAGCATTGCAACGCTCATATTATGATTGTCGCTGATTTTATTGCCTTATTTGCAAGATTTTTTGCAAATGCGCATCATGACCACTTGCATATTTTTAAGCATCTATTCCACAATTCCAACTCGCAAGCTGCAGAAATTATATCGTCAAATTTGATGGTATAACCTCCCAAACTTAATTTTATATCGATCGGTTTTGTTCTCAATGAGTTGAGGTATGAGAAGAGATATATCAAATACACCTATAGAGTTTTCGGAAATGTTTTTTTATAGCGATTCACTTATCATATCATTGCTGTGAAATTTTTCACTAGATAATTTCACCATCGTTCTCTTCTGCAGTGAAAAAAAAGAACGTATCTTATCAGTTCTTCTGGTGCATTCTAATTTCTTCAGATAGTATTGCGTCAAACGAATTACAAATTTTATAATATTAATAAAAACCTTTAAAAATAGATTTTCGATAAAGTCGGTAATTAACAATGATATATCCTTTGACGGTTCAACATTTCCTAAGAAATAGGACATCTACGAAATAAAATTCACACAAAATGAAGTTGTAATAAAAAAAGCTACAAACCTGCCAGCCAATTATTTTGTAGTTCTTCCGCAATGATTTATTAATGAAGATAACATTAGTGAGTAAACCACTTGAAATTGTAATAAAGAAGCCTTGAAAAATATAAGCATAGAATTGGGCGATAACCATAATATCCATATTGACCTGAGAAATTTTAAAATATCACAACAATTTTGTAAATTTTAATATTGAGTTTTTCGCATCCCGTTATGTTGAACGAAAAAAAATGATTCTAAAGAACTAGAATTTAAAGCATCAATATGGTCTCAATGAGCACTTTATTGTACGCTGAGGTTAGGTTTCACAACGTGATATGCTAGTGGGCTTTGCTTGTGGATCGTATAATGTCGTTATATACAAAGGAAGAGCTTTGCTTCATTAAAAAAAAAACGAGTTTAAATACGCTTCGATAGGCCTTTTGATGACATCTGAAATGGAACCAATTGAACTCGAAAAATCTGTCTAAGATAATAGACAGATAGCGTTCAAAGCAGCCGCGATATGGCAGGCAATACGTGATTGATGCAAGATACGAAAGAATTGAATCAGCTGATGATTTTAGACAAGAATGCAGAGTCAACGAAAGCATTAAACGTTTTGCGAATGAAAAAAGGTGAAAAAAAGAATGAAAGAAGGAAGGAAATAAAAAATTGATTGTGTGAACTTCGAATGGGATCTTTTTTCGGCGAAACTGCTATTAAAAGGCAGGTGCAATCGCATTTGAGGTAATCATCTCATAGCTGAGTATTTCAGAGAAGTGCATCAACCTAATTAAATGCTCGTTATCGCTAAAAACTTTTAATTCGCTTCGTTTGCTTATATCTCATGAGATTTATAATTCATCTCACTCGCCTCATAAATGTTGTTCTATCTTTAGAAAAATGTGTTTCACTTCAATTTTCCTTTATTTTAAATATTTTCGCATCTATTTTCTTTGGAAAGTTGCAGCTTTTAGGCCATGAAATTTTTTATTCGAAGATTTATACGAGAATTTCATTGAGATGGAAAAGCATAAAATTTTTGAGTGAAGCAGCAGTTATCCTTCTGCGCTCGGCTAAATTATATTTTTATATGTTTAAGGGAGTGCTACTTAAAAGCTATGTGAATTTTGCATTTAAAGGTATGTTGTTTTTTTCTGTAGAAATTGCTAATTTCACGTCATTAAAATGTTCGATTCGAAGGCGGCCACAATTCCAGATGATTTGATAATGAACCTAATATACTTATAACTTAGAAGGCACAAAAGTTTAATAATCTCCTTATTGCTGCAATTTATTATTGTTCACTATGCAATAATGTTGCATTCATCTCTTTCTGATTTATCATTTCTTGATAAAGGTTTATTTATTTTTATGGTCTAGTTGTTTAAATTCCTCAACAAATGCTACCTGTTTTATTTATAATCGCTCGATAAGGAAGGAATGTGAGCGGAAAATTTAAATGCTTTCTCAATTAATTAACGACGCGCCCAATATATTTTTCTCTGAGAAGCGAAAACTATCGGCGAGTTTTGACGAAAAAATCGCACATTCAATTCGCTCAAGACGAACGAATAATGTGGTCGGAAAACTACCAAATGAAATGTAACAGTTATCCTTATAATAATGTTTGTTTCATGTTGCGTTCTACAAAATAAGATTATATTTTTCAGTCGCCAATTTCCTTGATGAAATATTCTTTTGTTTCTCTTTGTTCCCGGAAACGCGCATCAAAAACTTGCAAATTTTCAAAGCTTTCTTGAAAAATATATATTAAGTCGAAAATTTCTGGATTTTAATTGCAAAAAGAGTGGGACTACTTAACGCTAATGGAAATGGATCGAACGACTATCATTTGGGGGAATTATTGAGAAAATTTTTGATGGTGTATAGCAATGACAAAGAATTCCTAAGTAGTATTTTAACTAATTTCATGAATTCTTGATGAAAAGACGAATGAAGTCTCCTCAATTTTTGATCAATATAAATAAATTAACGTCCTTCAATTTTTAACGAGCGCATCAATTAATTTCCACTATTTACAACTTAAAAATAAATTCCCCTCAATTCTTATTCAAAATATTAACACATTTCCTACAATTCTTGCAAGTTATAAATTAATTTCCGCTGGTTTTTAACAAATATTCATAAAGGCGGTTGTCAACTTAATTATCTGCTCAGATTGCAGGTATCGACTAAAGCGAAAAAAAAAACATGCAATCGACATTGATACAAAACGCGCTTTTGCATTTGAATTCATTAAAACAATCGGTTGCTCAAATATCCAAAATGTAAATCTCTCATAAGGCTTTTCACTCAAAAAAAAAAGCAAACTGTTGTGACAATTGCAATAAGAAAATTCGTTTTCCGTCCATCCGGGTCAGCGGCGGGAATGCGAAATTGGTTTGTGATATTTTGAGCATATTTAACTATCAATGACGCATTTAAAAACGATGAATTGTTACTAAATTGCGAATGAAAATGGTAGGATACTGATGAGAAATTTTGTCTGCTGGGGATCTCTTCGCAGAACCCTTTGATGGGGGGGGGGGGACCTTAAAGGTTTCAGTGGCTCAAAAAGAGAGGTGAAAACGTCAGAGAGAGAGGGAGAGAGAGAGAGAGAGAGAGAGAGAGGGAGAGAGAGAGAGGAACTGCTGCGAGTATCGAGAACAGAATCCCTACAATATACCGATAGAAGGTCATTTTATACTATGGGCTATCCTATCATACTAAACGCTTTTGTGATTAGCGAGTTTAAAGCTATTGGACAACAAGAGCATAAATGGATAGTTATACGGGTATAGTTATAGCGTATGACACCTCCATAATGCGCTTCTGCGCAGCTATATTGAGTACATAATAACGTAGTGATATATCAAAGCAAGACTTGTTAACGTTCATCGCTTTTGGCAAAAATTATTGAAAAAAATTTTGATGAGTTTTCATCACAGGATGAGCAATTTGGTCAAAATTGCCAGTTTTTGAAATCATCTTCCAAAGATAGACAAGACCAGACTGTCACTAAAACCTTCTGATCATGGCATTCAACCCGATTCCAGAAACGTTCTATCCTCGAAGAAACATGTGACTGCACTTTCACTTAGCTATACAACGAGCAATTTCCTATATTTTAACATCAAAGTCGAAAAAGCGTTCAATAGGAGCTTTCCGTGGATTTATGAATATTTAGCCAATTCATGAATCATGAATTTATGAGTGCCTTGAAATGTTTAGATGCCCTTAGCGTCAACGGCATTTATGAGCCACTCAAATTAGGGTTGTGTAATCAAATATCAATGATTGCACTACAGACGGTTAGTCTTGAAATCAATTTCTTTGTCAATCGGGAATTAAACTCACTAGTTTAGAGCAGTGGGAAGTGGCGCAAATGGCAAACAATGATATACAGGAAGCTACTGATTGAAGAGCGAAATTCTAATTCCAAGAAGTGAGACGCAGTTGTGGGTGGATTCGATTATAGCCAACGCGTGAAACTCCCTACACATGCCGCTCCCATAACGCCAATCTTCCCACATGCTAATTTAGAGATAAAGCTAAGGACTACTTTGAAAATTGATCTTTGTTTTGTAAGGCAAAATGGAATGAAAAAAAAAAGACAATGATAGTCGAAATTCTAAATCCTTATTGCAATGCACTTGACGCTTCACAACTATTCAATCTAGCTCTCTAGGTTTAAATAAAGTGAATAATTAAATTATTCTCTCATTGCGATGCACAAAATAGTATTTTACTTATACTTATGAATATTTATATAATGATTGAGAGTTGATATACAGGTGGAATTAGCACATTGAAGCAGAAAATTATAAATTCTCTGAATGAATTACGTATCAATTCAACGAAAAATTGCGAATAAAGGAAATGCATGTCAACAACTTTTTCGAGGATAATTTACATACTATTGTCACTTCTTATCTTTCATCTCTCAATTAGTGTCAATGGTTTTTATGACTTCAACATACTAATAGTAACTATGTATATCGCATGCTACTCATTATGCGTTGAATGCTCGAATATCGAAATAATACAACAAAATTAGATGAAAAAAAACTTATTTAAACGAAAGAAATTGAATATCGAAATTGTAATGACTTCATTGTTGAAAAAAAAGAAAAAATTTCATTCTCTCTAAATTTCAGTGAAATATTTCCCATTTTTTTAAATACATCCTCTGATGATTCTATTCAAAATCACTTAAAGCATCCTAAAGTGCACCACACATTTTACTTTCAACTCACAACTAAATAATATGTATAATAATAATGAGAATTTTCTTGCTTATAATCTTTATTAAATAATAACATAGCTTAATTCCCTAACGACATAGTTATTTTATGACATAATTCTATCCCCGCAGAGTGTATTGTGCTGCTCTCTTTGCATCTTAAATAAAACACCTTATAATTTTCCGCTTTATTATCCTACATTATACCCGATTGTGTACGTCATATTGAATGAAATAGAAGTTTCGCATCGAAATGTTAGTATTTCCGATAGCTAAAAGCCTTGCAGAATAAAATAGGGAATAGTTTTGTTACATTTGTTGAGAAACAAGGTTGAACAAGAAAGTCTTTTCCACCAACGAGGGTGAAAACTTGACTCAAAGCGACACACGTGGGCTTTGCCGCAATTCAACTGGACATGGGAAAAGTGGCTGAGCTCAAAAGCAAAGCTGGTTGGCAATTATCTGTTTCAATATACGACGAGACACTTTGAATTAATCAAAGAAATGAACGGATGAAGCGTGTCGAAATGAATGCTGTTTCTCCGCTCGTGGGCGGGTTACACTCGAAGCGAAAGATATTTCCATGCGAATATCCTTACGAAGAAAATAAAGCATTCTTATTAAGCTTATTTGGCCATCAATCGCAACTCTCACTGCATAAAATGTTTACTGCTTTTGTTAAGTCTACATTAAAGATAGGCACCTACATTGCGTAGCTCTTAGGTTTTGCAAGTGCTTTCCATGTTTCTTTTGACACAACTTTGGAAGATTCCAGATCGACGCTAATGTTCGCATTTAAGATCTACTCTTCAAGAATTTCTGACCGACAATGCAAGCCACCCATCCGAAATCCATGAACGATATAATGAAAATTTGGGCTTCATTAAATATTCAATGTGGAGGCTGCATCTGACCAAATGAAAGCAAATGGTCGAATCTCTTATGCTCACTATGAGTTCACTAAATGTTGTTCTCACTTATAGACGCATGTCGCAAGAGAATAGTTTTATGTGAGTTGCATTAAATCACTGACAGCCTTACATCTGAAGTCTTGGGGGACAGAGTGTTCTAGAATTAATAAACAAGTGATGCTGTGTAATTGCGAGAAGAAAAATTTTCAGTCCGACGATGAATCATTAAAATCAGCTGGCCAATAGAAGACTAAAGGACTCATTTAATTAGTTTGAACTTATCGCATTTTGGATATAAACAGTCAAATTTTGCCAAATCGCCTGCATTATAAACATGTACGACATTTTCGCGGATCCGTAAGCAGATAGGTTTTTTTGTTTAGACGATATTTAACATTTCCTAAAAGTGCTTTTAGATGAGGCGGGTGGTTCAAGGATGAAGCAGAACGAAGAAAAAAAATTTCAATGGAAAGAAATGGCCAATACGCTCATAATATATGCAAAAAAGCTCAAATTTATATATGTTCCTCATTTGCTTATTTTTCTGATCATACGTCAACAATATTCTTTAGCCGAACGCCTTAACTGATCCCATCTAATAAATTCAACATTCATTTTGTTGTAGATTTTATCACTCTTCATCATTTAAACATATATATTAGACTCATATTCATTAAAAGAAGTTAACAGTTTCTAAAATGCGAAGTTAAATGAGTAATTTAAAAAGCATAAATGCAGAAATAATTTTACGGGTAATCCTTAGCTATATATTTTGTTAGTGCTCTCTAATTTAATGCTAAATAAGGTTCGTTTTCTGTTTTTATCACATCAGGAAGCATTCTTGCGTAGATTTTCAATTCTCTACATGAAATTCTGGATGATATTTGAGGAAAAAATTCATATATAATTAATGAGGAAATCGAGAATGTTGATGCGCTATATGGACCACTGCTATGATTGTAGAAATATTTTCATCTAAAGACTAAATACTTTTTAATCGTCGTTTTTCAAGTAATATCGCAGATTTTCACTATTTGTTAAAAGATCACTAAAACTAGCTGATTAGATTATGAGGAATTACAAAAAACGCATCTTCTGCAATGTATTTCTTGGCTGGTTTAGTTACAAGATTACTGCCGGCCAAACATATACTTCTATGATTCCCTCGATGTCGCTATGAAGCGGCCAACAAACGCAGACAGACAGATAGAGATGGATCGAGATCATGTTTGTTTTCTATATTTTATGCAGAAATGCAAGAACCTTATGTCCCAGCAAAACCAACTGTACGGTGAACAATTCACCAACTCAGAAATTGCTAAATGAAAGTTCCCTTGAAATTAATAATAAATGATACGAAAATTGAATGCCATTCTTTGATTAGCGTATAGGAAATATTATAGAAGTTTCTAATTTAACGCTTTGCTTTCACACCTAATATTGAGAAGTTTGGCTATGCAATCCGTAATATTCATATTCAGAAGAGAGATCGGCTGATGTATTCAGGATATAAGTAATGTGGAAGATAAACAGTCTACAAGCTTACGCAATAATATCCTTTCGCTTTTGAGATCTTGATGCATATAGTAGCATCACACATTGCGAATCTACAACCTACTGTATCTACAACCTTCATACAGATTATATAATCTGCATGAGCGTAATAAGTCCAAAAAGGAAGGTGCATGGCATGCTAGGCGCTTTTGCATTTAGTATCATGCATCAACACTTAGAAAACTCGTGATCTGATAACATTACTCTTGATTTGATAACTATAAACACCATAACAACAGCACTAATCCGAAGGTTCATGAAAATATGATCCGGATAAACAAGCAAGCAATTCATGATATTCGTCAGCAAAATTTTATGTTTATTGTGTCGAAGAAAAGAGTGGAAAAATAAACCGTGTAATTAAACCCCCTATTCACGTTTATTGACTCTTTTTGTTGAAATCAAATCTGTTGTCTTCATTCACTATACCTATTGAAATGTGTGATCTTTCACTAATATGGTGAACGCTTTGGCTATGATTAGTTTATAGACACGAACGCTTTTTTACAAACGATTAGGCTAACTTATAAGAGACGATGAAAACGAAGAATAAACAATGATAATAAGAGAAACGAAACGATATATCGCTTATTATTGATGTTGAAAAGAAATAAACGAACGATAAATCAATACTCTCATTAAGTGATAGCGTGCATAAAGAGTATTTGAATTTTGTATAGTTGAATATTATGAGATAATTAGATAGGCAATGCAAAGTTCGATGATCGTTGATGCTGGAAAAAGGAACAATAGTGAAAGTAGACAATGTAGAAAAATTTTCCCACAAGAAACTGTAATGAAATTAAAGAAAATTGAAAAATGCTTCTATTGGGGACACAAAATCTAAACAACTTTCAATGCTTTCGCCTAATTAAGTATCAATGATCATAAAACGATTGTACTGCTATAAGAGTGAAAATATTTCTAATTAAGTTGTCTATGTGTAAAAAGTGATACAAATTATCGCATCGTTGTGTCTACGCTTTTATTTACTTATAATTGAAATCATGACCACACAGAAAATATTGATGCATATCTGTTTGTTCATCAAATAGTTCTACTCATATGCTTATTCGACAAGGTCTTCACTCTATATTATTATAAGACTTAGTACATTATCTTTCATGTTGATTCATCAATTTCAAAAAAGATTATAAGTATTTAAGGGCGAAAAAAAATATTGCACACATTTCATATCTCACAAAATTTCACATCACGAGAATTCGATTTCCAAAAAAAAAAAAAGAAATCATATGCAGAAGATTAATTAGTCGTATGAATGAGTAGTCGTATTAATTAGGACACGATACGATTATTCTGTATATTTATAAACTAGCATATCTATTGCAAAGGTAGACAAGATTAAGTCAGTGTTTGTACAAAGCTTCAAACCTTAGAGCACTGCCAGTTCACAAACACAACAGACGATGCCATAGGTAGAGAGCATATTTCAGGTAAGAAGTATATTTCCCATAAATACCTAATGTTCGAAATGTTGAAACAGTTATGCTGAATAATAACAATAATAAATATTTAGAAAAATCATAGAAGCTTAATGAAATAATAAAGCTAAGAAAGCAATTCTAATTGAATAGAAATGCACAGATCAGCATATTCATAAGCATATTCATATATAAATACAAGAAAATTGGGATAATTAGCAAATTAATGCCTCAACAAGTTGCAATATAATTCGGCAAATATGGGACGATAACAATCAGAAAAACCGAAACAATGCGTTAATCTGAAAGTCTACGACGCCGATTCTATAGATTTATCGAGTCTACTAATTTCACTCATACATCTTGTAACCGTCGACGAACCATTCAATAAAAACTGTTGATAGCACGAGCGAAAGCGTACTATCTAGTAACCCGACATGGTGACGATATGATAACCAAACCACAACCAAGCATGTATGAACAGTAATGAGTTTTATTTATCTATGGGGAATCGTTGATGCGTGACCTTGCGGTTGTTTGCTTGAAGGCATCTCATTATATGAATCGATCGATATAGGCAAATAAATTTTGTTCTAAATAAAAATTATCGCATAGAAAGAAGGTTTTGATCGCAAAAAGGCGAAAAAAATTCTAATTATTTAAATTTCAAGTTTTGCCTGCAAAATGTCGATCAAAGATCATTGCGCAAAATCGTCAGAATTTAATGCAATGCATTTTTCGATAAATAAACGCATTCTAATCACATTCGTCACTGCAGTTAAAATATGCAAAAAATGCGATGAAAATGTTTCATCGCGAAAAAATTTCTCCCCGACTTACAAAAAAATATTTCCTCAACAAAATGAAATAAATTAGCGAAATGAAATAAATAAAATTATATATTCCCCAAAAATGAAATAAATTAAAAATTGTGTATTTCAAATTGACTAGACACAGATCATCGAAAGGAGCCGTAAATTTAATGAACAATTTCTTATATGATGTGCATGCAATTCACATGAATTGCGCGGTTATCGATATAGGGTTTACTTCAGTTAGAGACCAAACAAAATTAAAGTAACAAAATTTTATTGCCAAATGAACTAATACAAAAATGAAAGGAACTTCACAAAAAATGAGATAACAAATCATATCAGATAACACTCAAACCAGCATATACCTTTTTTAGTATGAATTGCAGCGAAAATCAACGAAAGGAAGAAAGGCACGCTGACTACAGCATAAATACAACAATTTATAACAATACCTTTAGCCGAAAGGGATGATACTATCATCATTTCTTCTATCATAAGCACAACCCTTCTTTATACAATGAATTGAGCAATTCTAAATTGAGGTTGCAAAATCGTGGCCAAACGCATTGAGGATCTTCGATGTGGGATGCAGATTCTTATGAAAATATAACAGATTAAAATGTCGGGCATGAGATATCGCAGTTCACTTCGGAGATTTTAAAAACGGGCATAAAATGGTACCCTCGAAACACTGCGTCGCTACTTAGCGATGAAATCCGACGAGGGGCATCTATAGAAACATCGAAAGACAGCAAATGGGGGAGACGGGAGGGACCATTACGATCATAAACGCCTCATCAAAAGTAAGTTTTTCCCAGGGGCTATAAGTACGATTTGCCGATCGCGAAGGCAAGCACCGCGGAATGCAAGAAGGATAGCCGAAGGCTAGCAATACAGTACGGCATTACCGTTAAGAATTAAAAAGGACTGATAAAAGCCGAGTTACACAATTATCCTTGAGAAATATAATATCGCCATCATAGATAAAAATACCGACATAACATACTAATGTCACACAGCAGTTCCTACATTTCATAAAGCCAGGCGACCACTTACACGGCACAGCATCCACCAATCATCACAGCTGTGACCTACGGAAAACGAAGTAAGACCGCAGCATGACTTTCAAAGTCATCATTTATTATCATATCTATCATCGATCATTTATTACCACGTGCTCTTACATCAATGTGAAGAAAACAGTGATATATGAGGTGAATATAGTAGATGCGAAGCCTCCACCATATAAAGTTGCATTGTCTAACGGTTAGGAGGTAATTTACATAATGAATCCTCATTCAACCGTCAATTCGAATTCCACCGCAGATTCCACAGACTTTTCGAGAGAACCACATCTCTTTGCATGAGATACACCGTGATTTATAATTATGTTTCAAAGATAAGTCTTGACACAACAAAAAAAACCTTTATTCGCAAACGAATGAGACATACAATTATTGCAAAATACCCGAACAATAAACAAAGTCCGAGCAGGACGACGCTTCTCGAGGAAGGCAAACCGTCAAGCCGCAGACTGGCTTTTGCGAATGTCAAGCCACAATCACGAACAAATGATGAATCGCCATCGCCCGTAGAACCAAACTCCGATCTCAAGCTCTTTTTTTTTTTCAGTTTCGCCCAACGCGACTCCATTTCTGGGATCGGAGGACGGTCTCCCTGATATAACCTACACTCGAAATGGTTGATTACAATCATCTGGGATATCCTCTTCAATGAGCTCCCGATTCCTTTCAGTTCAAATAACAGGATTATATCATGAAGTCGGATGCCAAAAGAAAGTTTATGCTTCGAAAATATCTTTCAGTTTCCCTCACCTCTTTTCAACCAACCCACCGGGAAACCCCTACGTCGGAGAACCTCATCGATATTCTTATGCATGCTCCCATTTTGCCTGAGAATGGATAAAGAAGAACAATATAAAGCACAGTTACGGCAATCGTTCACAAATACGGGATATTGAGTTAGCAAGGAAGGAAGAGAGAAAAATTCAACATGCCAAATCCTTTTTCATTTCCTTCTTGGTACTCGTTTCCCTTCCTCTTCAATCATTCGGCAAATCATCGATCCATCTTTCCACCACATTAATATCAGAATAAATCATAAAAATTCACTATTCGGTAAGATAAAACTATCAACGCAAAAACGACAACATTATGCAAATGTGAACACACAACATTGAAAACCAATATCGCAAATTATGCATATCATTTCAATTAAACAGCATTACCGATCTATAATAACCGATAACATTATCGATCTACAATTTCACTACTTATTAAACTCATTTATAACAAATTTGGAGAATGCGATCTCTTCTAATATCATCTTATCGCTTAAAAACTAAGAAAAAAGCATTCAAAAAGAGAAATACTGAAACTTAAAATCCATAGAGAGTAATCAAAAGTTGAATGTAATAATTCCTCCTCTAAAACAGTTTTCTTAAAGCAAAAAGCAAAATAAAATCAAGAAATCATTGGGAAAATATTGTCGCAATGATAGCTAAACGAATGCATCGTAATCCTCGTCATATATGAGTCCTTTCCAACAGCACTTCTACGTCAATATTCTTCATTCTACATCCTTCTTCTCTGTTTTATTGCTCATAATATTTTCTTAAGAATAAAATCTTCAAATTCAATTAAATATTTAAATTGTTATGTAGTAAATATTTAACAAATTCGACCATATTTTTTGCATTAGATAATTATTTTTTTTCATCTAAGCATTTCTCTACTTTGTTGAGATTCTCATCACTGCTGCTTTTGATAGTGCTAATAGATGATAGTACGGACTAATATACAACGATCATAAAATCCATAAATTCGATTGCATCGATTGAGATGAAATTCCATTGAAATAAGCAAAAACAAAAATTTCTTAACAATGGACACCGGAAGGCAATAGGATAGAGGAGAAATAAATAAATAATTATCTTGGAAAACGAAATATTCAAAAATATATGATAAGAAAAAAACGTCAAAGGTCTCAAGTGATTAGACAAATGACGTCATTGAGCGCAAAAAAATTCGATAACAAATGGGATATCAAATGGCTTAATTGAATTGAATGAATGAATGACCCCCACTGTGATCTATTAGTGGCGATGTGCTAAATCGATCGATATTGTGCAGCAAATCCAATATAGCATAGCGCATTCGTAATTCCTCTTCATCGCCTCACATATGCACGGAGGCACTGTATCGAACATGGCTTGAGGGCATATGCCACCGTGAGGGCCGATACTGCAATCAACACATTATTCACTCATTGAGTATATCAAGTTATATATATATATGCATTCTAGTAATACACCCTCAGAATTACGTATATCCGGAATATCCGGAACGCATATATCCGGAACAAGCACTATTATGATGGAAGCAAAACATCAAAACAGGAACTAATTTTCCGACCCGAAAAAAGATGTTACCTTGATAAGAAGCTGTCCTGATGGAGTGTGAGGATTGTAGTAAGCATAGAGAAGCCAGCTGACAGCCAATACAAAGCACATAACAACAATAAACAATGTCACATAACCTCCATTCGATTTCGTCTCAGAATCTAAAAGAAATGAATAAGGTTTATTTAATGGCACAATGAAATCATTGTTTAAAAAATGACCATTTTTTAATGAGACGGATGAAAACCTTTTCACCTTTCAAATTCTGCAGATATCATAAATAATGTGCAATCCTTTAAAACTAAAGAGATGAGAAGGGATGGTTTGTGAAAATGGGGTAGTAAGCAAATTGGCAAATAACTGAAACAACAAAGAAATATAGACCTTGTGCCCCAGCATCCTCATGCGCTTCGGGATGCTTATTCCTATCCCATGGAACAACTTGATCTGGCTCAACTGGTGCCGAAGTAGGCCTTGCGCCTTCTGAAAGTATTTATATTTCAATAATGTTTATTAAAAAAAAAAACGGATCATCATCGACTGCAATTTCTGGTCATCATCGACTTGTTTATCTTATTAATCATTGCACAGCAATTTCAATTTTTTGCATTAATTTACATTTTATACCAAAGTTTGTGAAACGACTCAAAAAGAGTATTACGGTAAGGTGATAAACAATTGAAGTTTCAAAAAAGGTTCTAGGAGGGTCGATGAAAAACATGTAAGAGGCTGGAAGATGAGCTCCGATAATACCTAGATTCCTTGAATTATATTGTTTTGAAATTAAAAGAATAATCCTTAAAATGGCCGAACAGTCGTTCAGGAAATTTACTACGAGTATCCATGAAACCGGATACTTATTGCGAATATCCATGAAATCTACAGCGAAAAAAAAATCTCCTCTGAATTACAGAGATGAATGTTATGATCTCGATCACAACAGTTGCTATTAGCATTCCCTTATTTACATTCACAATATCTACGAAGAATCTGAGAGCAAAAAAATGATGACATAAACAATACTGTTTGATTTCTATTTCTTAATAAGTCAACAACCTTCTAATATCGTTCAATAATTGACATCGAATTTATTGACAGATGTAATATTACCTGCAGATTCCTCATTCGATTCTTCGTTATCATCAATTTCGGTCATATCTTCATCCGTATTACAATATGTCACTTTTCCGTTATCTTTGCAATTACCTTCAATCCAATGTTGACGACGTCTATGTAAACTGAAATATTTATAATTATTTTTAACAAATGAAAAAAAAGTATTCATCCAACTAGTATCAAGTAATGCAACCGATATGATATATCAATTTCGTTCCAGATCTAGCTTCTTAGATGATGCAATTTATTAGATCTGGTCTTTCAGACGATTCAATTTACTTTTTAATGGCTTGACTGTCTTTTTCGAGTTTAGCATTCAGAATTTCCGTTATAAAACCCCCGCTTTTACATATACTTATATATATTAGCAGTTTATTTTTAGCATTTTACAAATGTGTTCATAAAATGTAATGTGAATGTTTTAGATAGACTAGAATGAAATGACAAAATAAACGAGCGATGCTGTTTACCCGGCCTGGTCGGAGCAAAAAGGTCCTCCATTCTTCGGTTTCGAATGGCACCACGAGCAATTGAAATGTTTGAGTGTTGCATTCGAACATTCATCACATGTACGATATTGAATGCACGCTGCAAATTGCATTCACAAACGTCAAAAATCAATTCGATCTTCGATCATTCTTTCATAATATCGTTTAAAAAAAATCTCAACAAATTCTTCAAAAAGTTATTTCTTTTTTTATTCCTCTTTTTCAGTTTATTTCCTATAAAATTAATTTATGCGTACTTTTGAGTAAAAATAAGAGTAAGTAATTCAAAAATGAATAGAGGACGTATTATTGCCAATTTATGTGGCCCAAACTATTCCATACTAATTACTAATATAAGTATTTACTAAGTAGAAAATCGTTTTACTAAGCTGGCATTCGATTTCGTTAAAGAAAATCTCCAATTCTACACCATAACCAATTTAAAAAAAAATCCCCAATAAAAGCGTTTTTCTGTATATTGATTTATTTCACACAAACATATTTATACAACAAAGATCATCATACTCACCAATTGAAAGGGGGCTTCTTAATATTCACAAATAAAGCGAAAGCAATTGGCCTGAAGTGTATTGGGAGGGGGGCAAAAAACTTCACTTTTTTTAGTCGATATGACCACCATACTCAATTAATCGTTTTTCGCGTGGTAGACTCGCGTAATATAAAAGCCTATTCGAAGTATAATAAAACAAATGGAGATTTTCTCTTTCTTAAATGTTTATGGCTGAGTCCCAATGGGGAAAGGTCAAAGACAGATAAGGCATAGGAGTTCACTTTATAGTCATCATTATACTTAACAAGTTTTGCAAGTCTAACCATTCACGAGTTGAGACTACCGAATATACAGAAAGATAGACAGACAGAAGCATACATACACAAACACAGAAACGACATTACCATAATATACTTTTTGCCTCAACAAATTTGCAAAAAATGCGATTTGCGGTTCTTGCATTCGCAAAAGCACATCAACAGTGCTTACGCCAATTTCGATTGTTTAATAGGGCCATGAAACAATAAAAAAACTTTTCAAATAAAACAACGTCTTCACCAATTCTATACAACAATGTTCGAGCAACTTTCATCATTCGCTTCTCCTCGCACGCAAAAAAAAAAAAAAAAAAAAAGATTCAATGCAATTGGACGAAAAACTTTGAATAATGAGATGATATAAAAAATGTGCTCGAAAATAATAATAAAAAATGTTTATTGATATAGAAAATATGGACCCAATACACAAATTATACAAGCTATAAAGTGATTCAAAAATACTTCTGTAGTGGAACCATATTAATAAAGAATAAATTAAGAGGAAAGTGTTGAAGAAATATATAAGACAAATTTAAAAAGGCAACAAACTTGGTTGCGCTTTCAGTAAAACGATCGTATTTGACATTATTTTCGATGGCTTCACTTCAATGCGATGATACTCGTAGATAACCCTTTTGATTGTTGCTAAAACTAACTTTTATTGGCGTATCAAAAAATCCTCTCAAATTCTTGTAAGAAAAATTTTTAAAAATTCCCAAAACTGCTCTCTTGAACTCTTCTAAACCTATGGTAGACCTTTAAGGGTTCTGCTTCAGATCAACACTGAGAATAAGGAAGAGATGATGGAGGGAATAGCTAACGGACTCCCACCTAGAATAGAAGAAAAATATGTGGAAAATTCGCTCTCATTTAGCTCGATTTGTTCTGAAACATTCAAAAATGCATTTTTTTCTCATTTAATATGGAATTCAAAATTTATTCTTTCCAAAAATTTCCACTACTTTGCCGATTAAAAATGCTATCAATGAAAGCGAAGCAAAAGAATCCGTTTGCTCACTGAAGAGAAGTGATATAAAAGTATGCCCGAAAATAACACAAAAATCCTATATCACTGATAATATTCCCATATCATTGATAACACAAAAAAGAAAAAAATAATATTACAAAAAGTTTATAAAATACTAACGAGTTTGCGACATATGTGTGATAGGATTATGGATACTATGATGAAAAAGATAAGCGTCACTCATTCCAAGTTTTACCGGATGATGCGAATCGCTTATATTCTCCACCGGAATTGGAATCTACAAAAAAATTCAAATCAATTAAAAATTCCCTAAAAAAACGATTTCCTTTGAGAAATAAAAATAATTCAACATAGATAAACAATACACTCTTTTATTTTCAACCTTATTATATCGATATCCCAGGATATAAATAAAGCGACAATTATTTCTGCATATATATTAACCTAATCGAAAGAGTACCAATATCGAATCTCTTTTTTTGTTCATTAAATTTTATTCTCCATCTAATTTTTTCTTGTATTTACTCCACAACCTTTTCGCTAATTGTAACTAGACAGCTATTCCACATTTCAAACGTTCATCTGATCTTGACAAGCGCTTAAATTGTAATCATTTTTACTAAAATATTAAAAAAAAAAAGATTGTTGACATGCACAATAATTTTCAAACATACTATTACATAAATTTATTTCGGCAAGGTAAGCAACATTAAGTGACTGCGATAAATAATTTTGCATATTATTTAAAAATAAACGTATTTTTATACATTCCTCCGAAAATTTGCATAATACCATCAAGAGGAAATTAGAACTTCCGCAAAGAAATCGTCAATATATTTCTCTGAAAATATCCTCGAAACCATTTTTTAGAATTTCATTTCCATTTTTGACTTGTTTTGACTCATTTCCATAATAAAATTATAAATTAAATATCTTAAAAACTCACATCTTTATAGACAAACCAAATATCGCCATTTTTGTGTAGTGATACTTGGAAAGTGAAATAACCATCTGAAAATCTCTCAATTAATTCGGCTAAAAATATGTCTGATTATATACGAACTGACTGAAGACTGCGTGATGACAATTAAGTACACGAAAAATACAACCTTCTTTTGAAGGTCCTGAGGATAGCCTTTCATCTCAAAAATCCTCGCTAATGTATCCTCAAGGATGCTCCTTCGCCCTAAACATCCTCGAGGACGCCTTTCTGCCTTAAATATCCCCTAAAACGACACCTCGTCTCAAATAGTATCGAGGAAGCCCTTCTGTTCTTCTCTCCAACTTTACTGCCTAGCAAAACCTCGCTTCAGTATAAAGTTACCATTCAATTTAACTTAACTATTCAATCTGTAGGCATATATATATATATATATATATATATATATATATATATATATATATATATATATATATATATATATATATATATATATATATATATATATATAACAATTTACATTCAGAAATTTGCCTCAAAAGGTGGTCAATCTTAAACTTAAGGTACCTCCTCTCATATCAAATGCCTTGACATAAAAGATACGAATGACGGACTCTAAAATATGATTTATGACCAGCTGGTCACCTCAAAAAACCACGAATATATAGTGTGAAAGGGAAATAATTGCGGATGACTGGACATATAATTGAAGCATATAATTTCGAGTGTCCCATTAGGTATCTTTATAAGGAAAGTGATAAACTTATGAGCTAAAATTGCTTTCTATAAAATCATTTCCGAGAAAGTCCTTATCAATTATCACAAATAAAATGCTGCAAAGATTATTATTACTATCAGCATTATCATCATCGCCATCGATTAAAGCGCCAACCGGATCTCTGTTCTCTGAGTTGCAAATTGCTCCATTCGATAACAAATTTTTCACCATCATCCGCATACATAATAGTCGAATTTTCACCATGTGTATCAAAATTAGCCATTAACGGTGCAATATATTGCGTTGCTGCCAACCAACTATGTGATTGATCACCGATATAACAAAATCCTAAATATTTAAAAAAAAAATCAATTGATGCATAAATAAAAATGCAAAATTATAAAATTCCCTTAAAGCGAAGAATGAACATTGATAACCGCTATATATTCGATAGGTTTAATTCACTTCCCAAATTCATTAATAAATCCCACTGCTATTGAAAAAATAACTCTTGAAATATTTGAAAGAAAACATGAAATGCGAATTTTTTTTTTTAAAGAGCATATGACTGCAGAACGTTTTATTTGCTAATATGAGCACCGCAGTCGACCATCATCCACTCATTTATGATAATTAAATTACATAATGGAATAAATGGAATGACTTACGACAGGTAATTAAATAAGCAAACACCTAACACCTGTCAATCATAAACTCAACGCCTTAATATATACATATATATATATATATATATATATATATATATAACAAATAAGCGCAAATATAAATACAAATATAAATAAAAATATATAAAACGTAACACCCTTTCTCCTCTCGTACGCTCGGTCAAGCGTCTTCAAAAATTCCCTGAGTGCAAAATTACCCCTTAGCGATAACAAAGTTCACATATGCATAAATCTAAGCATCTATCCAAACAAATAAAATAAAAATAATATCATCCTCACCGCCAGTTGCAATTGTTAGATTCCTCATACGATGACCATAAAATGGAAAATGAAATTGAATCTTCGCTGCCTATAACAAACCATTAATGTCGACAAATTGGCTATAATTATTTCGCAAAAACAATTAGTACAATCACATTTTCGATAATCTCTCTTGTTACGTTCAATGTTTATATTTCCTAGCTAGCTATAAATCAACGTAACTTCATAAAGAATTTCTTCAAAAACAACCTAGCCTTTTTCCTCTTACTATCATAATTTCCTATTCTCTCTAGCTCCCTTTCCCTCCTCCCATCAGATGCATCCTTCTCCTTCCCTCTCCCCTACCAGGATATCCCATCCCCCATTCCTCCACTAGAATCCTTTATTCTCCCTCCTCCTCCCCTCTCCCCAGAGGGATGAATTGCGGTCCTTATTATGTCGATTAAAAAATAAAGCAATCGTCTAACCCGAAATCACTTCAACCGATCACCTACCCGCTCGAAATATAAATTCGCACACTGATCACAAATTTCATCTAATCAAATAAAATATTCCTTTATTAATGATCCCCCTCAATAAAATATTTCTGCAAAAAAATGATTTCGAAGTAATACATACGACTGCTCTTCGATAGCTATTCGACAGAAGAGGATGACTTTGATTGCCAACTGTGCCTGGTTTCTCTAACATTTTCCTCACATTTATATAGTAATCTTTCATCATATCAGATCTATTCGTATATATCTCCATTATATAATATTGATGATCAACCTGAAAATGAATATTATTACCTGCAATACATTATTTGTTAGAACATCGGACTGAGAAGAAATACCCAACCGGAAATGATAATCAAAAATTACAAGGAAAATAACATATTATATAGTTCCGAAAACAGCAAAGATCTTTAAAATAAAATGCTAGTCTTAATAAAAGCGAATCCTCAGAGTTACGGAAGTTACAGTTTCAATTAAATCAATTTCTATATTAAACAAAAAGTTCCACAATACTCTCAGCAGTAGGAAAGACGTGCTGCTACATAAATATAGGGACTTATTTAAACAATCAACAAAAACATAGTAAGGATGAATCGGAACGCTTTAGACAATCCTTAGAGTTCGAGTTCTCGACCTAGCTCAAGTTCCGCTAGTTCCCTTGTTCCAGTTCGTTTCTAATTGATATGATCACCTTCGCTCAGGAAAAGCCTCCGATTTTCTTCAAATCTTCGCTGAGATGTTAGTACGTCATAATTCACGCAAGCAGAAAAATGAATGGAACGACAGTATTTTAAAATTCCATAAACTCTCATTAAGTTTTCATATCTTAGTGACAGCCGCGCTTTCAAGTGGATTAAGTTAATCCGTTACGCCTTAGGAGATCATTAATATATAGCCCGTAGAAAATACTATCCCCCCTGTCTCTCCTATCATTATTATAACTCTAAAAACTATACAGTAAAAAACTAAACTGAAAAAACTTGTAATAAAAACTAAATTTTACATCAAAACATTGATTTAACATCATTGAGGTGATTCATAGAAGAATGGTTTTTCATCTTATGACGTCATAGAGTAGATTAAATGATAGAAATGATGAAAACGTCAAAGGAAATAAGCTAGACAATATTAATGCTCGCAAATTTAGATAAATAAATTTGATAGTGAACATTTTACATTCGTTCACATCAAAGAATTTGTTTACTCTACGTGCCAAGTAAAGCATTCCATTAAATGATATAAGAAAAAAACAAAAAAAAAAAAAAATTTCAACAATTTTTTCTTTCTCAAATTGCAGAAAAATTCTTTTTAGAAAATTTTTTTCTGCTATGTTCCTCATAAATAAATATCATAAATAAATGAACAACTTCTATCATAAATTTTATAATTATCACTAAAATATATGCAAATGCACTACCTTCAAATATATTCTTTTGCCTTCGTAGATGAAAAAAAAAAAAAAAAAAAAACAAAACCCTCGACGAGAACACTTTCGAACGCATCAGCAGATCTCAGCATTGCTATGTCTTTCTTTCAGACAACAGCAAACGTTTTATCAAATACATCACCGTCACGACTTTCTATCAGATACCAGCATTATTATGTCTGTCTATCAACTTTTTTACTAATTACATTAATGAAGCGCATATAAAAGCATGCGCAACTTGCAACAGGTGCATAGATCCATGTAAATGTGATACAAATCATGCAGACATCTATACTGCATAGGTAGACAACGCATAAAACATACCGAATCGTTTTGAACTTCGACATCCATAGGAATGCGGAACGATTCTTCAGTGTCATCATTGTCGTCATCGAAACCCCTCTTGTGGCGAGCATTCAGAGGTAGAAACGACGGTGAATCAAAATTATACCTGATCGAATCAAATGGCTCACCTTAAATTAGCACGTTCATTTCTGCCTAATATTTTCCAAATTTTGTTGATGTTATTAGCAAAAAATTCACGATTAATTTCTGTAAGATTGATAGAGAAAGTAATTCCCCATTTCAAATTTAGCATTTGCCCTTTATTTTGCAGTAAAATTTTCCGCAAGACTTCAAAGCATTTAAATTTTACAAACAAATCCACGACAGGTTTGAAATTCAAAACCTCGCTGATTATATATCAAAACCGGAAACAAAATCTCCAGATTACTTTTTAGATTTTTTACTACTTCAAGAAAACATTATTAAACGATAATAAAATAAAATTGAAGATACCGTTTGCGATAATCGATAGGAAACATCCGATGAAAGTTGCTAAGACGATAGAGATCCATAATTTATCAACATACATCCTGTTAGACATTCGGAAAGCTGCAAAAATGTCATTATTTTATTTGAAGTGGTCAGTGGTCAACGTCATATCAAATATATCCACAAATCACGCTATAAACTACCACAGTTGAATATAACGAACGAAACAACGATCTCAATAACGTCCATAGCATCATAAACAAGGAATTCATTTCTAACGCTTCTCTATTTCCAGCATTCCATGCTGGAATGGTCATTGTCCATGTCAATGGGGGCAATAGCTCTATCCGGTCCCATCACGGCATCGATGAAAGATAACCACCTAGTCGGAAGCGGAATAATCTCATCGTTGCCATGATAACGCATTAAAGTTGTCCCGGTTTTTGATCACAACCTATAATCGAAATAAACCCACATTCGTGTCAGTCATAAATTCGTCACATAAGTGAACAACAAGCATTCGGTAAAAAATGACACAGACATGATAGCTTTGCTGGAACGTCAGCTGCGAAGAAAAAAAAAAGAAAACGAAGATGTTTTAAAAGGCAGACAAGAAAAAACCCCATATGATTATCGCAGAAATAATAGAGCTGTATCAGGATAAATCCAGGTATCTATATCGCCGAGGTTTTCATCACTTGCCAAGTGAATACAGTTGCAAAATATTTCAAACCTTCAGAGGATAATGCAGCTGGTTGGAATGAAAGTGTGGGAAGGAGGAAAGAAAAAACTGGAAGAGGGGGGGGGGGTGAAGTGATCTGGTTGGGTGGAATGGGAAGCGGAGGGCAATCACATGATCTAAACCATTATAGTTAGTCTATATAATCTATTACAGGTGGTCTATAAGATATATGTATTTAAACACTCAAATATAAAAATATAATTGTCATACACTCGCATACGCATTCTTCAGTTAACGAAGCAAAATAAAACATTGCAAGCCCATCTCATATAAACAGAAGTGAAGATGCTCATCAAATAAGGTTGATATCGAACTGCATAAAAACGACTTTTACTAACAATAAACGATTCGAAATATTTGAGATAAGCATATCACAATAGGTGGCCCATTGTATGACCAATATATTAAAAAAAAAATTTTTTTTCAGCCTCTCTATATAATTTCAAAATCATACGACAGAAGAGAAAATCACGTGAGAGAAAATTGATAAAATATCGAGGAAATAAAATAATCTTCTTTTTTCCCTAGAAATATCAATTGCCAACGAAAAATTTCTAAATAAATGAATGCTAAAAATTCTAAAAATTTTAGAAATGGATTTAATGCGTAATCGGTAGAATCCATGAATCTAGGATATGATAGGTAAAGAAAGATAAAACATGAAATGAATAATATATCAGCAAAACGAAAAGAGTTAGATATACGGCAACAATTAAGAGAGACATAGAAACAACAAATAGAGTTAACATTTAGAACACATTCTGAAATAGATTTCATTTCATAAGCCGAAATAAAAAGTTATAAACAATTTTGATACGCGTCATTTTAGTGCCAAGCCCCTCCATCCCCCTCACTATTCGAATCACTTGATATAACAAATCGTCATGCAAAAAAAAAACATTCGCCTTGTTATGTTATAATGCAAAAACCTTTCAACTTTCTTTTCGCTGCGTGACCAATTCATATGGTCACTATACCCAATTCGAATCTCTTCTATAAGCGGTCACAAATTTTCATCTATTATAGACGAATAAAAGAAGCATTTTTCAAATAATATAGACGTCAACGATTTCAATCGTCGAACAAAAAAAAAAAAAAAAAGAGCGAACAAAAGCAAAATACCGAAAGAAAGCCAAAAAGAAAAAGGGCGAATCAGCGCGAACGAAAAACGAATTAACTGCACAAAGACATTACAAGTGAAAAGCAATAGCGAAATTGTTCTTTGCATTATTGGAAAAGATAAGTGATTCGATTCTCTCAGATTTCAAATAGCAAAGATTTTTGCACGTTCAACTTTTCATCATTTTTCGTTGATTTCATCGAAGTAAGATTATCGTTCACGGACCAAATGAATGGATAATATATAATATATAAATAAATAAATACTAATCGCATAATATAAGAAATAAAAACCTTTAATATATCTTTAAATATATGAATAATTTAAAAAAACATTTAAAATAAAGAACAAAAAAAGCCTTTAAAGTATCGTTTATAGAATGAATTATTTGTTTGCTTCTTCAATCACAATTCGACAAACATCAAATAGAGAAATTTTACTGTTCGCTTTGATGGTAATTTTTTTCCCTCAAAAATTTGTAATGCCATTTTGTTTATTGAATTCTATCATCATCAACACTCAATCCAAAAAAAAAAAAAAAACGGCTGAAATATGAGTTTTTTTTGATAAAAGTTAGGTTATGAGGTGGGTTGGAATCGGGGACGGCAGGTGGGAGGGTAAGGGAGAAATGAACAAGTATGGAAAGGACAGTGAAGAAGAGAAAGAATTAACATTTACATGAAGCGATTATCTTTCGAGATGAGAATCAACTAACTAAATATACAGCTTATCCTCGAATGCTGAACATAGAAAACATCATGGTTAAATTCACGTCAAAACATTACCAATTCTTATCGAACTCATTCTACACTCTTAAATAGAAATATAGCCACATACCACATATCACATCGATTCAAGTATGCGTACAATATTAAAAAAAAAACAAAACTAAAAAATAGAAAAAAAATAAATAAAAACAGAGCATGTGAAGAAGACATACGATTAAGTATTCAAAAAGGGATAAAAGGATAACAGAAATACGTACTGGTCAAACAGATCCAAAAATGGAATAATGCATATGTTGCAAAGTAAATCAAAGAAGATCAAGATCAAATAGGTGGAAATTTTCTCTTCCTAAAGTATTTCAACTAAAATAGACCAAACGGTTGAGGAAAAAAATTTGAATTATTTTCATTATCGCTTTCTGAAAGAATCAATGGATATATCGAATTTAACGATGAAATTTTCAAAAATGAACAATCACATAACATTGTCGATTCGTTCATTCTAAATAGATAAAAAGCAACAACTCTGTTATGAATCATCACTGGAATCGTCTCGTAGATAGACAATACAAGACAATTCGACCGATTCGTTACCTCAAATAACCGCACAAATAATTTCAATTATTAATTATATAAATGAAAAGAATATTTTCCAAAAGGAAATCGATTCGATAGAAAATTTCATGCTATGTACTTTCCAATATTTTTATTACACACCAATATTTCAACTGCATAAATTCTTCGTTCCATACCCTCCCCTCACTTCTTCGCTTTAAAGAAATTTACACATTCTTCCTATATACTGCTATGAGCTGATCACCGAATGACAATGACACCTACCTTCCGTCAAAACCCCGCCGATCCAAACTTGAAAACGAATGCAGCAAAAAGATTCAGATCGAACCCTCATCTCACTATTTCAGGTCTACTTACCAACTAAAAAATATTCATCATTTATTCAACTATTTCTTACTATTATTACAATTTCACGCTTACAATTCTTAGTAAATTAACTAATAATTTAAAAATTAGAGAACGATGAATGAGTAAGTGTTTCTCAAACGAGTTTTATTCACTTGGGAACACGATTAAAATGAACAAAGAAATTCGTTCACTTAAGAAATTCTTCAGACGATATTGATTGCCAATTTAACAGAAACGCTCTTTTTTTTAAATATTTAAAAAAATAAATATCTGAGAAATAATGGAAATTCATAGAACATTAGAAAAAAAGATGTCAATGAGAATCAATCAACTCAATGAAATATGTTTTAAAAGATTCGCTTGGAGAAAAAAAAACGCTTTTCATTCCTTCTATTTAACAATGCACCACTCAAAACTTGTAAGGCTTTGACTATCGACTATATATTGAGCGGAAATAGTGCGCTTTGCAAGGTAAGTCAAAGGTCAACAGCATGTAGGCAGATCAAACGACAGCCCAGAACGCATCGTGAGGTTAGCCTGAGGCAAAATCGGGGGGATATAAAAGAATATAAAAGGGGATGATGCGCTCAAGTATTCATTCCACCTTCTAGAGTGGTTTTAAGGCTGAGTGGGTCTACATGTGGCGGCAGGAGCGCCTCAGGAGTTCGGTCGACTGCGAAATCGTGGCCGACGATTGAACCTATCCTAATGTTCTTCTTATTTGTCACCTTATTGTGTAAGTGTGATGAACTGTTCGCCCCTTATATCTTTGTTGACTTGCAATTTACTCGATCACAGCTCGACAGAGGGTGCAAATCCTCAAGAAGACTTGGACGAGCAGACGAGCCAAGGGGAGCTGACCTTTACAAATCGGCTCAAAGCTTAGAATCTTCTTCCATTTCGCTTAGAACCCCTTTTACCTTATATTTTACCTTCAAATTTCAAATGCCTTCCATCTTACCGTAGAAGACCTTAGAATCCTCTTCCACCTGGCTTGAAATCCTTTACAATTCTAGTTTAGAATCCTCTTCCTAATTCAACTTGAAGCATTATTTGAAGCATCTACCTTACTGGTGATAAATAATCGGAACATTGATTACATCAGTACCAGAGAATTTGTGACGGCACCAACAATCAATGAGAGACAAATAAAGCCGATTAATCGATTGCACATATAACGCATAACATTCGTTGCACTTCAAATCACCTGATCATAATGCATGCAATCGAAAATCTTCGAAATTGCTCAAATTACGATGAAAACGATAGATAATTTTTTTGTATATTCTATATGGATGATAATAATAATAGTAATAATAACCTAAGAAGTATTATTATTTTATTATATAAAAGAATGCAAATTAGTAAATAACATCTGCTATTAATTTGAAGCAACTGAATTTTTTTGCCTGAATCTATACGGTATGAGGGAAAAAAATAAAGATAAAAATATAAACGAAGATAATATAAATAATAGCACCAAAAAAAAAAAAAAATCAAAAACAGAACAAACATTGCGAAAAAAATTTTTTTAATGAATCAAAATTATCGATTTATCATTGAAATTATCAATAACGAGTGAAAGAAATTAAATTAATTTGAACGTTGAAATTTCACATTTCATTAAAATATTTCCGAAAATTCAAATCGATATGAACTAATTGCCGATTATAATTGATTGAAGGTGACATTGGCTTAAAGAAATGAAATTTTCCATTAAAAGCTCAACGTGTAATGCAGAAATTGAATAACTGATGCGAATATTATTGTATATAACATTGGAGATTAAAGTGAAAATTATAAGTAAGTAGAACAATTCCTATTGCTCGTTTCTATGGAATTCAGAAATGAGACATATTAGTTTCAAATTTTAGACAAGGAAAAGAAGAAGCAGATTGCGGCGTTAAGTGAAAATATAAACCAAACATTGAAAAAGTTAGATAAGTCTAATCTTAGTTTGCTGGAAGAAAAGACTGCCCTAAATATCGATCAGGGGTCTAAAAGGTGAACAGCAGTGGAGGAAGTGAAGGGGCCGGGATGGAAGGGATCGTTCATGCATACCTGAAATTCAACCAATTCAGATTTTGGGCCATAAAACAATACTTTCACCGCATCGTTGATGCACCTAGAGTCACAATATTGGGACCGCTATTTAAACGTGTTGATGAAAGAAATGGTACAATGAATCGAAAAGAGTTTCGATAAGAGACACTTCATGACACCCGGCTGAATAACCTTCATGATTGGCTAACCGCAAAACGACACATCTTCACAAATGCGAAAAAAACAAAAAAAAAACAAAACAACGTGTAACCCTATCGACTGACCGACCGATACAAACATTTCCAATACAAATGATAGTGTAGAAAAAACTGATCGATCGACCGACCGACCGATACAAACATTCCCACTAAAAATGATAGTGTAAAACAAAAAAGAAAATATTTTTAAGTTATAAAACTCTTTCAAGAATAATAAAACAAGCGAAATATTAAACAATAGGATACCATAGAAAAGAACAATGTTGAAGGAAAATAAAATAAATGCATTCGCTAATGCTCACCGCTTTGTCTGGTAATCATGTGATAAATCATTAAAAAAAAAAAATCCGAGTCACATCGAATCCAAAATCCAAATCGCATAAAAAAACGACCAATTTCCTTCAAACCTCTTCGCAAAGTTTCAAATCATCACCTCCCTTTCCGGAAAACAGATATGGTCATTCGTCCAGAATCGCCAATAAACGATCATTAAAAAAAAAGATTGTTGAAAAGTAAAGACATCAATGTGGTCTCATCTTGAGTGCAATAACGATAAATGCGATGTGAGTAGTGCTGACGGAATGTGGTCTAGTACTAAATCGTATTAAATATACCGTCAGTTGACGCTCATCTGAATGGCCACTTATCAATGCCCTCACATCAATCTACTCGTAGAATCCCTTCGATATACGAATATTGAAATGCCGATTGGCTGCTATTTATTTCGAGAGAGAAAAAAAAAATTGCTACTATTTTGAAATAATTCATTAAATTTTTTTAAAAGAAATATTGTTTCTGGAAGAGAAAGCGAGTGGTGCAAATCAATTATCATATGTGAGTGTAGACAGATGTTAATATTTATCACATAAGAAAAGAAGTGATAGTGGAAAAAATAATTGAGAAAGTACATAAATAAATTTCTAAAAAATTTAATAATTCAATGAAAATATCAAAAAAATATGATAATATCATCGCATAAATCACTTTCAAAAATTCTCAATTCACATCCCTTAGTTTTATTTCTAATTCATTTTAAATATTTGATTCGTCAACATTAGATATTACATTTTGCATACTAGTTTTCTAGGCAAATTTCCGCAATATCCTATATAAGTATGAGTCAACAAACGAAATGAATGATCTTGATTAGCTCCACCTCATTCTTTGTGCTCATATTCTTTTCTTTATCCCCGAATGCAAGAGATCCGTCTAATAGTGCAATGAAATGAAAAATTGAAAGCGATGAGATATGATGTAATGACAACGAATAAAAATTTGCTGCTAATATAATGAGAAGCAAATGAACGATGGTTAATAGCGAAGTCAATAATGTGTAATTACTGAAGAAGACGACCGTCTAAACGGAAAATTGCCTCGTTATCCATTCAAATTACTAACGCATGACCATTAAACGATCTTTTTTTTTTATGCACTATCAGTCAGAAATAATCGATAAACGCAATTCCACTGAGGATTTCATCACGTTACTAATAAAAAAAAAAAATCGCTTCAGCTAAGAACATTAGCCAAGTAGCAAAGACCACGACTTCATTGAAAAAAAGAGGATGAAGGAAAGGAAGATAAGGAAACAGCGAGAAGGAGCGAAGGAAGGTGAGGACGGATTAGCGGGGAAGAGAATAAAAGAGATTGGAATAAAACTATTCAGCATCTAACGACAAGATTTTCGTGAGTGAGAAGGAAACGGCGAGATCTACCAATATTTAAAAAATAATTTAGATCATCTACACTATTCTATGGAATGCGAAAAATCATTTATGAATCATTTTCTCTCAAACAATGATTTCACATTGAAAAATTTAACGGTTTATTTGATTTAATAAGCAAGAATTATTTTTAAAAAAATAAATTGAAATTAATGAGTAGAAGTAGATTGCTGATTCCATAAACAATAAAATAAGAAAAAAGAAAGATGATGCGTGAATAAATTAACAACATGAGCCAAAAAATTATCATTTCTTGTTCAGATGCCCACTAAAGGATATAATATTTAAACCCATGATCTTATAACTGTCGTTATATGGTATAGAAATACCGAAAACGCCTTATGATAAATCCAACTATAATTCTGGTCCAAAAGTTCAATTGGCGATCATTATATATAACAAAGAGCAGACGTATCTCCCGCAGTTGGGGATCGAACCCGTGACATTCCACTTTCCGATTTCGTACTCTACTGATTGCGCTATTGGAAACATTTACCAACTTGTAAACAATTCGTCACATAGATTAAATAAATAAAAACTGAAAAATGAGAAATAAAAAATGTTACCGCAGAAAAAAGTTTAAAAACATCGAAAGATTAGATACAACACAATCGAAATCAAATACGCATCGCCAAAAAGAATAATTTACGCATTGTTATGGTCGAATTGCATTGTGAGGACAATTTTATGTCAATAAATGGTAGGCGACATAACATAATACGGAGGTGCGTGCAATCGATAATTTAACGTTTATGTTGCTCCGTGAATATAGTGCTTTTTGCTTATATGCAAATTTCATTGAAATCACTATTCTTTTTAATTTTTTCTTTCTATTTTATTCTTTTTTTTTAAATTCTAAGCTTATTTCCGGCATTATTTTCTTTTCTGCTGTCTCTTTTTCAAGCCTTTTTCCTCGGCGGCTAGCATTGCTTTCCGGAAGGGGCTGTAGTTTGTATCCTCCGAAGCGCACCAGATCGGCCAAGAAATAAGACGGATTAACCTCTTTTACTTTACTTCATGAATGCGGCGGCCACAATGAATACATATCAAAAATCGAACAATCAAACACAACAACGAAAAGAATGGAAAAACGCATCAGAGGTAGTGGCATAATACGCGCTTTTGTGTTAGCACTAAAAAAGTGCCAGCCAGCTTCACCAACTAGCAATAAATCAATAAAATATGGACAAATAAAGTGACAGAAAATCTAATCATAAATGGAAATGTGCTAATGATTTAAATGTGATAGGGGAATAAACAAATGGGAAAAAAATGTGTATTTCCTTTTCAGAAATATGTTTTCATTGGAAAAACCCTTTTTGCATCGAAAAATTAAATTGAAATTACCCATAATTTTCGTAATTCACAGATTTATTTATTTGCTAATAAGATATTTAATTTATGTTTGAATCATAGTAGGAAACTATGAAACAAATAGCCTAGATGATATAAAGCAACATAAAATAAAAAAAAAACCTAAATCAACCAAAAAAAAAAGAGTACCACAAACCGGATATTATGGTTTCTTTGGCCAACATATTCCTTCCCGTTTCGAGGTTTTCGAAAAAAAAAACCCCTCATAAGTTTAGTTCTAACGAATATGTTCACCGTAGTTCATTTTTAAATGAATCCATTTATCAAACATTTTAATCAATTTTTTTTAGTGCTATTAAGTGAATTTTCGTTTGATTCACATATTGCGTTCAATTTCTCACAAAGCTGTGAGAAAGCATCCCACAATCTCGAACTATTTTCGAATTCAAAAGACCTTCGATAAAACAAAAAATTCCCATCCCCCCTTCCCCTTCGAAGATTAATGGACAATTTCAGGACATGATTATGCTATTGCGACCGAAAAAACAATTACCACTCGGGCATCGGTGAAGTTATTTTTAATTTATGGATGTCAAATTTAATCTGAGACCGACATATCTTGGAAAGTGTAATTATCTACTCGACATTAATTCCCAATGTTTGCCCGCGTATGCATGCATACATAAATGGATCTGTGCGTTTTCTAATGCCTATTAAATTAGCGTCCAACTATATTGGACTGCTCACTTGGTTGATAGATCTACCGAATTTGCATATATTCCAACAAGCTTTGCACTAACAATAAATTTGCATAGATTCCACTTTAAGCTTATGCAAATCACATCAACTTTTTAAATTTTATGAACTGCATAAATAGATAAAAACTTTACAGTTAATCAACTTTTCAATATCACTAAGAATAATTCAATATTCGCTAAAAAAAAAAAAAAAAAAAAAAAAGATAGAAATGTAGAAATAATTGCACATTGCAATCGCCTATTGAAATATGACAATTGAGTGCAAAGCAAATGCATCGATGAGATGAAACATTCATAAGCCAATCGAATAATTGCACTATACCCATAATAATGCAATATTGTGCAATAATTGCTAAAACTTCATTTTGTTGCAGTTTGCAAATGGCGTATTATGCAACCATGCCTGCGCACACATATGTATGTATGTGTCTGTCTGCTTGTCCGTTATAACAACATAAACAACAACAGCTATAACAAGAAAAAAACTTAGAAACACATGAATCCTGCAATATGCTTCAAAGAATTCATTGCATTGCTAAACGTTTAACGATAAAGCATAATTTGACAGTTTCTAAATCTATTCATAACAACCGATCAATGGTCAACAATAGATGTTGAAAAAATCAACCTGGTGGTTTCCGCCTGATTTGATACACCTGGCTAGATACGAATAAAATACGAACCTGACCAAGAAAAAAAAAAAAAAAAAACTTGATAGAACACATAAACGATCGCTTATGATCCAAATCAGACAGTTAATGAAACAACATCACGAAATATGCGTTCATTGATTTTCGCATCGTTTCGCAGATCGCTTTTTTCTTGCAAAATTAAAAGAAATCAACGTTTCGGAGCGTATTAAATAAAGATTTCAGCGCGATGAATTCGATTACGATTGTTCGTTTTTTTTTTTTTTTTGCTGCTGCTGCTGATGTCTTTGAATTATTGGAATATTCTCTGCCATCAACTTATAAAAAATTCTCTCGAATCTATCTATTGTTTCATGTCTACAATTAATTCGATATCGACATCTTTACCTGCATATACTAAATAAACTTAAGTTTATTTACGCTCAACTACAATATAAAAGCTATCGAGTGCTCTTGCATAGATTTGTTCACGTATCGAATCTACTATATTCTTGCCTATATCACTGCAGTGAACTTTTTTACTGCAATATTGTTTAATTGTTAAAGTCACACATAAATTAAACAATGAAATTCTATGTAAATGTATATAAATAAATAAATATACGCCGCATATAAAGAAAAAAAAAAAAGCATGTAACATATGTCAATAAGCGTTATAATGATAACTGAGTTAACGAATCAAACGAAACATATTTGTTTATTTATAGGCACTCCTCCTTCTCGTTTTCATAAATTCCTTCTTTCCGCCTCTCATTCAACTTCCCAATGATTTGCGAAAATCATGAATGACATGAGCTCGAACTTAATTACAACTCGAATTTTGAAAATCAACTTCCACCTCAGAACTAAGTTTCTCCACGATCAATATACCAGAATTGCTTGCCGATTTTTTTCCCAAATATATGGATGCTTCCAAATATGCAAATATTATAACCTCACTTCTTTCCACCCTTTAATTAACTCTCTTGAATAGACGTCAATAATGAAAAAATTTGCATATTACATGAATTTCATGATTTATAAACTTTAGAAATATGGTATATATAATCGTAGGAAAATTCATGGAAGCTGAAAATAAGAGTGAAGGAATATTGAACTCTTTCATTCTATAATAGAAAAAATAAAAAAATAAAAAAAAAACAGCGAACAACAATGTGGAAATGATATTAACAACAAATAAGTGAGAATTAAAATATTCATATTTAAACATATAATTACTTTTATGAGAAGAAAATCAAAGATTAAAATAAAGCGGGAACATTCCTTCGAAATTTAGTGACGATTCAATTCGTGAAAACGAAACTTGAGAACGATATAGACGTATGCAAAATGTCACCGATGCCATTTCAGTCGATAGCATTCTTGGCCCTTGGGAATGTCCTCCGCCCCTTAGCGTCTCGGCCCATTTTTTTTTGCGACACATGTCACCGTGGACCTCTTTGATGTTTCATTTAAAAATACACAAAAAAGCACGTCGTCATTGAAGTATATGCAGCATATATATATATATATATATATATATATATATATATATATATATATATATATATATATATATATATATATATATATACTCATTAGCCAAATTATCACTTCAAATAGAGTTTTTAGATAACGAATCTCTATTTTCGAACTAATAATCTCCGCCACTTTAAAATTGCCCCCTTCATCTCCGCCTTCCACCTTTTACTTCCACCTTTATACTTCTATATTTAATTTTCATCGATATAAAAATCTATTCGAAGATCGAATAATTCAACAAGTATATAAAATGAATAAAAAGAATTAATGAGATAACAAAATCGATAGGCAAGCATGCATCAAAAAGTATATTATTGACAACTCGACTGCCTCTAAATGAAAAAAAAAGTAAGTAGTGCGAATGATGTCTTTAAGGATGAATCAAAGGACTAACATCGAATGAATGTGAAATCGTCAAATTTCATTACGACACTAATCAACGTCTCAAAATGAAACCCATCGGCGCTTTCTTGTCTTTCAGTCAAGAAGTACCACAAAAATGTTCCATTTGAAGACGTCCAACCATAATAGTATATATATATATATATATATATATATATATATATATATATATATATATATATATCATTGATATTAATATCCTCCACTGCTAATTGCCTATGAGTCGAATCTCATAGAAACAAAAAATTGCAAAAATTGATAAAAATCTGATCGACTATAAATAGAGTGAATAATGCCTCAATTATATTCATACTTTTTTTATTTCATTGTAATAATTTATGATTTTATAAAAATTTTGCCAATATGGGATTATATCGATACAAAAGCTACAAGTATATTCAACAAAATAAACCCAAATCGGTGAGTGGAACAGTATATGCAAATGAATTGATAGTGATAGTGAGACTGTATGGAAATTAAATCGATCTGTTTGCGACGAGTAATTCTCTCATTTAAATTCTCTTACTTCAATGTTCGCGCTGTTGTTGTGGGTTTATTTGTTTTCATCGATCCACCGAAACGAATCCGTCAACACCTCTTGAAAGTAACGCATTTCATAAATTCGACAACAAATAAATTTCATTCATCGAAAGAGTTAAACTTTATAAATTATATAAATGGAAAAATTATTGACGAAGATTTCATAATATAAAAAAAAAGAAATTATTCAATAAAATATCACATTTTATTAAATCAACAGTTCAATAACACTTAGCGATCGCCGATTCCTAAACAAATATTTTCAACGAGTATGCGCGAAATGGAATGTTGAAAATTTTTCATTTCTAAAAAAGCACATGCTATGTCGCTATAGCTTTATGTTTTACTCACTTGGCATTTAGATTACAGCGTAAATTTGTTCATAAATCCTCAATTCTTGTCTTATTCTATCAAGCATATTCGATAAGACACAACTACAACGAACGTTCTAACGATGAATTTAGTTTAGAGAGGAGTGGAAAATTTTGATGATATTATCACTTTTTTTTGGGTTGAATAATTGGAAATTTCAGGAAAAAATATTTGGAATAAATATTAAAATTCAAAAAATTTCAGAAAAGATTACGACATTAAAAAATATATGAAAATTTTCAGAAAATCCTTTCATATGCGAGAAATAAATGAAACTTTAGAATTCATCCATAACTTAAGAAGAAGAATTCTTTCTTGACTTGACTCTTCCCTTATCCCCCCCCCTCCTCCTTCCACTTGAGTATAATCCTGCAAGCGATTTGACGGTCTTCTTTAAATTTTTAAAAATAATCAAGTTTGGGATATTGGAATAAAAAAATAAATAAAAACAAAATAAGTTGACTTGAAAGTATCGTTATGTTTGATTAGAGAAGAATATGAACTCGGCTAGCTTCCATAACAATTTTGTTGATGAATGATTAAAGCTTCAATATTCACTTCATTTAATTATCGAATAATCAAACAAACAAAGAAAATAAAAGCTAACATATTTGAATAAAAATGAAATAGAGAGCTAAAATATTAATAAGTTTCGAATATTTTCTCCACAAAAATATTGCAACAATTTAAAAAATTATAGAGCAAAAAAAAGAGAAAAGCAGACAATATTGGAAACTAAATGCGATTGACAGGTGAATAGATGTGAAATTTTTATGCGGAAAATAATCGAAAATTAAGATTAACTGAAAGGAAATTCATCAATTTCATTTTTTTACGTAAATTTTCACCTAACCCCCCTCCCCTTTCCCTTCTTCACTCTGCCTGCAAATTCCTTACCGTTGCAACATGACCACAATATTCTAAAGCATTTATTTAAACGTTTTTTAAAAAAAAATTTCTAAAAAAAATTTTTTTTAATTGTACAAATTTAGCTTCATAATGTTCCGACTCATATTGTTGGAAAGTGTTAAAACATATAGAGTTGAAAGATGCGAAATATTTAAGAACGTTGAAAATTGGTAAAGAGCAAAAATTGGCTAGACGAAATCTTAAATAGATACAAAAAATAACAATACAAAAATAAAGCTTTCAAACAATACGATCAAGAAAAAAACCATTTTCCGCCGCGGTGATATTCTGATACAACAGATATGTTTCGTTTTATTTTCTATTTGAGTGACAAAAGTGATAAAACAAATGTTATGAAAACGTACTATTTAGTCGTATCACTGTAAAAGACATTATTAGAAACTATTTCATCATAAAGCAATCTAATTTACATAGTTTTCTTTTCTTATATTATCTGTGGATCATTTTATAACGTCAGATTATTTTCTAGTTGCTTAATTCCCCTTTCCAGTACCGACCGCAGCTTTAAGTCGACATTCAGAGCAATAATCGCAAAAAAAATAGTCGATATTCATGATCAAGGTGTGTAAATGCTTTTCTCCTCAATAATTTTTGGTGTGAAAGCCGAAAAAGACAATTTTTAGGGTCCACTGAACGATACTTGCGAGATTACAGCCCGTTATGCTCATAAGCAAAAATAAAATCATCACTCGTATTCAAAACTGTCTAAAAACTTTTTCCATCATCCCCTAGTAGAACTCTGATTGTGAGAGGCCATAAGTCTGGATTTCTGGATGTGGTATAATAACTAAGCAGATCCAAAATCAATAAATAATTCAGAAATTTTCAAATTTTCAATAAATCATTCATTTATAAGAAGTTTCAATTGAACTCGAGCATTCCAAATCAAATTATATGTAATAAAAAAAGAAAAAAAAATTAAAGAAAAAAATCCATAAAAACCTATGCGGCTTAAATACACGAATAATTGCATCGAAAATCAACAGGTGAAACAACGAATGCAGGTAAGGTGGCACAGCTTCTAATGGATGCACCAAGTGTAGCAGTTAGAGAAATGCTCAGCACAGGCAAGTGTAAATGTGATCGTTGGTTGCCTCACTAAGTCAGACAGCAAGGTCACTGCGAAAAGTGTGGGCACCGCCTTTGTGATGCGTCTCTCTCCTCATTCCATCATCTCTGCGATGTCTGTTGCATTCGACTCTCAAACGCATCAATTCGTTCAGGTGAAGAAGTTCCTTGAAGAATTTTTTGATGAAATTTTTTTTTGGAAGGCATATATCGTTTGTAAAGTATGAACGTATGTCTGTGTCTGAATGTCGGGTATGTCGTGTATGTGTTGGGTGAATCTCCATTATAGTGTCCTATATCCAATTGCGTTCCGATTGGTTATCTCTTTCACTCATCAATAGTATTAAATGCCAATTTGCATGAGTAAATTTTAGACAAGCTATCAGGTACGAAAAAAAAGAACAACCTTTCGCTTTCGATCTTTACAGGTAATTGGTTTTGAACGAAAATATGATATTTGCCGTTAAATTGTTTTTTTTTTCAAAGAATACCTGTATGTTTGATAGGTGTGCTTAATAGAATTGTAAAAAGCGCTTATCGTGCCAATCAACTTGGCGCTCTTTCTCACTTGCTTTTGTTTGAAATATAAAACTCATCCATAGATATACCCAACGAAGCCTTCGATCTCAGTAAATCAATAGCAATGATGACTCTGTCGTATATCTCTGCGGATAATCTCACAAAAAAAGATCAAATCACTGATAAGATCAATCTTTGGACCAAACAGTGAGCAGATGCTCGCAGTAAAGAAAATGTTATTTACGTTACAACGACAATTATTCGGCAGGCGCTAAAACTTTTGTAAAGAAAATGCTGGATAAAACCAACAGAAATAAATCAATAATCGTTAAAATTGATGCTTTTTTATACTTTATTTAACTAGTGATATCATTCCTTACAATTGTTGAGATTTTATTTGCAACGAAAATATAGCGATGAATGAAATCTTCGGCGTAATTAATGTGGATATCACTTCTGAGGGATTTTACACTACACAATTTTCGAAAAAAAAAACATCATCCAATATATTTTTTCCAGCTTTTTTCCAGGATTTTTTCCACTTTTTGAGGATTTTTTCCACTTTTTTCAGGATTTTTTCCATTTTTTCAGGATTTTTTCCAGTGTTTCCAATGGAAAAAGTTTCAGAATGTTCCAATATATTTTCAGAAATTTTTATGACATGACGCTGGTTACATTATAAAGCGTTTGCATAGCACACAGATTGTTCATCTTGAAACATTGCATATATTCTCGATGCATTTTTATGACGAATTTTACGAGAAAAGAAAATATTATTTTAAAAAAAATGACTGATTTATTTATAACGCAATATTTGTTGATAATTTCATACTACTAAAGCAAAATTAGCTTGAAGAGAAAATCGCCGGAGTCCACCTTAAAACCGATAGAATTTACCCAGGGGGAGATAGATGCTTCATAAATCTTTCAATCAATCGTCCGACGGTCGAGATGTTTATATAGGGGTCATTGGCAACGGGAATATATTCCCTAAGAAAATAAAAAAATTCCCTGAAAATAAATCAATTTTATCCTCCATTTCTGTTAACGACAATAATTTCAGGTACCATATTCATTTCGATAAGATCGCTATCACCGTAATCATCTGATTCACAGTAATCCTATGTTTCCAGAAAACTCGTTGTGATCATAAAGTCTACGTGAAGAGCAGAAGAGGCGGAATAACCATACTCATAAATAAATATATGCTTATGATTGGAAGTAATGCTAAGCGCAAATGCTTCGGTTGTGAATTGCTTCACCCTGTCGCCAAAACTTTTTGTTTGTTTATGCTAAAAAAAAGTTGCAGATTTCAGAAAATTCGGTTTACCCCCCCCCCGATCCCCCACCCGACCCCCCCCCCAATCCTCCCATCCCCCGATCCCTCATCCGATCCCCCCCGATCCCCCCTCTCAATATTAAATATTGTAAAATAAAGAAACCCTATGAAAAGGACAATTCAAAGGGCATGTCACTTGTTGAAAGTGACCGATACAATCGACAGATGTCATATTGGTGACCATTTGGTGGTTCGCTTAAAGGAAAAATAAAGGGACAACAAATTTTTGATGAATATTCACTGAGAATGAATGCTCCCTCGAGATTAGATTTCTTTGCTGTTTAACAAAATGTCGAATTTGATCGCCATATTCTTAGCGAATATACGTTTGCTATTTGCATTATTATGAAAAAGAAAAAAAAAAGTTTTTTCTCGAATTTAATTCGATATCATAACAAAATTTTATGATCAAATTCATTTTCTAAAACAATTAGCTATATTTTTCACATAATAATTAAGGAGTATATTTTCAAATATTAGCTGCATTTCAAATCTTCAACTATATAAAATTTTTTCAATTTTATATTTCTTATCTCTCGTATTCAAAAACGTCGAATTTTATGTTGAAAGATTTCGAACGTTGGTATTTTGGAGTATGGTTAATAAGCTTATGTTATATAGTGCTATTTCTTGATGAAATATTGCTCACCTATTCGATTGAAAATATTTGAAATGCATTTAATTTGTATCGTTTTTCACTATGTTCTGTCCTCAGACTAGCAATATAATACGGCTTTACCGATAAGCAATTAAATGAGACTGAAAAAAGTCGAGTTATACAACTATCCTTGAGAAATATAATAGCGCCATCATAGATAAAAATATCGACATAACCATACTGTCACACAACAGTTCTTATATTTCATAAAGCAAGACGACCACATACATAGTACAATCAACATGTTGGGCATAGTATCCACTAATCATCACAAATGTAACCAACGGAAAATGAAATAAGAGCGCAACGTGATTTTCAAAATCTTTGGCGAAAAAAAAGAATACTAAACGAACAAAAACAGCTTTATATTTCCGATAATCCAACGCATAGTACACATTTTTCAAATTTTAGCTATTCACATGCACAAATTGGACCAGAAGGCATGGCCTTGTGGCGTAATGGGTAAGGCGTCTGAATTCTAGTCAGAGGGTCGCAGGTTCGGTTCCCTGCCTCGGCCGGGCTTTTGCAAGGTTTCTGCCATTTCTTGCTCGTTTCTCAATCTTCCTCCTAAACCTCTCCAGTAATGGAGATTTCCTTCTAAAATCGGTTGTAATTGCTACGAGATTTGTCGGCTAAGCAGGTTAACGAATAGACTGAATCGGGTTGAACACTGAATCTATCAAATAGTACTCGGGTTCGACCCCTGCCTGGCTCAGTAAGGACTTCGCCCCCGTCCGTTTAGTATCACATATAAAAGTGGAGGAGAGGCTTCGCTCAACCCCCTATGTAACAAACACAAACAGGAGGGGGAACCGCACCCAACTTCCCACCCACGCAATCCCAACCAACCGCTTTAACCACTGCGCGAATTCCACCATGCAGTCCCTGTCATTTTCACCCGTCTTTGTATCTCATAATGAAATTGTCGTATTTCATAGTGAAATGGTCACAATCTCCTAGCCTTCTACATGTGGGAAAAGCCCACAAATGTGAGAAATTGGGGGTGAGAATTTTCCCTCGAAATTTTGAGCACACTTTTCACCACCATACACCACAGCGATCCAGCTTTCCAACAAACTCATCCAAGAGAGTCGGCAAGGAATGGATATATATATATATATATATATATATATATATATATATATATATATATATATATATATATATATATATATATATGTATGTACCACATTTTATGTTTAGCAAACAATTTAGTGAGAATGAATCGTTCACAATAGTCGTTGTTTGATGTTTTATGAGGATTTTTTCTCCGTTGTATATTATAAATATGACTCGATAAGAGTGAACAAAATTTTATTTCCATATGAATATTATTAAGAGTTAAAAACATCATGAAATGTTGTATTAGGTGGAAGACGTGTGGCTAATGAACGAATCTCCTCCATTTCCACATAGTAGTTGAGTTGTCGTTTCAGTTTTCGTAAAAAAACAAGTCGCTTACGTCGAGGTTTACTTTCGACCAATGCTTTGATCATCGTAAATATCTCTTCGCTATCACCACTGTCCGCCTAGAAATATTCCACTTTTCTTTTTATTCACAGATTTACTTATATTCAAAAATGCTAAATTTCATATCTTTCTAAGCGTAATTTGGGCTCATGTATAATGCAAAAATTTGCATATATTTTGTATATATATAAAAATACGAAAATTTGCATATATTTTATAAGTGTTTCTCATGATCATTCAAGTGGTAAAATAAAGGCAATTTTCTAAAGTTCAAGTAAGCGATCACTGATCAACAAGCAACTTCCAGTAAACGACAAACACCCTCCATCTAAAATCGAAATAATAGATAAGCTTGTGACATTCGTTATAATTAGAAGTGCCGATAATGTAACGATAAAGAAAAGTTAACGTAATAATAAAAAAGCCTTATCAATAAAATAAATTGTATATGCAACTTTGTTGAATGGAGCTAAATGGAGCTAATTAATGGAGCTAATTAACAGATAAAAAGTTAAAAGTGAAATTTAAAATGTAAGAGGTTAAGTTAAAGAGCAATGAGATAACTTAAAAATAAAGGCATAAAAGTACAAAAGTTGGTAATAATAAAAAGCAAGATAAAAATTGCTGTAAAACCTTCCCTTCATATCGTAGACGATGAATATTCTCGTTGTAAAACTGTCAAAATAATGCGAGCATATTACAACTTTACACTTTTAGCAATAGTAATTAAGTAATAATTACTAATTAAATAAATAAATGTTACAAATTTATGATAGTAAGATAATTAAGTAATAATTACTAATTAAAAACTTCAATAAAAATATAACCGATGTATTTGTTTGGTTGTTCCCGTCGACTTTCAACGAGATCGGCGTCGAAGAGGATAATGAATCCTCGGTACTTTGTTCAGAATCTGAAGGAACAATTGAGAGGCATCGAGCTTATTGAAGATCTCACATCGCTAAAAATGTAATAAAATACGTTGGAAAAAAATTTTTATATGATAAGATAAGATCAATTTTATTAGATACCGAAATGGTATAAATAGCTGTTTATGTTTTGGTTTTGGCTTTAGTGCGGTGTTTTTGCTACCGTAATGGTACAGTATGGTATCGATTTTGGTATAGTAATAGTATAAAAAAAACATAAAAAACATGGTACGGTAAATGATCGCTTCTATAAATCGTGTTGGTCTATAAATTTTAATCGTCTATAAATTGGTTTTATAAATTGCCGCCATCGTTTCTTGAAGTTTTCATTTCTATTTCTCTATAAAGAGTTGCTATCGTTCTATGATTCCATTCTTTGATAGAATCTCAACCAAGAAGCGATCCTTCGAATTTTCTTCTCTCTCAACTGTCTCATTATACTCTCTATTCTGTTTGCTCTTCGGAGCTCTTCAAAACAGCATTATTTCCCAATGGAATTCTTCCATACAATTTATTTCTAGACGTGATGCTAATAAAATCGAGAAATATCCGCTAATAGCCTCTATTAAATTTTATAAAAGGAAATTCTACCTGAACAATCTTCATCATTCTCGCTATCTTTTGTTTCACTTTGAGGAGAAACATTTGCTAAAATATTTTCGATCGTTCCTGAACATAAAAAATTTCATTCAGAAATATATGCATAAATATGCATACATAGTTATTTACATATAAGTTTATGCATATATATTTCGCATCACTAACGGAAAGATCAATCAAAATTAAGGCTACTTAAGAGTGATTTATTTGAAGCAAGCCTCAATTTATTCACTTGAATATGGGGGGTTAGTCGTTTAACGCAATCTCTTTCATTGATGATCATAAGTGATTACGTACGCTCTCATGAAATTTGGGAAGTAATCTTACCATTTGGGAAGTAATCTCATAAATTATTACCATTTGGGAAGTTACCTGCTTCAACCTGCCCACCAGCCACTTTTTTCTAAGATCTAATAGAAGATTTGATAAATAATAAAGAAAAAAATAAGTCAAAATATATTCGGTAATCATAAATTAATGCAATGACGGTGAGAAGAGAATGTTGGAAGTAAACAAACCTTGAGTTTGAACTTCAGCTCGAACTTCTGAAGAGCTACAAGGTGATATGTGTGAAGTTGGTTCAGAAGAATTGCTCGTAATTTGTTGCGCTATTAATTCGTTCCCTTCACTATCGTCTTGTTTTCGATCCGAATCATTGATGATTGATGGAGAATGTTTTATTTCGATACTATTTCCCATCGATGAGCATGTCTCTTCACATTGCCCACAAATAAAAAGTGACGTTAATTGTGTTTCTGTTTGATTTTGTATTTGAGAATTCTGCAATAGACAATCATAATTGTTAAATTACTCGAGATTGGCAAGTTATAAACTTCCGTTTAGATAATCCAACAATAATAATTCAATTTTTCAACAAATAAATCGACTGTAAATTAATAATTTAATATATTTTGATAAAATATAGCTGAATTTATTCAGCGACCTATAAAAGATAATTTTCTTCGGAGTCTAGCATAGTCCGTCATTTGCATATATTTGCATATAGCGAACTCAAATATTTTTGAGAATATGAATAGTTAAGCAGCAGTTAGGTTACACTTTAAAACCAAAAAAAAAGTATTTTTAGAAAATGTTGGGGAAGAAAGGAAAACTTTTGAAAAAAAAATGCACCTCAACTACAGGCGTTTCAGCGGTTGAATCATTTTGCAAGCGTAGAAGTTTTAAAAGTTGTTGTTGATAGATCAATGGGATCTCCTTCGAGGGTTGCTCTTCACCTAATCTCTATAAATAAAAGTAGAAATTAAAATTAAATAAAGAAAAAAATAAATTAAAATCGATAAAAGTAGAAAAAAATAATTTTCAAAAAAATTCATAAAAAGCGAATTTGCATTTGTTTTTCACTGAAAAATTCATTGAGTCAGAAATAAACTGACGATATTATTGAGAAATTTTACACGCATTGATGATCAGTCTTCCCCTGTCCAGACGATTAAATGAGGATCAGTCAAATAAGGTGTTAAAGTCCTAGACCAACACGAACCGGGATTAACGATCAAACCCCCCCCCCCCAAAAAAAAAAATCAGTCAAATAAGAGACTCATTAGGTAATGATAATAGGAATAAACAATAATAAAAACGGCCAATTCCTTTCCTAGAAAAGATGACGTCATTGCAATAGCAGCAAGAATTCCTTTTTTTTTGACCTTGAATTTCAATAAATTGAAATTTAAATAAACTTGAATTCAATTCTAATTCTCTTCAAATCTAAATCCAGATTTAAACAATTGTGAAGGACTTTCAGATCACTTGAAGACCAATTATGCGGGAAAAACTATTCGGCAAAGAAATGAAGTATTACTGGATAGCGGTTAATGTAATAAAAGAACACAAAATATCCATATCTCAAAATTTAAATACCATTATAAATTCAATGAAAGCATATGCAAAATTATACCTACACGGTCCATTCTTCAATAACACTTCAACGACAACCATGAATTTTTCACGTGATTTACTAATATTATTTTCTAAATTTTTACTGCTGTGTAAAGTAATTCAAATAAAACAACAAAAACAAATAAAAATAAATTTAATAATGAATAAAAAAAAACCTACTCGCCGTTTTGATAACTGTGATGAATTTCGCTGATATGCCACATTATTCATTTGTTGCTTAGAGTCTATACTCTAAAATGAAATATTCAAAAAAAAAAAAAAAAATTTAATCCATTTTTAACCAAATAAACTAAATTTTTTTATGTAATTAAATTAAATGAAGTAAAAAATGTTTTATATTTATTTATTTACTTCAAGCTATCATATTATCATGGAATTATCGCCTCTATTGCACCAAATTAATCAAGAATATGTTGTTCACGCAAAACTAATATTTGATATCACTGAATTATGCAAATTATTCATCTAAAGATTAATTACGAAAGTAATTACGAATAAAATAAACGAAATATTTGTTCCCACAACGAAAATGCTAAAAAAAACTGTTTTTTAGATAGTCGAAGAAAATGACCCCCCTCCACCCTAATCAATTGTATATGCATGGTAAAAACTGTAATCGAGAAATAAAGGTGAAATAAAACAATGATGCAATTTTAAATCATTTTTAATCCATTGATTAAACTAAAGCTTTGGTTTTCATTTTCATTCATTAACTTCTTTCCTAACATATAACGGAAACGACTGGCAAATATGAACGAATACGCATTATGTATCAATAGTTTCTTCGGTGAAATACTTAAGTGAACAAAAGGAAGTGAATATAAAATGCTAATTTAAGATACCTATTTATTTAATCTTTGATTGGTTCATTATTAGATTTCATATAATCAATCTTAAAGGTTTAATTATACTTTTAAAATTCCCAAATATTTATTGATTTTAGCAATTTTCAACTAAAAAATCGAAGAGATTTTAGAATAGACTCTATCAAATCAATCTCTGAGGAAATTTTCATTCACCTTTTAACACTTATGCAAATATCAAAGGCATAAAAATTTTAATATGCAAATTTCAAAAATATTCGAGAATATATACTCACTTACCGCAAATTCAGATGAAGATAATGATGAAGTAAGCTCACTCAATGCGGCGACACTATTCGTGAATGGAGGATGTGTATGTCCTTCTTCTGTCACATACAACTATAAAATAAAATAGAAAATTTTCATTAATCTTGTTGAACTCATCAAACAATTAAAAATATCAGATTCAATTTAAAAATATTTAAATCCACATTAAATCAATCCTAATCCCCTTCTTCCACCAATCAACAAATTATAGAAGAAGCTGCAGAAGAAAATGCATAAAAAACTATGCTTAAAGCAGAGAAAATGCGTAGAAAAAGTCTTAACTTTAATTTAAAACTGAATTATACAAACTGTCGAATTGGAAAAAAAAGCGAATAAAAATATAATTTTAATCCACAACTGAGCTGTAGAGATTACCCAAAAGAAACAATACAAAAGAATGCATGATAGATTTTGAGGATTTCGTGATGATCGGTTTTAGAGTGAAACAACTCCATAAAAAAAAGAATCACGAGGATTTTAGGATACTCAAATGCTATTTGACGATTTAGTGATATAAAATTTTCTAATATTTCCATATTACATATCTGTTACCAAAGGTATAATATTTATAAAATATATACTCAATATGCACGATGAATGGATAAAATATGCGGAAAAAAAAGTGATGAAAATAAAAAGAGAAGCAAATAACCTGAACAAAATCGACCATCACTTTCGCTTTCATCGATGCATAGCATGGCTCATGTTTGCAATGATAGTATACTATATTGTTGACTTTCTAAAAATGTTCATCTTTATTCTTGCTGCTCTTCTTTATGGATAATGACTAAAATAATTCCAGAAAATTCTGGATAAATAGAAATAATCGAAAGAATGAACTTCTCACTCACATTGTGATGTCGATACCATGAATCACCGAGTTGCTCTTCCCATTCTTTGAAGCGATCAATACCGATTGCTAATTTCTTCACATAGAAACGTCTCTTATCACGTTGTTGTGTTGGTGCCATATTTGAAGAGATCTGAAAATATTCATTCCCTCAAAAAAAAAATTTGCATAAATGAAAAAAAAAAACTAAACACTACTCTAGTTAAGTTGAAATTTGATTGGTAAACCTCCATTGATAATCCTCTTCATCTGCTATTATTTTCCATTGAAGTATAACTCACCAATGGTGATGATGCGTTCGTTGTGTATGAGTGATACGATTGATTAAAGATGATGCTAGGTATCGTCTTCGTGACACCTGAAATATTGCCTAACGGAACGTTTTCGTCCTAATTGCCCGGGGAATTTTTATATAATAAGTTAGAATAAAAAATTTTTTTTGTGCTCCTCAGTGCATATTTATATCCGTTTCAATGTCTACCTAAATAATGAGGAAATCTAACAACCGTTCTAGTATTATTCGTAAATGCATTTCTAGACGATAGTGCATACGAAACAATAAAATTCCAGTGATAACGAAATTAATCGACCTTATCAGCTAAATTCATATATTTAATAACATACTTATCAAGTAACATTTTCATTCCTGAACGTTAAATTCGGTGTTTTACACTATACTATAAATTGCTGCTACCATATTAAAAGTCTCAATAACGCTCAACTAAAGTGGAAAATTGGAGTCAATATTTTCTTCCTAATCTAGTAGTTATTGTTGTAGGAAATATATCATTGCTAGTTCATTACTCTATATTACTTTGTTACTTTATATTACTCCAATAGTAACTCTTATCACTCGATGATTGAATATGCACACTATTCTAGAGGTTATTTACATCTCTAGTGCAAAACTACAAGTGCATCGGATTGCTTCCTTTAGTGCTGTATTTTTTATACGTTATTCTCATAAAGAAACATACGAATCAAATAAAATTAAAAAGACTAAAGTAATATTTTACTACTCAGTGTTCATAGAAGCATAAGATACGCATATGAGGAAATATAGAATATCTGCAATTGTGAATATATATTAACAACACAAAAATTACAATTAATGTATAATAATTAAAGAGTGCTTACCTTCGTTGATCGACATAGAAAGGTGCGAACAAACAATGCTTAACGATCGTTAAGTCGAATTTCCGCAAAATCGACTCTTTCTACTGCAAAGAAAAAATTTCCGCACGATTCATAAAGCAATAGAAATATAAATATTCCTTAAATCAGGAATTATATATATATATATATATATATATATATATATATATATATATATATATATATATATATATATATATATATATATATATACGCACAAACGAATCAACGTTACAACGTCAATTAAAGGCAGTAATGAAAGCAATGCGTTTTGATAGAATGATTAGCGTTGATAACAATTGCAATGTACATTTCATATCACAATTCACTCATAAAAATTATACACAACATTAGAGAACGGTTGAGAAGAATTGCATTCACCAATGATCATGATCATCAATAAAGCTCATGATTTCGATTATCGATTTTTGAAATTTCAACTATTGATTAAGTTTATGAAGATTTTTGCATACGTAAATATTTCTTGAATTGTTCGACAATAGTCGAAATCCATATTCAACGATGGCCGAATACAGGATGCGGATCTCTTATAGTTTCTCTTTCTTGAAAAGTGGCGACTTACGGCCGGCCTATCGCTAGAAATCACTATCATTACTTTATGCGATCCGCTATTTTAAAATATTTTGACAGTAATATTTCGTGATTGTTCATTAATTCATATTCCACCCGAATTAGTCGACAAATTTTGATGTATACTATTACTTTACTATGGAAATTACTTTACTATTGCCTTCGTAAAGATCTCTGATGAACTGATTTAGATATTTCTGGCGATTTGATATTTTACAGGAAGTTTATTCAACGATGAAAAAATGTATATCTATGTGGATATTCCTCGAGAAGTGAATTGATAAACTTTCATGCAATAAAATAAGGAAAACATTTCATTCGAGTTCTTCTAAAATGATAGGCTTGTAATTCACTTTTTTTTTTTCTTTCATCGTTTTCGCTTCATTTTTGACCACTTCTAGAAATTCCAGAAAATCTCTTCTATTTTCTCGTTCCCTGCTCCACGTCGATAGAGTTTAAATTCTATTTATATATACTACCTCCCCCTTCCTCCCTTCTCCCACTAGAAAACCGGTAAACAACGAATTTATATAGGTATCGCTTTTTTTAAATATATCATATCTTATTTCATAGAATGAATAAGAAAATTTTAATTACGGAAGCAATTTATTCAACTTATAAAAATAATATAAAAAATTTAGTTAAATTCCTTCCAACAAGCGATGCAAAATACTTCAATGTTCATATCATTACCTATAGAGAATGTTAAATTTAAAAAAAAAACATGTTCTACAAGTTAGTGTTAAGCTTTCTTTACTTAAAAGCACAGATTCAGCTTAATATATGGACAATAACATCAAAGGAATATTAAAAAAAAATAAAATAAAATAGGCTATAGATCACAAGAAAGGAAGACGTGAACGACACAGATTATCAAATGAGGGCCCCTTTAGCGTGCTATCGGGAGCGTTACGACTGCCATATTGCATTGATAGTCGGGGTTTGTTTCGCATAGTCAAATATGACGTTCGCATACCTTACAAACAGCCGGCTGTCCATAAAATTGTGTTATCACTGTTGTTGTTTTTTGTGAAAGCATTGCTCGTGAGAGCTTCTCTAGCTTCTAGAAATGATGCTACCTATTTTTGTCTAAACGAAGCCATTAATATTCGCTGCATTACACCTGTCCAAATTTTTAGCATCGACGAGATGAAGTGCGAAAGCCTTATAGAGAGGAAGCAGAACATATGAGAGGATGGATGTTTCATGAAGAGGACGGCAAACTAAACAACAACCTTATCAATGAGGCACTGTTCTAGGTTTAAAGATGATAGCATTAGTGATATATGCAGATTTGCATAGATTTATATATGAACTTATCGAAAGGCTTTCTAATTTTAGCAATAATCGATAAGAATTGATTAACAAATTGTTATCACTTATCGATCACAAGTGAAATATTATCAATAGATTCATTTATGGACATAATATCTCTAAAATTGCTCATAAAATTGTAGATATTTGTTCATCAAGGAGTTGATATACACCATCAATAAACATAAAACGATCATTTTCTCATTGAAAATCAAAAATTTATACTTCATTCAACAACTATCATCAGATATTGAGTGGGAATATTGATAATTTTAGTTTATATGTTTTAATAAATCAAAATGTTATAATACGTTGTTTTTATGAGATTATTACTACACACTCAACTTCTTAAGTATAGAAAACTAATTAATTATATAAATATTTATGATAAGATTTATCGATTTTCATCATAGAATACCAAAGGTACTCTACCGAATTCATTGCTAATAAAATATTGAAGATTAGCGTCTATAAGACAATATCTGAACATTTTCAGCGCTCAACATAGCCCTTCAACTCCCTAAATATCAACAAAAAACGACCGGAATCTTAATTACACAATTATAGCTTCATACACCCATCGTTTACAAACTACACATCAACACTGCGGCATACTACCCAAGATACAAGGAACGAAGGGATTAACGCCACCGAGCCGTAGGCACCGTGCGTGTGCAAAAACCCCGCCACTAACCATTGGGTAATCCCACCAATGAAACATCGTGATCTTCGAGCAGTCATGTGTTTAACATCTAATGTTAATCCCATATACTTCGGAATCGAGAAATAAAATGTGATTATAGATACGGTATTCGACCGTACTCATCAAGAGGAGTCGAATGGAACCACAAAAGTGGTGAACAGGGATTTATATGATGGTGAAAAATTTAATGGATATGACGGTCATTAAAAAAAAGGCATTTTTCTATGATCGTTATCATAAAACTTGATGGAGAAGCTTATTTACGACATAAGTAATAGGATGCGCTTAACGATTTCTATAAGCCGATATCAAAGTTATCAAAATTTGTGATAAAAGAATTTTTTTTTTTCTTCTTAAATTTCCCTATACTATCTTTTTTTTTATCGAGAAATTCTACCCTCGTTATCTCTTATCGTAACCTTTTGTTGGATCGTCGAAGATATGCCGATCTCTTTTGATGTTTTGTTTTTTACATACCTTGAACTGTTATCGAAATCTTCATAATTTCCAGGCGGAATCTGCGGAATAAATAGTTTCCTTCATAGTTTACATTCTCGAGTTACTCCGCATTTGATATAAACTTCACGCTAAAAAATCGTTAACACTCAAATATTTCAATATTTATGACCCATCTTGAATAAATTAATTTCGGAAACATCACCAACTTATTCATAGAACTACTGCATGAAGTAATTTTGCTTATTCTTCATTTTTCTTTTTTTCATTACCATATTTACATATCCATATATGTTTCCTCTTTTATTTCCTCCTTGTTTGCATATATTTATGGTTTTTCTTTTTTTTTAATTACTACGTAAATAAGATAAAATCCATAATTTCTAAATTATCTTTTTTTTCAAAATTTCGTTAATATTTCCCGTTGAAACGTCGTTGATCTTATTTTTTCTATCACAAGTGAAATAGTATTAGCAAAGCGACAATATAAACTTCCCTTTATTCATCGAATAACGTCTGCCTCACCTATACATCTACTCATTGAATCCTCCCGCATATATCCCTATCACCTATCGGATCGTCGATGATTACAGCAATCTTCCATCAGCAAATTTTTAAACATCTATTTCCTGTATTTTCCCTTTGTTGCTCGTGATCCTTCAAATCTCTTCATCAACAACAGCTTCATAGCTCATACATATGGCGATGCGTTCAAAGGATGGATTTCCTTAGGATCAATGTTACAAAAAGTTTACTTATGTTCTAATTTTTATCTATAATAGTCGGGTTATTTTGTTGGTATCGAATTGTAAATGATTTCCCCATTCATAGTATGTTGTGTCTATTGTATATTAAAACTATATCGAAACCATAGCGTGCGGAACTTTCATATGCTCTCAAAATTAGCGTTAATAATATAGCTTTTTTCCCCTCGGGTAACGCGTAATTCCCAATTTTTTTATTTTCCACATCAATCTGAACATATTTGAGATTATTCTAGTAAGAAGCTAAAAAAAAATCTACAAGAGATGTGTAAATTTTGAATTCACAAAAGGGTCTATGAATTTTCACACTATCCGTAAATCAATTGCACACACACTTCATAAATCGTTGTGATTCTTGAAGTGATATCAATTATTGAGTAATTAAAATTTTAATAATAAGGGAAAAAACCAAAGGAAATAAATAAATCGAGGAAAAAAAACTATATCATAAGATTTTTTGATGAAAAAAAAAATTTGTTCTATCAATACGACGAGGGAAAAATTCATTTATTCTTCCCGGAGGGTAATGGATTCTTTAGAATCCGCAGATTTACTCATTCATATTACAATCCTCTTATCATCCAACGACATTCGGCAGTCTTTATGTGCTGCCACGTTTTTTTTCGCCTTTTTTTTTGCATGTTATGGTTTCGGATTTTCCTCAAAGTCGCAATCGTTAGTATTTATGTAAATATGCATCTTTTATCAACTAATATAGTTTATCAGCAATTCAACTAACTTTGATTTTCTCTAACTTTTCAAAAAAAAAATCCATCTATTTATATCGGAGCTCATTTATCGTAGGTGATCCCATATGGAGCTTTTATGTATCGCTTGATCGGAGCCAATCTCATCTCTCATCTTTACCTATGAAAAATTTGCATACGCTTATGTAAATATTTAGCAACTTAATTGATATATGCTTAACGGATTGTTTATTTATTTGATTGATCATTTGATATAATTATTTTTGTTGTTTTTTTTTTAGTTATTGCTGAGTTGAATTAATTTTTAAAAACATCTTTCAATGTTTGAAGGTAAGGATTATTGATGGAAGAGGAGAATCCACTCGCGATAATGCGTCGTGTGAAGACCGAAATATGTCATGGTGGTATATTACGTACAAATCCTGTAGTGATCGTCGATGATCAACTACCAAGTGTATGTAGCATTGATCGAGGTGATGATGATGACTTCTACGAGGAAATGGACGAAGATGATGATAATGATTTAATGCAAAATGATAGATTCGATACTACGCTGAAGACTTCCGGTATGTTATATTTCCTCGTTTTTTAATTTATACGTCTTTTAATATCAAAATCACATCAACGCAAAGTTCTTGAACTTGAGCATGATGACCTCTTACATGACCTCTGAACACATTAAAGATTGCTTCAAATTTATAAAAAATTTTTAAGCGTTTATTCCAAAAAAAAATTAAACATTTAAAAGCAGTCTATGTTATTGTGAAATTAATTTTGTTAAAAATACGCTTATATAAGTGTAATTGTTAAAATGCTCTTCATTATGCAATTTATCGACTCTTAAAGTATGTAAATTTGAGGTGAAGGCCACAATGTGGATACAAGACCCGGACCCGGCGTCATACCATTGGCAACGCAAATACAATCACGTCCACGTTGCACTGTTTGCCGCAGATTTCAAGACGGTTGTGTGCGATTATTTCGTTGGCCACGTGATCTAAAGGTGCGCAGGAAATGGTCTGTTCCTATTCGCTTTCTTCTAATCTTTGATTGTTTTTTTTTAGCCAGTCATTCCTTCTCCTTCACCAAACTTGAGATGAGGCCTACTTTCATTTTATTTCTAAGTCACGATACAGTAGTTCTTTGTTTACACGCCCCGGGCTTTTGCGTTTATACCTCTCAAAAATTTACATGTGTTTTTAACGTAGAGCTTAAAAAAGCTCATTCTGTACTTATATAATATGTGGATTCATAGATATAGAAGGCCATTTTATGTATGTAGTAGATTTGCGACTTAAGTCTACTTTATTGGGAATATCGAGTTAAAAACGTTGTTCACCTCCGTGACGCTAGCTTCGTACGCTTCATCCGCCACCAATCGTCAGGGTCATTGCTTGTTGGCTTCGTCAAGGGGGACAAGAGGAAGGAATGAAAAAGAAGATCACATCTCGCCAATAAACTATCTTATTACTAAAATATGGCCTTTTTAAACTATTCGTTTCAAGCTTGATCTAATAAATCAGCATAATATCGGCAGCAAAAAGCCAATGCGATCTTATTTCTGAAAATATGCCCATAGCCAATTACCGTAAAAAAGATTACGAAGTTATGTCAATTTTTTTTTCTTATGAAATTAATCGTTTATTGCAATTCGATATGTGATATTACTCGTTTATAAAGCGATATATAAAAACTTATAATTTTAATTAAAGTGAATAGAATTTTCTATTATAAATATCATAAATAGATGAGTATTTCAGGTGTGCATTTTTTGGTTTAGATGAGAATGAAGTGGCATTAAATCTCGACAACAGTTATATCTGCTCGTGGCATTTTGATCCCGATCAATTCCTCTATTCAGATCAAAAAGTTTATTGGGCGCCTGATGTATGTCCACGTCATAAGGTGACACTTATTAGAAATTTTTTTGTATTGTTATTATTATTTTTTTTTTTTGTTATATTTATATAATCGAAGTCAGCAAAGTTGTTATCATTTAGGTCCATTGCGATGCTAAATATTGTCAGTTTTTGATCTACATGATTTGATATTGCATCGTTGTTAAATTGTGCTAGATGATCTGCGGTAGAAAGTCTCTCCGATGCTCCGATAGCTATGATTCGACCAGAATCTAAGTTTTTTAGAATTAATGTAAATTAATAAAATCTATAATTCATCGTGGTATTTTCAGTCGATCTGGAGCTGTCTCCAGAGCCCTCTTAAGATGGATATGACGTATCAAACTCCATGAATTTAAAGCCATCGCTTCGGCTCTGAGCGCCGTGGTTCTAACTTTATTTCAGGTCGAGAATTGTTTAGTAAGTCTAAAAGCTGTCAACACAGAGGCGGAGCATTTCGATAATATTAGTGAAGTGGAACAATTGATTTGGCTATTCGATACTATAGATTTGGCTTGATTCGATGCAGTAATATGTTGAATGTCGATAAATTTAGATGGCTGGTCGAATCGTTACAATCGATCATCTCAATAGTTAATTGTCCACAAATATATGCAAAAAAAGGGTATTTTCAGATCAGAAGGCCAGCCAATTTTGAGCCATTCCCATGGGAATTAGCCGCTAATACGACAAATTCATCAAGTGGTCTAGTGAATGTGGATAATAAGTCGAATCAACGGAAACGACCCAAACTTCCACCGCCGAAGGCAACCGAAATAGTCTTCAGACAAAGCAAATATCGCATTACGGTAAGACTATAGACTGCATCTGTTGCGTTTTCTGGATGGGAATGATGATCACAGGCAACTAAAAAGCACAATTATAGTAATCGTAATAAATCAGTTGTTCGGAAGAATATTCCTGCATCGTTATTCGGCCTTTCATGGCAATCCATTGTTTGTGCATGAATCGTCTACGTTTTATTTTCACCCTGATCGTATATGATATTCACTGGCCATCATTCACTACGCCCCGAGGTTTAGTTTAATGAGTTGTTACCTCATCTATTTCAATTCTGCAGGGATTATCTAAGTGCATTCCTTCTAGGGATCATGAAAGCGATTATGATTGATAGTTTTTAGCAAAGTGCTATTGAGTGGATTCTTATAGCCTAACTTTGAAAAGAGCCCTTCGGATATATGCTTGACCTAAGTTTTTTTGGAGGTATCTTATTAGGAAGGAAAGGGAAGATTTGTGGGGGTTTCATTCGATGCTGTTCGATTCGGAAAGCTCTCAATATGAAAGTTTACTGTCGTATAATAATATGTTTGAGGGAAATTAAAGAATTTTTTATTGTTTCATAGCAGTGAAGTGCACTCATTTTTAGCGTTCCTGGATATGTATAGATTGCAATTAATTTAAGGGTAAAACAAGGCATCCAGTGGCCGTTTTGCGACTACCGAATGATCCTTTATTTTGCTATGAATTTTCATACAATAGGACTTCGCATATCGATGGTACAAAGTTCTATGCATGTCTACAATGTCGTAAAGCAAAAGCAGAAAGTGAGTTTGTTTTTATATATTTTAGAGTTCTTAATATCGACATCTTTTAATCTTGAAGGAGAAGGGAGGCGAGGGCTGGAGTGGAAAGGAGTAGATTAACAGCTTGAAACGGCAATGAAAATTTATAAAGCTGAATTTTTCCATGAACGAAAACGCAGTGAATATATCTTGCAATATTCGGGGATTTTTTAGCAATAGTGAAATATTGTAATCGTCAATAAAATTTAGAATCGATTATAATGCCAAAATCACAAACACCATCTCTAATAGGAAGAATATCATGCACTGACCTCAGAAAACATTCATACCGATAGTTGATATTGAAGCAAACGGCATTTTTTTTTTTTTATTTCGACCATTTGGCGAATGCATCAAGTCACTATGCAGAACATGGAAGTCGTAGACCCGATTATGCAATGAACTTTTGAGATCGGTGTGGATTATAAGAAGAAGCTGTGTCATATCTAAACGCAATATTATTCTAATTCTTTTTTTAAAGTATTGCTTCATAATTCTCAATCATAAATCTGTTGTCTTTATTTTCTAGCGCGTATAAAAGATTATATACGAACAATACACTTGGATGGGAATCGATTGTTGAGTCGTGGAGATCCCTTCTCGGGACATCATTTCGCATGTAAACCGATCTTCGATGCACCACATAACGACGATGATAACACTTCTAATGATCCGTATGTGTTGCAATTTTTATGTTTTATTACGCGTATTACGAATTCCTTTATGTATAAATGGATTATTTGGTCGCTCATTGTAAATGGCCAGGATGTATGGCGCTATCGAATTCGTTACCTCCTTTGTTTATATCTTTAATTCTATTGATGGTCGGTCCATTCACATTCAGAAATCCTCGGCTGTTGGTCGTGAAATACATGCGCGGGATTACTTAGCGTTTCTTGGTTACTGTTTATTTGAAAGCCACATATTGAGACGGATGTTTAAACCATGCTGACGGTTCAGCAGCTGTTGAATTATGTAATTGTAATAGAGGAAGGTTGAGTTATTACCTGCATTATAACTCATATTTCGCGAATCACTTGCTGCAACATAGCACAACGATTTTTTTATCATTGTTTCGAATACATTCTCCCAGAAAGACTCGTCGGTATTTAACTTAAAGAATGGTTTGTAAATCATATTATCGTGCAGCCAAACATGGTTTACTGATAGGCTGTCGATTTATTATGCTTATAGCTATCCTAGGTTTAAAAATTGCCTAGATCTTTCGTCTTCGAGGTTGAATTTAAGAAACGCTAAATCAGTATGATATAAGCAGCTTGAATTGGGCATTCGATTTTCCACCTTCTACTGCACAAATGATGCGTGATAATTGAAATTTTTGCACGCCCTCATTTCTATAACTCATGTTCTATACGTTAAAACATTTTTATAACTTATATTCTATATAGGTTTGGGTTATTCCATCATTAAAAATTACATAAAGCTTTCTTCAGAAATGCTCTAACCATATTTGTTCAGTTTTCGCGGCGAATTCTCTTCGCTTTGCTCAATACTTTTGTTGTTTCTTATTTATTCCTTTTTTTTTCTTTTGTTTTTATAGGTTGCATTTGCTGTGATCTCTAATACGGGAATTGGGAAGGGAGGTAGGTCACTATCTGCAATAGTCGGTGAAGTAATTTAATAAACTTTTTTTGAGTGAGATCTAGGTAATAATAGGGTCGCAGACTTTAATTGCTAAGCGTTTTATGGATTTGATGGTGTTCATCGTCATAAATGCTGAATTGCAATAGTTTGCAGCCGAGCAAGTGAAACTCGTCGTGAGCATTCGTTATCGATGGCATCGTCATCGATATCGAGGCAAAGGATAGCAGGGACGGTGAACTGCAATGAGCCACCACAGCTGTCACCGATGCGGCCATTGGTCGAACATACTTTGGAAGGTGATTCCGGTCACATTCCCCATCGGCAAAGGTTTCTTTTCAATCTTTTATAGAATAAAAGAGAAAAATGTTCTTCATTTTGAACTAACATTGCGTAGAGGGGATTGATCTGGATGATTTGTGAACGTCATAGAAGTGTCTGTGTATGTCTGTGCGTTGGAGCCAACGATATTATCAGTAGTTCCAATAGTGTATGTGAGTAATAAGATGAGAAACGCTAAAGGGGCGCGATCTTTTTCCTTAATGGATTTATTTTTTTTGCCACCTTAGATCAAACTTCGGAGAAAATTCTGTGAAGTTTTCCTCAAGACAAAGTTTTGCTCGATATTTGCGATTTTTTTTTGCGTTTAAAACTGTGATTTTTTGGGAGAGAGAGAGAGGGAGGGAGGGAGAGAAACGAGAATGCGTAATTTCTTCATAACTTTTTTTTGTTTTTTCTCTATGCAGTTGTAGAACGTAGCATGTTTTTGACAGATTTTATTTGCTCTTTAAGCATTTATGTTGAGTGTTTAGAATGTGTGCTGAAAGGCCTTTGAATGTTCGAGACGTTGATGAGGAGCAATTTTTCGTTCTTCATTCAAGTACGTTCATTTTTTTATTTCTTTTTTTCCCGGTTTTATTATCTTAAGGTGTTTCCAGAATGATGTGGACCATCTGAAAAATATATTCCCAGCCTTGGTGGCCTTTAATCAACAAAATTGTAGTCCATGAATGAAGTGATAGAAGATTAGAAAAAATGCTTACATATATTAGCAGAATTCATTCTTTGTCAGAATCCTAGTAAAAGTAATTATGGAAATCTAATCGAAGCTCATTTATTGGGATCAATGTTTGCCACAGATTCGTCCGTCGTCGTCCGATAGCGGATCTCAATTCATTCGGCCATTAAAATTATCTATGCCCATAAATCAGAATTAGTTTTTTTGAGTAATGTAGTTGTTCCATATTTAAGCGATTTTTTTTGAGACGAATAAGGATTGGTCATTTGATGTATATTATACCTATCTAATTTTGTGACTCTTTCTATGGGAATTCCCAAGGTTTGCCCATAAAGAGATATGGAGATGGTTCCCTTATGGGGAATTTCACTAATAGTTTGTTCACTTATAATATAGGTGTATTATTGCGCATAATTTAATATTTGATAGCAATTTATAGAAATGCATTGTTTATTTAGACTAATGATAGAAGCGCATATCGTTTCATATTAATTTCGTTGGCTAATTTTTCCAGCATATTTATGAGACCAATTTAAGGATTACCATGTTTTGAAGGACGCTCGAAAGTCGATGCATCATCGTCGGAATGTGTAGTTGAGGTTTGTTGCTTGCAATTTTGATGGTATTTTCAAGATTAGATACACTTAAGAGGGAGATTATTGTGAGATAATTTGGTTGTACTTATAAAATATTGTAATTTTTGAGCTATTTCAATGAGTGCCAAAATTTTTCTGTAGTTAAAGAGACATATTGTTTAGGGGGTATTCATAAGTTTACGTTTCCTCATCTAAACAGATGTAGAATTTTTTCATTTTCTTTTAATTTTACACTGTTTATTATAGGTTATCTCGTTTTCTTATGAACGAAAAATGATATTACTAAGGATGGCGTTGAGATGATTAAACAAACATAAACGCTTAAATTGCAACTGAATAATATTGAGATTTCTTTTTTTTTTTTTTTTCAAAAATAAAATGCAGTAATGAGCTACCATTGAATCGGATGGACTCTACTGCAAAAGCTCATTGGCATAGCTAATTGCAATTTGACTAGTTGATTGCTTATCGTTTAAAAAATGTTTAAATAAAATATATAGGTTTGGTGTTTTTGCAAGGAGAAATGAGAGGTGTGCAAATGAGTTTAATGTGAAGTCAGAGTGCTGAATTGCTCATCGTTTCATATTTTCTTGAGCTCTTTGAAATATAAAATAAAACTATGCACTCGACAATGAATACTGACTGAATTTTATGTTGATATTTATCAGTTTTGATTTCAAATGACTTTGTTCCCTTAGGGGACGTTTTCGACTTTTTGGGAGTCACTGTTTTGAAATATGCTTGCAATTTGGTTCTTGAACAAGTATTTATTCATAGGTACTTGATGGTTCAACATCGTCTATCAAAGAGAGAGAAGGAAGCGAACAATATACATTGCATCGAGAGAATCGTTCTAATGGTTTCGCTGAAAATTTTCAACAAGCATTTAATAAGGTTGATTTTATGAACAAGAATGTTCGACTGAGAATGAAAAATGAAGTGGTTTTTTTTTTGAAGACGATAGGATATTATTGATTTTCAAATATGAGCATGAGAGATTTCAGTTCTTCTCCCACGATGAATATTTTTCAGTTGTTTCTAATTTATGTTCATATTAATATATGAGAAGGTGGAGGTATGGTGCAATTTTTTTTTTTTTGTGAATGAAAATTTCGAGTTTCGGGGATTTGTTTTGGAATTTTGACCAGTCAATTTATATTTACGAGAAAATTAAATTCAATAATCGAATTAGTGGGAGATTGGATCCCTGTTCTTAGAGACATTGATTCACATCTTGCATGCGAATAAAATTTGCTCATTAGATTTTGGGCAGATTCATTTCAAAAGTAGATGGATTACAACATTCTTCAACCGAAAGATGATGAGTTAGAGCATTCTTCGAGCAGAACTTGATGGATTAGAGGATTTCCGGACCGGAAAAGGATAAATTAGACCATTCTTCGATCGGGAAATGTTTGATATGGCTTGTCGATGGGTTTCCGTTACGAAACGATAGAAATCTTGCAGCGTTCACGGTTGAGGAGTACGAGGTCAAGTACAATGGGAGTTATACGATCACCTTACAGATATCTATTGAAACGTCGCACATTTAATACGGTATGATTTATGCTGGTTAAATTTTTTTTTCATATTTATTTACCATTTAGATTTTCTTTTTCAGTAAATTTTTTTTAAAATTCCATAGCAAAACTTAATGCAAATTCGATAAAAATTATCTGGAATTTTATATTATAGTGATGTTGATAACTCGTAGAAAATCTTTCCATATTTTTATTTACTTTTCCATGAAAATTCATGAAAAGTCTCTTCACGATCCTTCAGCAGAACCTGTAACGATTCATATTCATAAGGTCACTCTTTTGGCAGCGCTAATTGAATCTTTATTTTTATGAAACAGCGCATGTTTTATCGTTTACAGGGGACCACCTCAATAAATAAACGGCCAAGCGTTATTTGTGCTCTTGAACGCACGTGACACGTGATCAGCGTGATATCCACGTGATATGTGCGTGATATACGTGATACATGCTCTTTGCTGTTGCATATTAAATCTTTTGTAGACTGGAAGCATGCTTAAAGCACGATGCTATATTTGCCTTCGAATGCTTCGCGATGCAGCGCAGTTGGCGTCTCATTTGAGTCGTCACATCCGTGAGGCGCCCATATGTAGGCAATGTGGCCAACGATGCGATGCAGATGCAGCTTTCGATAATAGAGTGTGGCGCATATGTCACAGGTGTATGAATAACTCAACGAAGGAGTCCTCAATGATGATCACCGATTTATTGACGGTGGTAACAGACAACGTTGAGGTCCATTTCATATCCACTATTTTTTAATTTGACCAATGAAAACTGGTCATTAAAGTTTTGGATTTGAACGTTTTCGCAGTTATAAAACACTGCGATCGGAAACCTCTTCTTAGTCGATAAAATATAATGAAAACATTCTAATTAGCAAGATTTGCTGAGATACTGGTTTGATATCGAGATCACTGAGGTTAGAAGGAGGAGAGAGGATCGAGCCTGTAACGTTTCAATTGTATATAGCCTCGTGCAAAGATTTTAAGGAAAGTGCATATGTTTGATGTCTAGATGTTTTAGTTGATCTGATATATTAGCTGAAAATATGAACTCACAATGTGATAGGATCTGAGGTGATGGTAAGATCTCAGGTGTATTTCGTTTATTTATATCTACGCTTTCATCTTATTGAAATTTTTAATTTTTAATATCATTAGTTATTTTTGCAAGATCATTGAGAAGAAAAAGGAAAGAGAAATAATTATCTGAATATGATGATTTCTTGATTCAAAAATTGCGTCACGTATAGTTGATTGGGAAAAGAAGAGGAAAATATCGCGAATGAAAGAAAAGCTAGGTAGGAGAAGGGACTCCAGAAACAGGGTGCCTTCCCGATCTTGGCAACGAAAGGCTAGAAAAGTCTATCTAGCCCCAACTTCCTGACCTTACTGTATAGTAGGACTTCCCAAAACAACGATTACGTTTGTCTCGTTCGCCTTCGAGGAAGCACTGAAGGTGCACCGATGCAACCTGACTTAGATATTAGCTGATAGAACGCGTATCACATAAGACAAAGTAGAGCAGTTCGAAATTTTTTTTTCTTCGGTATATTTTTTTCCGCCTATCGTAAGAAAAAAATCACTTCAATTTCAACTTTGTTTTATGTTCACCTCGGTGGCAATTTCTTGATATTTTTTTTCTCTTGTCTTCCAGGTTGGATGATGTTTTCGCTCATGGTTTACAAAGCAAACCCTTCAAGCGGTTTATTTTACAGGGAAATAGAAGTTTGAATGACACTGGACCGGGATCAGCGCTATCGGTCGATAAAGAAAGTATGAATCGACGAAGCAAGGATCAGCTGATTGTCGTTGACTGAGCTCATTGCAGAGGTGCAGTATGTAGTGCATGCACTGATAGTGCTTGATACAAGTGGGATTTATTCGGCGATCACGGATTCGATCATCCGGTCATCATTGCATCTGGCCTGCAGATTCTTTGTTGCTTTAACTTTAATAGATAAGAACTCAGCATCAGTGCATGTTTATTGCTGTATATTTTCGTTCAGATATTGTAATCTATATTGATTGATCTTGCAAAGTCAACAATGAATGTGAATATTCGAACGGCAAAAAAGATTCAGATTTTCTAGATTATAAAGTTCCCAACAATTTGAAAGCGTGATCTCGTGGAAAATTAGGAATATGCGAAATTGCCATTAATTGTTGCTTAAGAGGAAAAAGAGATTATTGCGAATATTTTTATTTCTATAAAAGGTATTTCGAATATTTTTTTTTTATTTCCCTTAAAAGATTCGATTATCTTCTAAAACGATTATATTTCGATGAGACTTACTGCTGAAGATTGTACTTACTGCTGAAGATCGTAATTGAATACTAGATTGGTGTTGTATCGTTTATCATTTCTATCTATCGTTATGTTATTCTATCGTTGTAATCGAATCTATGCATCATATAATTCATATATCGTTTATTTCTTTTTTTTGTCTTTCTTGATTTTTGTGATGTTTTTTATGTGTATACAACTATAAGATTATGATAAATGAATGCAAAAGAAATCAACTTTTTTTATTAATGCAAATTGAATTTGATTCTATTAAAAAATGATTTGTATCTTAATAAACTAGTAATACAGTACGGCATTATCGATAAGCAATTAAAAGAGACTGAAAAAAGTCGAGTTATACAACCATCCTTGAGAAATTTAATAGCGCCATCATAGATAAAAATATCGACATAACCATACTAATGTCACACAACAGTTCCTATATTTCATAAAGCCATGCGACCACCTACATAGCATAACCAACATGCTGAGTATAGTATCCACCAATCATCACACCTGTAACCAACGGAAAATGAAGTAAGAGTAAGACCGTAGCATGATTTTAAAAATCTTCCGCGAAAAAAGAGTGCTAAAGGAACAAAAACAAGTTTGTGTTTCCCATAATCCAGCGCATAGTTCACATTTTTCAAATTTTAGCTGTTCACATGCACAAATCGGACTTCCGGGCGTGGTCGTGTGGCGTAGGTGATAGGCCGTCTGAGTTCCAGTTAAAGGGTCGCAGGTTCGGTCCTGTGCCTCGGCTGGGAGTTTTGTAAGGTTTCTGCCATTTCGTGCTCGATTCTCAATCATTCTCCTAAACCTCTCTAGTCATGGAGAGTTCAGTTCCTTCAAAAGCCGGTTGTAATTGCTATCAGATATGTGGGCTGAAGCAGCTTAACGAATAGACTGAAGTGAGTTGTATTGAATCTATCAAATAGTACTCAGGTTCGACGTTCGACCCCTGCCTGGCTCAGTAAGGACTTCGTCCCCGTCCGTTTAGTATCACAAAGAAAAGTGGAGGAGAGGATTCGCCCAGACCCTTATGTAACACACAAACAGGAGGGGGAACCGCACCCAACTTCCCACCCACGCAATCCCAACCAACAGCTTTAACCACTGAGCGAATTCTACCACGCAGTCCCTGTCATTTTCACCTGTCTTTATATTTCATAATGAAATTGTCGTATTTCATAGTGAAATGGTCACAACCTCCTAGCCTGCTACATTACATATGTATACAAGAGCGACTGTGTGCAAGGGGTTCACCTCGAAAAGTACTCTCCCTAGATACCAAATTTGTGGAGAAAGTCCACAAATATGAGAAATTGTGAGCGTAGGGATTTTCCATCGAAATCTTAAGCACACATTTCGCCACCACACACGAAACCGATCCGGCTTCCAACGAGCTCGTCCAAGAAAGTCAGCAGAAGAGGGGATGAAAAAATTCAAAATTTGACCAATTTAAAGAGCGTTATCGTCGGAACAACGAAAAACGGGATTAATGATCTCCTGTACATATATAGATAAGCACTCGATGTGCGTATCGATAGGCAACAGAAAAAAGGAAAATCGATATTCTATTTGGAATAAGCGAGCTAGCTATTCGATACTGTACTTGATCGTTAGCATGCTGCAAAAGCCCGAATGAAAAAAAAGTGAGTGCGATCATGACTGTAATCACTGAAATAACCAAAGATTTATAGTAATTATAGTAAAATATTAACCAAAGCCTGAGCCAAAGATACTGTAGTAATGAGCTGTAGTAATCAAAGCGTAAACGATAACCAAAGGTGTAGACAGGGATGAGAGGTGGCCGAGTTGTAGTCGTTAATGCATCAAACTAGCACGAAACGTAGCATACTTAAGAGGTCATTGGCGAGGTTAGCCGATGTGTTTGATCGTGCCGATATGAAAGGTTTGACGAGGTTAGCCGATGTTTTTGATCGTGCCTTGTATTGAACATAGTGGCGAATTTTGTGTAATTGTTTCGACATAGATTTGAAATGCAGTTGCGTGCGGCTATATTTAACCATCGTAAAGGGATAGGCATTGTGATACTATACGTATGGAAACTATAGCACAAATTCCTCAGGAGGAATCTGCGCTATTTAAATGTATATCATTGTTATTTTACTATTCTTATTGAAGTTTCTCTCCGTTTCTGATTTAAGACTCTTTATGATCGGTTTTTTTTGCATCTTATTTTTTTCTTTCTGGAAGATTCAAAAGAAAACAAATCGAGAAAATATTTATGCAAATAACTAAATTTTTAGAGAAATTTGTATTAAATTTTATCGGTTATTGAGAGTTTTTAGTGATTGGCATTGTAAATTTTTCAGCGCTTCGAACGGTAAGTTCAATGTTTTGGGTGAATACGAGTTTGATTTCCTATGGTTGAAGTGTGGAAAATTTTCTCAGTCTTTCGAATACTAAAAGGAAATAGGTTCGATTTGGGTACTACGAAAGCATATTGCTTTTTTCTTTGATAAAACGTTTTGTCGTTATCAGTGGTTTATTTATGCAAATTGGATTATTTTTTATAGGCGTCATGCATTATGATAATTGTTTTAATATGGATAGCGAATGGTGTTACTAATCTGAGGCTTACATTTAAGGAGATTTGATGGGCTTACCTGTTATTTATATAACATTTTTGCGCACTTAGAGAAGAGATAAAAGGTATGCATAAAGATTTTAATGGCGAATTTTAAGAATAAAGAAAAAAAAAAGATGCGCATTGATAAATTCTGAGAAAGGGATCCGATAGAATACCACCAACGTAAGTATGATATCTCTATCGTTCGACAGGTTGAATTTGAATTTCGTGTCCGAAAGGAAATACGATGCATTTTCAATTGTGTCACAGCAATTTGCAAATTTGTGATGCCTTTATTAAGCTTTGTAGGTTGGAATAAGAATTGGTGGAAGATTAAACTTCGATGTATTAAGCGTGTTTTGCGATGAACTTAAAGCTTTACTTAGTGCAACTGATAAAAGCGTTGATAATAAATAAGCAACATTTGAATTATTCATTGTGGTGGATGAAATGAAATCATTCTCACTTAGTAATTTCATCTTGCGGGGGGTTTTTTTTTTTTCACTTTCCGTTGATTTTCTCAAGTATTTGCTTCTTGATAGAAATGTTTAGTGGGCGATTAATGTACGTTTTGCTAAGGTAATATTCAAATTAATAGTGTTCATTTTAGTTTTTTAGTTTTTATTGATCGTTATTCTCATATGAAATCTTTTATTTGTTTAATTAGTGAATGAGTTTTTAAAAAATCGAATTTTTATATTGTATGCTTCAGATGAATACGTTGATTTTCTTATGTTCTATTTTTATAATTTTATTTATTCATCCGAATGATATAAAAATTAAGATTTATTGACTTTTATTTTCACATATAAAATTCTTTTCTTTTTTTTTAAAATTTGAAATGCAAAGCAGAAAATGATCTTTGACTTCGTTTTCCGCCACTTAATCTCATACTTCCTTTGTTGAAATCCTTTACGATTGAGTGCGCTTTAGTGGTGCGCTCTGTTGCCGTATTGTATCATAGATTTCATACAAAAACCTAAACTATGCAATGCGGCTGATTAATTTAGATGTCACTTCTATCGGTATCAACATGCTCGCAGTTTTCGCTCACGCCAACATTACCGGATGATAGCGAATGTCTGACGCCGACATACACAGACATACTCTCGAACATGTCGACCGCTCATAACCGTGCACGTGAGAAGCGTCCTTTCTTCCGACGGCCCTATTATCTGCCGTCGGATAACGACTGTTCGACGGCTATATTCAGTGCGTACGATCTCAGCGATATAACTCTAGTGGAAGAGAGTAGCCACGCGGATCGGCTGTTTGCAAGTGGTGATTACCTAGGGCCGCCTTTATCCAAATGTATCAATTTGTGATTATTTCTTTGTAATGATCACTTATGGCTATCAACGATATCTTATGCTCTTATTTATCGATTGACAGGGCTGTTTTTTTTCTTTTTTTGAAAATAAAATTCTCATTTTCTTAAAACTTTTTCAAATTTTTTTGTCAAATTTTTTAATTTTTTTCTGTCAAGTTGCCAAATTTTCCAGGTTTCCTGAATAAAAATACCACTTTCAGCTGCAAAGCATAGGAGCAGATTTTTTTAAAGGGACATTTCGAACTTCTAAATAAACCATTTAATGCTTTTTTCTGCGGAAAATTTTTCTGACTCATTCTTAATGGTTATCTCAATGATGCTACATTTTTATTAGTTGTATTATATTTACACGTAATGATAAATCCTCTCGTATATAAAATTCAATAAGTTTCATACTATATCAAAAGCTTCTAATTTACATATTTTGGTATTTCCTGTTTTTTTTGGGATGACGGATAATTAATTTAAATAATTATTAAATTGGAGTCTAATATTTTTGGTGGTTTGCATAACCATTTGTGCGTGCATGAAAGTTATAGCGTTGGAGAGTGGAATGCAAACGGCGAATAGTAGCTGGGCATTTTCCGAATATTGTGACCCTATTGAAGGTGAAACCAGCTCTCTTCGTAGCCTTGGCAGTTCAAAACCGGCGATCCGAACAGGTGAGATTATTCGCATTTATTCTAATCTTAAGCGATATATGATCGATCACATGTTTCATTGCTAATGATTTTGATTATCTTTTATAACGGCGTAGTAGGCGTCCACCTTCATCAAATACTTTTGTGTGTAGATTAACTGATGAATTCATAGCTGTTAGATATTCATGGGTATTGTTGAGTTAGGAAATCTTAGTTAGCGGGTTAATTTTTACTTGAATTGTTTCGACGTTTATCAGTTACTAACGGCTGATCGTTATAATGGACAAGAGGTGCCTAAAATTCGAAAATGACCCTTGGTCCATAGAGGCATGACGTCATTATGAGTTATTTATATGCGCTTTATAAGAAGCTGGTTCCTTCAACTATTAGACGATGCTATCTCCCTCACTTTCCCTACTCTATGGAACTGACCTGACACAGATTGGATAAATAGGATTCAGTGCAGATATATCAAAGCTGTAATCCAACGCTCACATAAGTCAATAATGCGATACGAAATAATATTGTTTAACTTGTCGGTGTTTGTTTTCAGGGGATGGTTACGTATTTCCAACATGGAGTTGGAGTCGACCGGCATTGGGTACATCGCCATCGGATCTCTCCGTAAAATCCATGTTGGTTAAAATGCGAACCCTTAAGGATCCACCTTCGTTCTATGAACTTCGTGACATGAACCAAGGACCAGGTATTTAGTCCAAATGCGATCGCTTTAACTGCACTTGAAATATGAGCAGCTTAAACTGCAGCTGCCCAAGTAAAATGGGATTTTTTCTTGCCAATTGCATCTGTTTTATATTTCAATGCGTTTCTAGTTAAGCAAAGAAAATATGCCTCTGATGGACGGACGGCTGTCAGCAAATGCTGAGACATTAATTTAAAGTTTAAATAGGTGATAGGAACTCATTTGAAGCACACAATTCATGTAATTCGAAAATGGCGCAAATAGCTGATCTCTGAAGTGAACAATTTAGTTGATGATGCACCACATATAACTCATATACCATCACAGTACGAACTTGACGATCTCAAGGATTATGCCCTCTTTAATTCAGTCGCTACAGCCGAATGTATGAAACCGGTACGAGGCTTCTATTTTTTTAAATATTAAAATTAGCACTGGATTTATAATTGAAGTCAAAATTTGCGGGTTTCGCATCATTTCTCGATTTTACTTTGCCATCCAGCATTTATAATAGTAAGCCTCGAATTTAATATGTCTCAAAAAACGCTTCGTATCTTTGCTTAACGGCTCTTGGATTGGTTTGTTACACTATAGTGTTGATCGCTGGGGTTCGGATACGTAATTCGAAATTCACTGAATCACTCTACCTTCCTAATGCAAACATTACTGTAATAAACAGAATACCGTAGTTAACCGGAATATTTCTAGTTCATTCGATATTTTAACTTACGGCTTTCTTATAAGTTTGATGCATTAAAAGTTTCCTATTTAGCTGCTAACATTCTTTCGATGTTATATATATATATATATATATATATATATATATATATATATATATATATGTATATGTTTCTTTGAGTTCTTGTCTATGAGCTGAATTTCGTTGAGATTTCAAGCATCTTTTAGGGATTCTGAGGCAGAGAGGAAAGAGCGCAGCTAAAAAATTGAATTTCAGTTATTTTATCAAAATATTTCAAAACCTTAAGTTTCAACGTCAAATCCGATAATATTTCAGATGAGTCTACAGCTAATTTTTTCTTTTAAATTTAAACAAAAGCAGTAATTTATTTGCGTATTTTAGGAGCCCTATATGCCGATGTCGGCCGAAATTGTTCATTCACAATACGCATTTGGAGAGGTGTGAAGTTTGCATCGATCGCTATGTCGATAAATGCGTTTCGCATCCGAACATTTTTGCCATTAGGCATCAAAAATTTTTTGTTGTTATTTATATTATTTGAATAAAGAAAATATTTTATACATATGGGCATTTTTCGTTGATCACTTTATTGCATCGATTTTCTGCTATCGATTTATCGATTTTCTTCCAAGTCCCGTCTGATCACCGCAGAATTAAGCATTTTTTGCATAATTCAACGTTTATCATCGAATCATAGTAATTACATCGAGTAGTAATATCTGATCGAATTATATACTTTCATAAATATTGATTTATTTCAACTTTGAATACATTTCTTCAATTTGCTCGGCGAAATGTTTTTGAATATTAGGACGTCTTCCTTTTAACGTTGGTGTCAAGAGGTCGTTCTCGATTGTGAAACGTTCCGATGAAACATAAATATCTTTTACCTAAAAAATTTGCATATTCAAAAAAAATTTTTTTCAAATTTTACATATTCAAACTTCGTTTATTTTTCATTTATTCGGAATTCTTTGCTACATTACATTTTTTTGACTACTCAAAAATCGTAACATTACTTGTGTCATTTTTTAGAATTCATTGCGATTTTAGAATATAATCATTAAAATTATTAGAATTAATAATGTCAACAATATTGTATTCATCTCATTTATAATGGAGAAATACTATTATTTCTTCATTAACATATTGATACAACAGTTTTCGGTTCCTATTTAAGTGTTTTTTTCTTTGAATAGCTCTCGCGTCCATTCATTCCGCGCGTATAAAGTTACTAATAAGTCAATTTCAGTTATACTGTACTTCCCCCTCTCCCCGTATCTCTTTATGCTTGAAGCTGAAATCTGGTCGTGAGAGGTAAGAAGGGAACTGGGTCCTAACTCCGACCGTTTTTTGTTTGAAGAATGTATTAGAGTAAATTGGAAGATAAATACTTAAGTCTTATACCCGTGGTTTGATGAATTTAAATAAATCAATTATATTGATTTTATTTTCTAAAGTTGAAATTTGAAGAAATCGATGACCTACTTGTTCAAAAGATTGTAGTCCACCTTTTTTGCCGATATCAATCATATCACCCATTATCACCTTCTTGAGAGCTGCATTCGAACATAACTCTTCGAGTGTTGCATCTTGTATTCCCATTTCTTGGGTAGCTGTTTCGCGAAGTGTCTAGAATAAAAATGATCTAAGTTAGCTAATTTCTTCCGCTACTATATTTTAATATTTGGGTTTTTTTTAATATTTAATATATTCAGGTTCGTTGATCGAAAAGAATATTCGAATTCATAGATGGAACTATTTTAATGCGGAAGTTATCGTTTAATAATCGGTCATTGACGATTTTATCATTAAAGTTCTCTCAGGAACGCCCTTTCATATGTTAAGATCTCTTTTATTTATAACGACACAGGTAAACTCATTAAAGAAAGTTTTAAAAACAACCTAATAAAGTTTGAAAATTTCTTTTTTATTATGCACTCATGAAACCTATTTTAAAAAAAAATTGGAAAGCGAATGCATTTAACCTTTTCAACGGGTACAACAATTGCAACAAGACATGTTTTGAGACTCTCTCCATGTACAAACACTTGTAATACATATTTGGAATGTTCATAAACATTCTCGATTTTTTCCGGAGCGATATATTCACCCTAAAAAAATCCTTTTTTAAAATAAAATATTGAAATCGACAATTTATTTCCGGTTAATATAGATAAGTGTTCAGATCTTTACAATAGTCCATGAAAAGTGGGTTAGAGGGACATAATACGTTAGCAAGAAATTCAGGCCTATTACGAGAAACACTGACATAAAGAGGCAATTTGATATATGAAAAATACTTCAAGCTTAGCTTTGAAATCATCATATTAATTTACTTCTGGTAAATGGTTGAATGTTTATTTAATTGATACGAGGTGATTAAGAAGTGGTGACAAATGATAATTTTATAAAAGAGAGGTGATAAAATATTACCTGTTGCAATTTGAAGATATGCTTCTTGCGATCGATAATTTTTAGTGTTCCATTTTCAGTCCACTTGCCAATATCACCCGAATGTAGCCATCCATCCTCATCGACTGTCTCTTTAGTGGCCTCCTCGTTTTTGAAATATCCTTTGAAGACATTATGCCCTCGGATACAGATCTCTCCTACCTGAAAAAAACCGATCACCCGACCAACTTCGACTAAAATTTTATTAATCTTCTCTACAACTAATTGTTCGCAGAAATATGATCTACACTTGGATCTAAACATCTACATTGCAACTGGATCTAAACACCTGTATATTCAAAGCAAATTGTAGAGCAACGTCCAAAGAAATAATGATGGTGTTGGTAATCAATTGCTTTTTGGGATGTTCTAAATAAATGCTAAAATTTTTATAAAGGGATTTTTATTCACTCTTCAAAATAAGAATATTTTTATCGGGTTTTCTACTTAATGCTTCTTCACTGCGAAAGGCGTTGTGTACATAATGCTTTATTAGTATAATTTCAAAGAACTAACATCATTCTTTGCGAAATAGCCCAACTCCGGTACATCGACAAGTTTAATAGCACTACACAATAATGGTACTCCGACATGACCAGGTGTAGTGTCCGCTTCCATACCCATAGTGCCGACAGCACTACATTCCGTTTGACCTTAAAGAAAAATTATTGACAGATGAAAATATTGACATCGAAGAACGTGGGATCATATATTGATGCCGAGGAAAGTTTTCGTGTAATGATTATCCGAAGTTCAAAGGTCAGAAAAAAATGAACTGCATAAATATACTGTTGTCTGTGCATATATTACGGTCATCTATTCAAAGGTCAGAACAACATACGTCAGGAATCATTACTTTAGTCTGCCAAAAATTTTCGGCGGAAATTGCCTCTTCCTCGAAAAATTTGCTTCTGAAATAATCCTTTGACGGTAGTGCTTAAAATTTCGTTGATCGGAGCATGATTTCCACCACGATGAAAAAGAAGTTGAAACTAGTAGAAAGGCAAAGTTATGGAATTTTGATTTGAATGTAGACTGATTTGCATACCGTATCCTTCAACAATAATACATCCCATAGCAGCACGAGCAAATGTGAGCACATCAGCGGCGATTGGTGCAGAACCCATCGACATGAAGCGTACATTACCACCCATCTGCTCACGAATCTTCTTAAAGACTGCCTTATCGAAGAGTGAATCACTGCGTACAATACCCCTTAATTATTCAACCCGTTGATTTTGGCGTGAAAATTCTATTATTGAGCATTTAAATACAACTTAATCGGACCAAAAGTGACCAAATATATATATATATATATATATATATATATATATATATATATATATATATATATATATATATATATATATATATATATATATATATATAAAGTTTTTGGGCATACAATACAATAAAAATGTGGTAAAGCTGGACCTATTAATCGAAAAACAGGAGTAATCGAATTCTTAGTTCTTAATTATTCTAAGATCATACACCATAATAAAACGTAAGAAATTTTGATATCTTCACCGTTATAATTTCAACTCTCATAGATTCCATTCTTTTTAAATTTTGAGTTCTTAAGTTCACCTAATTCAGCATTATCGTTTTCTGCTTTCTACGTAATAATCGTATAAATCTTACTTCTGCACTTGATGTTTTTTATAAGCAATTGCCACGTTGAAAACACGTTTTTTTATGAAAGATTTCTGAACATCAGCTATAACCTGAAAAAAAAACAAAGCATCCGTTTTAATATGATGCACATTTTGACGATGAATGGGTTATGAAAACAAAAATAGGTCCTCTTATTGCTTAACACAATTAATTATCAGACGATATCAATAATCACACGTCTACTAATGACAATTAAACGTCAAATCCACTATTTGCACTTGCGAACAATATTTTCGATTATATATGATAATATACGCTATGAGATTAGAAGTATCGAAATCAATACGTGAAAAGATCATTCTCGTTAGTGATGAGATAATTTAATTGAATCAATCAATAGAATTTTGATCAAAAAATTTGAAGAAACCTATCGCAAGTTGTTCGTGATTGAAAGTTGAAATACGTTCGATCAAAATATCTTGTGAATATCGAATATGCTCGTTGTATGTCTATAATATTTATAACGAAGCAACTCGCTTTATAATTAAGGCATTAAATATACCGAGAAACGCTATAAAACCTTTTTGAGATCAACTATAGAATGTCTATCACTATTGATGCATCATTTTATCTACATATTATTTGACCAAGTTAGCAATTTTTAAATATTTTTAATGTGGCCTTTCGTAACTGGATGTCAATATGCCTCTACTCAAGATTAGTAGCTCAAACGTCGCGCAAAAAAAAAAAAACTGGTTGAATCAGTACAAATACATCCGCACTTTGAATGTTCATAGGAAGGTCCAAGAAGGGAGGGGATCTATTCCGTGTTGTTGCGTTGTTGCATTAAAACCTGCCTACCCCACCCCTCCCCTTCCACCTCACCCTATCCACCTATCTCGCCACCCACCATGAAAACATCCCATTTGCGAATTTCGACGGTGCGGATGTTCGCATGCTATTTCCGTCGATTTGTCCATGAAAATGAATTGATTTGGACCCCCCACCCCCCTCTTCGTTTATGGGTTCGTTAGATAGAAGCAGAAAGTAACACTAGCAATAGCATGACAATGTCAATGACTATAGTGATATAATAACATACAGCATCGAAAATTCGTGTGAGTATACGAGGCACCAATGGTACGAATGTTGGTTTCAACTCTTTAATATCATCGGCGAGTTTTTTTATATCACCTCGAAAGAATCCAACTCGACCGCCAACTTGAAACGCTATATTTTCAGCTATTCGCTCATACATATGTGCCAATGGTAAATAGCTTATCAGTATATCCTGAAATATGATAAATGTTTCATCAAATATATAATGCTTATAAATCTAGAAATCTATCATTTTTAATTATTATAAAATCAAATTTAGCTTAATACTTATGCCACTATAACATATAACGTTGTAATTTTATAACATTGTAATATAACAGACAATACTATAACTTCAAACAATATAAAATTATAACATTATATCATTAGAACATTACAAAATTATAACACTTATAATCTCATTTTCTCTCACATAAAGCATTTGTGAAGATAGTTGAACAATTTGCAGAATGCTCATATTATTTTGTTCTCCATTATGTTCAGATTTATTTCTATAATGATAGTAGATGACACACAAATTTACAAATATATTTTCGATCAATAAATAATAGAAGAAAATAATTTAACAAATATACTTATTTTTGAAAATATTTTCTTGTCGTAAATATCTCATAAATTACCTATTTAAAATTCAATAAACGCATACCTGACTAGAAAGTTTAGTATTCTTGAGGAATTGATAGATAGTTGTCGCTGCAATAATATTGCCATGCGTAAGCATTACACCTTTTGGTACACCTGTGGTACCTGACGTATAGCAGATTGTACACAAATCATGTGGCTTTGGTGCCTTAAAATACGCAGCTTGAAACACTGATATACGAAGCACACTTCAACCATTTCTGTTATCTCACACACCCCCCCCCCTCTTCCCTCAAATTCTTGAATAATTTCAGCGATCACTAGTGTTGATCAAAATTTGTCGCCAATGATTAATTTCGATCAAAAATTCATAATACAACTATATTTGTCGTTCAAATGCAAATGATTTCACTGGAATCACAAAATTACCGTTTGATTTGATTGAAAGAAGTGATGAGAAGCAGAAGATCGGAGAGAAGAAAGGATTTGGCCATCTGTAGATGTTTAAAAATACGTGGTCCTTATTTGGTGATCAGATAGGATTACATATTAGAAACGTTCTAAATGAAAAAAAAAGATTTTACCTACTCATAATTTTTTTAGCATGTTTAGTATCGAATGTTCCAAAAAAAAAAAACAATGTCAGCATTGCAGCAATGTTTGATATATTAGACGACACTGTTATTGTAAAGATATAAATTTAATAATCTACTAGATAGTAGTATAATATGAATGATGGATTAAACAAATGTTTTCTGCATTTCAAGAAATTTCAAAATTTCAAACGAATATTCCCAACCGATAAAAATATAATCGCTATTGAATCATTTCGCTTATTATTGATTCCCCCCTCAGCCTCCTCCCCGTCCCCCCCTCCTCCCACCCTTCTGCTTCCCCCCATTTTCTGTGCCAAGTTATTCGACCATTTTTTGGTGCAACATTTAGACGAGTCTATATGTTCTTCTGAACATCGAGTAGAACCGATAATCGTGATTCTTCAATATATTGTTAAGAGCAATCATCAAGACCCATTGAACTATCGCTAATCACTTATATTACTAATCTTTTTTTATAGATAATTAAATTACTGGTCATATTAATGATCTATTGATGCTAATGATCTGATGATCTATCCTTCCCCATTTTTTTTTTTTGCATTAGTGCGACAATCCTGATTCTTATAACGAAGAAATGCAAAAGAAAATTAAACCTTAAGTGGTGGTTTTGGAGTTAAATCGGAACCACGTTTCTCGATTTCGGCGAATTCATAAACAGAAATTCCAACTACGCTCGCATTTTCTTTGAAATCTTTCGAGAAGTCACATGTCATTATAATATGTTTCAGTGTGGGACATTCATGCTTGCATTTCACTAATGCTGCAATAAAATAATTCGGTTTTTTTTTGGCGAAAATATTTCATTTTATAATTGATGGAATAAATTAGAAATTTATATATTATATTTATTCACTTTAAAGTCTAACAAATTCAAGAGTTACACATTTTTTTTAGAAATTCTATTAAATGGGATAGAGAAAACGGAAATGAAGAATTTTTTTTAATATAAAGATGAAGTAATACTTGAATCTCACGACAAAGTTGTACCTACAAACAATCCATTAAAATGGGATAACAGAAGCGAGCTCCAAACGAATCTACGAATGACCAGGATCACTGCTGCTTGTATCTGCAGGGAAAATATAAATTAAACTTCTACAATTAGAATAAATGATACCACCGCAGGTAGACTATAAAGCTAATTTAATGTCTTAGAAAAAAGAAATTTCGAAAAATATAATTTGAAAAAAAAAATTTGAAAAAAATTTGAAAAAAAATTACAAGCTGCTTTTGCTTCATCGTCGCATATAACAACTTCAATAGAGCCTTGATTGATAATGAACGATCGTGATGTAGCTCCAAGCGTATCATAGAGTGAAACAACAACACTGCTATTATTATATACCGCTAATTCACTGATCGTCCACTAAAATGTTAGAGAACTTTAATAAATTGCTAATACTAGCAAAATTTAAAATGTTTATTAGTGATGGGAATGGAAAAATAATGGAAAATATTTTTAAAAAACTATCTTTTCGTAATGTTTTGGCCAACATTTTTTTGAATGATAAACCAACCGTATTGGAGCCTCATTCATCTGTAGTTAACTACAAATTAATCGAAATACAACAGACTATAAACTGCAATTATAAGTATCAATAAACTCTAAAAAGCAACAATTATAATCATCAAAATTTTATTTCAGATTATCGCAGCAAGTCGGAGATTTGTTGCGATGATCTGACATAAAAGAATTCAGTTGAATTGCATAGGTTAGTTCTTCAACCTTTGTTTGCGAGCTATTATAATTTTCGGTTTCTTCTTTGAACTTGCAATTCTTCGACGGATACCTTTCAAATTTTCTCGAATTTGTTAGTTAAAAACCCAATCGTATTTCCTCTTTTTAGCTCGAGTTTTGAAATGCTCTATGTTATAATGATTAATAACTCGTGGCTTAGTCTATTGGCCAACTGCTGACATTTCTGATGGCGCGGCCTTGGGCATCACTAGAGCCTGATCCGCGTAATTCCACATCTAGATGATCGAATTGATTATGTTCAAGAAAAGAACCCTAAACCGGCAGTTGATGTCTTAAAAAAAAGTTAATGGAGAGAGGTACCCTATCGCCGGAAAAATTGAATTTTAGATGTCATATAATTTAGGCTATAAACCATCGAATTGCCTTAGTACAGCCTCGCTTATTGAGTTGTTAGTAATGGAACTACTCGTATGGTTCGATAGATAATCATAAGCCGAAACGCATATGCACAAACGTGATGCTACTATTTTGCATATTCACCAAAAAGTCATGAAAGTAATACTCACTTCGGGACGATTTTTTGCGTAGATCGCGACAAATGTTTCTTGACCAGGAGTGATGCCAATTGCGAGAAGTCCATATGCGAAATTGATCGACCTATCGATTACCTACAAAATGTGATAATCAAACACCTAAAAAATATGAGACAATCCATTTCCAACTTCAAAATATCTCCAAAGAACTATTCTGTGAAAAATTGTATAGACAACACCCTTATATAATTTTATTTTCGGAAATTCAATCGTAAACTTCGAAAAACGAATTGTTTTCGCCGAAAGAAGTTCTTTATTTGAAGAAGTTTGACTTTATTTGACTTTCTTCTATGAAATTTCAGAAATGCTGTATTCGCATTTTTCAATTTATGTGCATCAACTCAAAGTTTAAAATATTTTGTGGTAGTAATATTACAAAATAAGTAAGCAATAAAATCAGAATCTAAAATAAATTGACAAAAAAAGTAGATATAAGTAATCGACGTTCCTTAATTCTCAAAATATCAGTAATCTAAAGAAATGGAGAAGCATGCTAGAGAAATTGCTTCTACGATGTAATTTTTTATAGTTGTGCTCCGATATCGCAAACCGATAAAAACTAATAAAACCCACAAAACAATGCATCCATCATTTAATCGAAACCAACCAATTACATTTGCATTAATTCGGGGTGACGTTAAATGCAATCTTCGGCCATGAAATGCATGTAATTTTTTTTGGCATACTTAAATACCACAAGCTCATTTCCAGTATATTAGATCAACTTGGCAGTTGATATATTATGTGGTACTCTGGTTTTAGGTAGAGGATGAAAATTCCTCAAATAATTTGGAATGCCACCCATAGTTACTAGCCAAAAACCTCCTAAACTATATAGAAGACGAATATATAGTTTTGGGCGTGGTGCGATGAAGAGCTACAGAGCAATTTGTGTATCGCGAAAGGGCGAAACGGTTTTTCGCTATAAAGCGCGAACGCGTTTTGACAATGTCGGCTATACAAATGCCTATCGGCATCACAATCCGAAATTCCATTCATACTTGTCTATAAGTGAGCCAGACGTATGGCTGACTGCCATCAGGTTGCATTTGTCGATATCCAAGCATCGGACCATTGTTGGAAACACGCTCACCATGACGAACAGCTTCACACAATGTTCGCGCATCCTCGAAGTTATATCGCAGCAGCTCCTCACCGATAAGGCATGCCGCAACACGTGATCCATCCTACAACAATGCATCCACCTAATTACTTTACTAGCCGTTCTTCTTTTACCACTACCTTATTGAAAGTTTTCATTGAATGGATCGACAATAAGATTCACTTCAATGTATAACTCTTGAAATATAAAGAAAAAAATCATTTTCATACATTTTCTGATTTGCGAATCGAAATTATTTTTGTAAGCGATTTCAAAGGGTTGCACCTCCAAGTCTTCATCATTCAAACTTCTTTCGTTAATGATGCTTCCAGACTTGAATTTCACTATTATCAAAAATGTTTGGCAAAATATACTATATTTAGTCAGGCGAATTTGCATAACGTGAACACGACTTCTTCTGCGGATTTCATATTTCATGAATCCACCACAGTATCAACGGGGTTCTATGACATGATACTAAAATCACTGTCATTTTTTCCACTTTTCTAAAACTTTAGAAATTCATAAATCCTCTTATCGTAAAGCGATAGAACCCTCGAATTGATCTCCAAGGAGATAAGTTTGGAAGTGGTTTCGTCCGTGAGGTCAAAGAGTGATCTTATTTCAATTTATTTCAAAAAATTTCAAAATCTCATAGCTTTCATTCTAACGAGACAAATTTGGCCCTACATAATGACTTACTTAATGATTTGCTCAATGCGATGGGGCATCAGTATCGTTCTTGGGCAAATTCCTCAATAATAAAACGCTTTCATTAGATATTGAGTTGCTTCGCAATTGCACATATAGCACATATTACGAGTCAAACATTTTCATACTTTTTTATACGTCTCATTTTTGGAATATCACATTTAGATTAGCCAGTAGCTTAATTTCAGGTTATATGAGCATATACGGAGGAATTTGGCAATTTCTGAGGAAAGTTTAAAACTTTAAAATGTTTTTTTTTTTAATTTCAATACGTGCGACTTAACAGTACATCCAACATTTTCCATTAATTTCATCGCATTTTTTTGCACTTTTTTCGTTAGTTTTTGAAATTTCCAATAGAATAAAAGCTTTTTTCGAGTAATTTTAAATGGTTTTCGACGGGATATATTTACCAAAAAGCAAATGAAACGATGACTTCTTAAATAACATCAGCCGATACTCTATAAACAATTTCTATTGATACCATTCAAACAAATATCGAAGAATTACATCATTATGCCAATCATAAAACTTAAGAAACTATCAAAAATAATACTACTATAATTCCGCTACAAATTAAAAAAAAACCACTAACCGATAATAATTTTGTTTGCGATTTCATATTCATTATTGGTTCCAACTTAAGCGAAGTTTTATTTTTACCGTTCGATTCGTTACCATTCAACCCGTAAAGATTCGATGATGACATTTTGTTCAAAAAAATAGAAATAGACGAAACTGAAATATTGTATGATAATTTTATATTGAAAACATATATTTCAAATATAACAATTAATGCCGACAATATTCTTTAAAACAATATTTATAAAACATCGTTAGCTAAAAGTGTATCATCGGCTAAAAGAAAACCAGTACAAGCCCATATTTCCATAAGTCATTTAGCCGATAATCTGAAATGAGCGGAGGAAAGGAGAGGAGAGCGCGAAGAAAGTGGAAGTGGACAGAACAAAGCAAAAAAATCTATAGAAGAATTATGCAAGGCTGTGATGAAAACTTATGAAAGCTTCAAGTTAGCAATAGAAATATGTCATCGAATTGAATTTTTTGCAATCGAATATGGATCGACAGTGGGAGGGGGGGGGGGGGAATGCGATTTTCTATGCTATTTTTTAAAAGTTTCTCTCATAGAAGAAAACGGGAAAACGCGCCAGAGATATTGACACGATGTGAGATTTTTTTTGCAATCCTTTGCATTTTTTTTTTTTGCACTTCTACTCATATGAAATTGTATAAAGCCGATAGAAAGCATAGTATAATGTTGAAGTGATCATCAAATTTTCTTTCTAGTGGAATAGTTGAATACTTACTAAGCAATATTGCATAAAGAATTTTCCATTATCATTGACGAAATGCAATTGATGGTCAAAAAAAAAAATTATTTCATTTACCTTAATTGTAAAACTTTTTTAGAAGTCGCAATTTATTTTTCGTAATGTAAAGAACAAATTTGAGAATTATTTTAAGTGTGCAATTGGCAAACGGATATGCAAAACAGACATACACATATATTTGCATTTGCAAGAAACATATTTTCTCAACAATTTCCTTTTGTAGTGAAAGAAGATTTGCAAAAATGCAAAATTCTCTAAAAGTATATTTTAGAAGAGACAAATTTTAAAATATAACTTCAAAAGATTTGAATAACAAATCGAGACGAGTTAGACAGACAGGATACTCATCAGCGTCTAAACTGGAAGATGCTTTCTGCTAATCAACCATTAAAATTCTCAAAAAAGAAGGCGGTCTGATGATGTGTCATCAGTTAAACACAAAGTCGACGTGATATGATCGCAAAGAATAAAGGACAAACGTTATCAAAAGACTAAACGATAGCATCGAATGGCTGCATCAAAATATAATCACTTTTGCAAATATAATAATATCACTGAGTTATATGACGCTAATTTGCTTGCATTCATGATTGATCATTAAATGCCCATGATGAATTATTATTGAAAGAAGAAAATATTGAGCTTAAGTTCGAGAAGAGCATAAGACAATCTCAGTGGTATATGCACAAGTGAAGAAATTTTTGTGGAGAACTTCCCATCTATTTTCTTTGCTGCAAAAGCATACAGTTTCCGGTTGTAGACGTCGTAAATACCTTTGAAATCCATTGAAAAATTTTGTGAGTCTTCTTCAGTTATTTTAAATTTTAATATATAACGATAAGTTTTATTGTCGTCATATCACCGTATGCAGTGTGCAACTATCATATAAATTTCAACAATAAAGCTCATAAAATGCAAAGCCATGACTAGTGTTATCATTGATAAAACAAAATATATCGTTTGCTTGATGAAGCGCTGATTGAAATCGATTGTGCTTCGGCATGACAATGCTAGATCTCAATCGCCCTTGTGGACATACTTTGATAGAACTATCAAACACTTATGCGATCAAGAGCACACTTTTACTTCAACTTTAATATTGAATAAAATCTCGCATGCTTTTAATGGTAAACACATTTAAGTCGAGAATCACTCATTCGCCAAGAAACATAGAGCCACTTCAACAGGATACTTAAAGGTTGTCGGCGAATTGTAGAAGCACTAAAACGTTTATACGAAATTTATAAGTGGGAAATTTTACTCATTTATATTGTCGAATTGTAAATTATCGCAGAAAATTGTGCTGAATATTCGTTGAAACTCATAATTTAGAACTTAAAATTTAGAACTTAAAATTTAAAACTTAAAATTTAAAATTTAAAACTTAAAACTTAAAGCCATAAAAGTTCATTAGTAGACGAAATTTAGCTATGCAATACGAAATAAATAAGTTCATTCATCGAGAAACCAGTACGGACTTAGTACTTCTAAAATTCGAACGCTGTTTCGATGTTGCTATGCTATGATGCGCTGTAGCGCACTCATCAATGAAGCTGACTTGTTTAAGCCGTTCTTCCCCGCATTCTTATGCAATGAAAACAACTATGAATTCGGCAACGATTGTTGCATAATTTTGCAAAATTTCCATACATTCCCACACGTAATCAACAATTAGTAAGTACTACAACGTATATCTATGCTGTTTTAAAGAAAGAATTCTATTTTAGCGTTAAGAAAACCAAGAGAGAGTTATCTAATGGAGTCTACGTATTGATTCATTTGCGCTGACGATCGAACACAAAAATATCGAACGATTGTGCTCTACTTTGAGAAAGAAGATCGATGAGCGGAAAATTTTACGCTTATATTGACATTTTTTAATTGTAATTAAAACGATTGATGAACGTCATTGAGAGTTTAAAAAAAAAAAAAACTTTTTTTTCTACAAATTGTAATAGTGTAAAAAGTTTAAAAATGTTGATTGAAAATTTCACACATTAAATACTGAAAGAAAAAATTATCTATGTGTATACCAAACTTTGAAGATCAAACGTATACGCTAAATAAGTCGAAACTTTTGAGGGCAATGCGTTTCTTTCCTCTACTCTCCTCCCTTCTCGCCACAAATTTATTCATCTCAACACAATCATTCTCAATCAGCTTCATACTTCTTCATCAAATGATGTGTGCAGCAAACCAATAGGAAACGTTTGCGGATGTTATTTGATAGTTTTACTCTTTACTTTCCAAATTTTGCAGAAAAAAAGAGCGTTCTTTGTCCCCTTTCATTTATCAGTTAATATTTCAAGGACATCGTCCGTTTTACGCATCAAATGATGAATTGAAAAAATTACATAATCAATGTCTTTTTTTTTCAGCTTATATAGTCAACGTGTGCATGTACGACATAACGATATGCCATCTATCTCTTCAATATATACCTACTTAATGATGCGTAATTTATTGATGGCTTCTATGCGTTTCAAAAATTTTATCACTTCCGTACGTAATAAAGCGCTCTTTATTAGCTCTTACTTATCAGCGAATATTGCAGAAAACTTTATTCATTACATACGTCACATATGAAATTAAGTATCAATATGTTTAATAATTATTTGCTCAACGCTAATAAACATTCTTAAAACGTTGTGCAAAATCAAAAAAAAAAAAGTTGCAAAAATCGTAAACGCTTCCACTTTTCTTCAATATCACTAAATTATGAAAAATTTACTAAGAATAATAAAAATTTCGATATTTTTCTCAATTTATTGCAATCTTTGCATATATTTTTTGCGATATTTAGTATAATTTTGTAATTGAGTATAAAATTTTACTGCTACAATTATCAGTCTAGGCGAATCGGTAAATCAATTGATGTATTTCACTCTCGTAAGACCTCTCTAAGTCGGCAATAATAAAAAATTTTTTATTCTATTGCAAATTTATCCTTCAACGTGTAGATTTATACGCATAAACGAATAACAAAGCATACTGATTAAACAACAACACTTATTATTTTGTGACTGACTAATAAAGAAAAAAAAAGCAGTTTCAAAGTTCTGCAACCATAAGTTTGCAAAACAAGGAAACAGTATTGTACTTTCTGCAATGGGCAATTTTGCACCACTATCTTTCCCAAATTTTTCCTCCCTTTGCGCACTCCATCCCATTCTCCCCTCCCCTCCATCACCCATCATCAAATTTAATTTCCGTTATCACAGCCAAATACGCTTATTTCTTGTAGATTGCATAGCCGGTACTTATTGATCTTTGCCGATATGTAGAGAGAAGGTTAAATTTTAAATTTTGATTGCCCAAAAATGCGTATAATAAAATTTAGACGTATTTCTTATCAATGAGGAAAAAAAAACATCCTCAACGACGACCGTAGCCGATCGATAGTATGACAAAGATATCAACTGCTTAGAGCATTGAAAACGTCGAGTAAATATTAACGTACGTCATTGAATGTTATGCCCCATATAAACGAGTTCATGCTTTCTATGCATTCAATATTTATTTATGCTATCAACGAGTTATCAAATCCTTATAAGTCGATCAAATGAACAAAGAATAAAGTCCTACTATTCAATTCTTTCACCTTATAATCTTGAGAGCAAAATAATAATTTATGATAGTACAATTACCCACAAAAAATATTAGACGAATGCTACTAGATCTCGAAAATTTTTGAAATTCTTCAAGATCTATATGAACGAGTACAACTGCGAATATGTAGAAGGCCTCTTATATAAGGGGTTGAAATTTGCTCATTTCTTCATGTCGAATTACGCGAAGTATTAGTCTTTGTGGAATCGAAAATTCTCATTGAGAAGAGTTTACCACCCGTCTCGTACAATAAATTACAGCTGTAGTTACTAACCGATGAGACGATTTTATAGACTCATAGAAGCATAGTTTTAGCGATTGCTATTGCAGCAGAAATTTAATGGAAATTATCCACAGTTCAACGAACTACCTTGAATAGATGTCTTCATTATATCTCAAGAAATACATTGTAAATAATTTGATCTGATTGATTAAATATTTGATCATTTTATTCATATTTTTTTCTGACATAGCAATTATTAATATCAAAAGAGGTAAAAAAATTATAAATTCAATTTCGACAAAACGATTTACTGATAAATGATAATCATTCAACAAAATTAACGCATAAAATAAAGCGATTTAATTTCGATTTTTAGCACTATTTAAGTTTTGAATACATTTCAGTGAGTTGCTTAGCAAAATATTGCTTTAACTGTGATCGTTTATTTTTCATTGTTGGTGTTAGTAGATCATTTATTATGGTGAATCGTTCCGATGATATAAATATATCTTTCACCTGAAAAAAAAAAGAAGAATTCTTTCAATGATCCGTTAAGTTTTTTATTCAAATTGATTCTTGCAATTATTTAAAAAATATTTCATATTTAAAAAAAAAAAACAACTTAAAAATCTATCGATTTGAACGAAATATTTGCTTGCATATACAAGGATCGTTACGAATCAAATCGCATTGGAACATTGATTATTTTGAGGATTTATTGAGATTTAAATTCATATATGCGACAAGTATAAGACTGACTATAAATTAAGAGGTAATAAAATTCCACTCTGAAGGTGAAACTCGATAATAGGTTACACTTACCTACTTTTATTGTAATAACTCCCATTTTATTACTACAATAATTTACTGAACTAGTAAGTTATTGCAAAATAATTCACAGAAAAAAGACTAATCGAGTTGAATGAGGATTTAACGAAGTTTGTGCTTCAGCGAAAAATCGGTAAAAAGTTATAGCAAGCAACTGCTATTATATTCGAATAAGCGACGAAATAACGAAATTAAGTTCCGTAAAAATCATCGCTTCAAAGGAATTAACCTCCGTTAAAATTATCCGTTCGAAGGAATTAAATCAACATAATTAAGTTTTTTCTAAAAGTAACCTGCTCAAATGAATTAAGTCCCGACTTGCGACCAATAGCAATCATATCATCAAAAATCATCTTCTTCACATCTGGATTACGATATATTTCAACAACTTTCATTGCTTTAAAGTTTAACTTTTCTTTAGCAGCTGCTAAAACAGTCTGAAAAATTCAAATTATTTAAGAAACAAAATTTTAGATATCGGCCGCATTTGAAAGGATATCCTCAAGGATACTCCATGAAAGTGCCTCTCATAGCATGGAAAAAATAAAATTCTCTTATCCATAACAAAGTTTTATTAAAGAAAGAATTGAGCTTTTGTAAATGTTGAAATATTAAGCCTGAACAGATGGAAAAATCCACAATAATTGGAAAACAAGAATAAGTTTCAACAAACGTTATAGGCGCTAATGCAAATATTGCACTCTATGATTGCTACAAGAGCAATAGAGCTGTGAATTGTACTACTTGTAAAGTTAGAAAATCCAAGAAAAATCGAAGCCAAGATAAATTAATGACGAATAAAAATGAAAACGTTTTTTTCGCTCAAATAGTTTGAATGGAGTTATAGGCAGATGAAATGAATTAGGCATGAAAACACCGAAGTTAACACAAAATTTCTTATAAAAAGTTCCAGAAAAGATTTTGATATCTTTGAAAGCTCGAAAACCGACAACTGCTAATACCTTGAGGTAGGCGACAAATAAGGAAGAAAAAAATCCTAGTGGACAGGAAAAGTAAGAAAGCAATTTTAGAGTATAAATGTTAAGGAAGTGATTACTACCAACTATTTTTTCACTTTAGAGTTGTTGAATACGAATGAAGAAACATAGCTGGTATTAATCAAAATTTAAGAATCCAATATATTCATATATTTTTTTAAAAAAACTTCTTAAAATGAACCTCTTCGTTGGGTACAACGATTGCTATTAGACATGTCTTCAAACTTTCTCCATAGACAAATGTCTGTAGCACGTATTGTGAACGATCATAAATGCTTTCTATTTTATCTGGACAAATGAATTCTCCCTGTAAAAGAAAAAAAGGCGTTAATCAAATAATACTATTATTTATCACTTTTCTATCATTAAGAATAACTGATATTTGATTTGCATAAATAACTATGAAATGATAGATTTTGATTAAATTAACTATGAAATGATAGATTTTCAATTAAATTCGGTAAAAGATTGGAAGATAGCCAAGAAATAATACTTCGCAACATGGAATAAATGTACTATGTAATTTCGATGAATAAGTATTTAGTAATTATTTAAATTCAAACGCTCAATTCAAAAGATATCACTTGCAAATGTGGTTCTCTACTTTCTTCCTTCCTTTAGATTTCTATGCTACCATTTGCATGAAACCACTTCTTGACCGCAGATATCATGCACATCGCATGAGCTATGTCCAAGGATATAAATACAGGAAGCTTAATAAATCTTTTTCGTTCTCTAGGCTTAGATCGAACCTATGAATTTTTATCACTTTATCTTTCTTAATTCATTGTTCTGATCATTTTTCATCGAACATATAAAAATAAACATGCGTATGAATGCTGAGCTATTCAAAAAATCGAATCTAAAATATGTAAATGATAAATAAAAAAAAGTAAAGCGATCACATTGGTATGTTTTTTTTAACCTGTTGCAATTTGAATATATGTTTTTTACGATCGATAATTTTCAATGTACCCCGTTCAGTCCATTTGCCAATATCACCTGAATGTAACCATCCATCCGCGTCCAACACTTCATTAGTAATCTCGTCATTTTTATAATAACCTTTGAAAACATGTGCACCTCGAATACACACCTCACCAGCCTAAAACATTCGTCATTTTTATCACATTTTTTTGAACTTTCTTTTAAGATCCCACTTTTGAGGAATACTGTGGGAATGGGGAAGGTGTGGGATGAGGTGGCCGCGAGTGTGAGGCATTAATTTTTAATTGGCACACTCAAAGAATTCCGAAAAATTCCTTAGTAATGCGTTGAAGCTTAAAGATCAACTGTGGTTCCTGAAGCGAATACTGAATACAATTGCCCTCAAACGCCGAAATTTGGAGGATTACATCGCTATTGAATTTACCTCAGCATTTTTTTTATTGAACAATCGTGGGCTACGAGTGATCATGCTGTCTTCCACTTATTCAAAAAAGGTGATCATAAAAGATAAGAAAAATCAACATTATCAAAAAATCTTACAGCACAAAGATTATCGGCACTATTTAACTCGCTAATTAATTAATTAATTAATTTTTTTTTGAAGGCAAACATTGCCAACCTTGTCTTTCACATAATAACCCAACTCAGGTACATCAACCAATTTAATTGCTGCACAAGCTAGCGGAATACCGACATGTTCCGTCAGCGGATCTGCCTCAACAACTGCCGTAGTCGCTGCCGCACATTCCGTTTGGCCTGAATTGTCCATTTTACAATCTCGTTGTTAACTACCATTAATTGGTGGCGTACGAATGGTCTAACAAGTGGTAACTAATGAATACTTTAACGTTCTACTTGGGTTTCGCTCGTTGAGTCGACAGTATCAACGAATGAAGTAGGTTGGTATACTTCACAAAAATGCTTCTCGTCACATTCCTATGTAGAGAATATCGTATATTTCGTAATTTTCGCTTTGGATTTATTTTCGAAATGTTTACGCGTATTTTTAAACCAACAGAACATTTCACGTTGAAACTCTGTTTTTTTTTTTTTTTTGATAAATAATGTTGTGTATCAGTCAATATCTTTGCTTTAATTTCTCAACTAAACGATTTCTTTCTTCTAGCTGGAACTAAACTTTATATTGAAATATGAGATAGCACGAAATAAAATTAAAAAACTGAGGACAACAAATGTGAACCATATCCTTCAACGATGACACATCCAAGGGCAGCACGAGCAAAGCGCAATACTTCACCATCGACTGGTGCCGATCCAATCATCATGAAACTCATGCAACCACCCAATTCACTGCGAATAGGCTTAAAGATAAGCTGATCGAATAATGAATCGTGTCGAATAATACCCCTTAAATATTATTATTTTTTGATGGTTAATTCAACGTTTCGTAGATATGAAGAAATAATTTTGCCGTTTTTATGCTTATAGAGAAATGCAATATGGTCACAATATATGCTAACTACATCGTTCCATCTAAAAAAAAACGGAATGTTTTCTAATGTGAGAATATTGTAGGATGAATGAATATATCTAAGTCTAATAGGAGGCTAAAGATGAACAATTCGGTGGAAAAAACGATTTCAATTTCTTCGCCGTTAGTAAATTTACGCTATACAACATCTAGAATTTTATATATAATAACGACCTGGTTACTAATTACTATCAACATATCGTCGTTTATTAAAGCGTTGCAATCCGACATCGTCGGCGATTCGCAATATATTTCGCAGCATAAAATCTCACAACGCTATGCGTTTTTAATCTACGGATGATCTTCAACACACTAATTTTCAATACAATAATATTACGATAAATCCACCTGTTCACTTCGATATTCTTGTAATATAGTGCAGCATTGAATAATAGCTTTTTTATTATTGATTTATTCACCTCTGTCATCACCTTTAAATTGAAATCAAGTAGTTAGTATAATTTTATCACAAATTTTTCAATGAAAATGTATAGGGAAAAGTTTGAATTTGTTTTCTATCAGCAATTTTTCACTGTTTAAAAATATCTTTTAGATTTTTATTGAATCTTAGTCGAAAAAAAGCATAGAAAAATTCTTGAACGAAGAAATATGCAAGGTCTTTAATATTGAAAGCTTTTATACAAGAAGAATAACGTCAACGATTATCTTCGAGAAGAATGGCTGATAGAAAGTCAATTCTGTGTTCAAATTTTACTCTCACTTATAGATAGTGTTTTGATTAATTTTTAAATAATTTGAGAAATTATGAATTCCTATTAGATTACAAAGAGGAATAAATTTTTATCGCTTAATCTCAGGCAAATCGATTGATTGATTATCTTATATTTTTGTCTTCATATTTTTGTCGGATAAATTCTGAAACGAAAAATATTTCAAAAATCATTCATTTAGTAAATAAAAATCACACGATCATAAAAACGATGTAGAACTCTTGGCACAAGTGGAATAACTGTTGGATGAAGCTCCTTAATATCGTCTATTAAGTGATGAATATCGCCTCTGAAGAAGCCGATTCTTGCACCCACTTGATATCCTATACAATGTAACAGCCTCTCATACATATGCGCCAACGGTAGATAACTTATCGATATGTCCTATAAAACAAAGAGAACGATTAATACTTTATAAAATTCACGAAAACATTATTGTGTTCCATGCAGTAAATACCGTAACGGATTTAGTGGAGGTTTTAAAAACAGGAATTCAGGAACAGTGGAGAAGGTGATTCTGTGGGTACGGTCCCCTCCTCCCCATACCCGAACAATTTTCGTAGGTTTGACTTTTTTCAGAGCCCAATGTAGATTACGACTCAGAAAGATAGTTGGAGCCCAATACAAGTTTATCAAATGTACATACAGCGCAGTAATGTTATCAGATCAATACTCTGAAATATTCTTCTGGTTCTATAAAATTCTAAATTTTGCTCTAAACTACTTCTATGAAACACAATTTTATAAGTAAAATAAGCAATTTAGAAATCCAATGGTCCATCAATTTCAAGATATTCGTAATGTGCAGTTAAACCTGCAAAAGCATCTACCATATCGATTCGCTGTCCCAGTCAATTTCGAGCTATTTGATTAATCTTTCATTGATGCTCTTTTGCTTAATATGGTAATTCAGTATTTTTCGCGTTTCAGATAGGCAAAAAACCATTGCGAATATAGGTGGTACTTTATTTGTTAACTATTAAAGTTGTCGACATACTTTTGCACAAGTGCGCGAATTAGGAAAATGATCCAACGATAGAGAAGAAGCAATAACGTTGGCATGGGTTAACATAACACCTTTCGGCATTCCTGTCGTACCTGATGTATAGCATATGGTACAGAGATCATCCGGTTTAGGCACCTTAATTTGAACCAATATTATACGCAAGTTAATTGAATGTTTGAAACAAATTCAAATTTACTAAGTAATAAAGTGAAATTTATTTCGTCAGTAGTTAGCTGACGAATTTCAGATCTATGAGCGTAACAACAGTTGATCTATTGGGAATTCTTTTGACGGTAAGATTGCCTTCGAGCTCACTTATAAAACATCAAAAAGAATTGGTGCTTGAAAAGTTACTAAGAAAAACCTTACCAGAAGTGCTGCTTTCGCGGTAGTTTCACGACCTAAACGTTCGATCTCCGAAAGCGGAAGTACTGTCACACCGACTTCTTTACCCATTCGAGTTAATGCGCTACTATATTCGTCCATAACGAGGATAAATTTCAATGATGGGCACTGTGGTCCATTAGTAATTAGACCTGTAATTTACATGTGATAGCCGTGGCAATTGTAGTAATTCATAAATAAGTCACTATCTTTGAACATCGTGCTCATAATAGAACAATCCTGAATCATGAAGCTATCTGTTGTGAGGTTTTGAACGTGCATAGCTAAACTCTATGAGCTGAATCATGAAGCTATATGCACAGCTAATTTCGAGTAGGTCTTTCATCTTTCAATTCTCCATCCCTCACGAAGGCTAAACTCCGATGAAAGGCCATGTAGTAGAAAAGGGGCTGAGAAAGGTTTAGAACGATGTGCCTCTCAAATTTTGAACTTTTAAAAATAGATTTTGCGCCTATCCCTCATTGCGGTTAAAATGCCTTTCCTAAGAGTATTTGTGAATGAAAATTATACTTTTGACTTCAAAATGCTAGAATAAAACGTCGAAAAAAATTGTTAGAATAGTAATAAAAAGAAATAGCACTTGGAATAAAAATATTGTACTTGCGACTTTTTTTTCATTATCGCATATTACGAGTTGAATATCACATTGCTTAATAATAAATGTGCGTGCATCAATGCCAAGCGTATCGTAGAGTGCGACAATAACACAACTATTGTTATAAGCGGCAAGTTCGCTGATTACCCACTGTAATCATAAATTTTAACGCAAAAACCGTGTTAAAATATGCGCAACAATGTAACATAATTTCATCCAGACTGTTTACTTAATGAGACATACAATTAAGCGAGACATACAAGATTTAAATGAAGCAAAAACGAGTATAACACCTTCTGGGAGGAACACAGCAGGTCTTCTTCAGAAACGATCGCAGTAGGTCTAAATAAGAACGAAGCAATTTAATTCTTTGTGATCCACTGAAGTGATACTTAAAAAGGAGTATTAAGGTTTATATTTGTTGCACTAAAAGAGATGAAATGAACATGAAAGATAAACCTCTGGGCGATTTTTTGAATAAATTCCTATAAAAGTCTGTTGACCAGGTTTTATTCCAATAGCAGAAATACCATAGCTTAGATGAATCGAACGATCAATCACCTATAATTCATAAAATTCTATTTAGCATTCATTGCTGGATTTTTGCATACGAACGTTAAGAACATAGAATTTTTATCGATTATCATCCCTATCTAAGTCTATTGCAGACATTCACTGCGATTAATTTGCAATATTCGTTTCTAGCTTGAAGATTTAAGCTCCAAATTGACAAAATAAACTTCATGAAATTGTATCTTTACTCTCTACTTGATGAATAAAACGTTATTTTATTTATTAGGCTAAAGTGTTGAATACTTTTAAATCTTCATACCTCATCCTTTTTTTTTTGTTCATCGAAGAGATTTTATGTGTTGCAAAGAAAGCTTCATGTCTATTAGTCATTTACTGAAAAGCTTTCTGCGAGAGCTCATCTCATATTATATCCGACATGTTAATTGAACATTCAATTCATTTTTTTGGCTCATTCTAATACTCTCATATCAGTTTCACAAATTATTTTTTAATTTTCGTTAACTTGTATTTAAAAAGTTCGTTACTCGAATATTACTTAATCGGAATATTAATGAGTACTCATAATGATCATACAGTATGAAAGCCGAATCATTGTTATTTGATGCTTATTGCATATGATCCAACAAAATCTCAAAAAATCCCACAAACGCATTAATAAACCATTCTCATTCTTAAATACCACTCCTCCGGGGTTTCGGAAGAGACAGCCGAGGGGAGGGGATGGGGGACATAGGGAGGGGAGTATAAGTTCCTACTATTCACAACACTTAAATAAATGTTCCACTTTCCTTCATAAAATGTTCAGTGGGCAGCTACGTTAAAGAATACAGAATGGACAACTTATACGAGGAAGGAATTAGAGGAGAGTAGAGTGCGCTTCAGGGATTTTCCTTCGCAGTATTGAAAATTAATCTTCAAAAGCTAATTTCCCCTCTTCCATGCCTTTCTTCCTCTAAGGCAAAGTCGATGACTTATTTGGTCCCATTTGTGTAGGCGGGTAGGAACGAATTTGCCTCCTAGCCTATGACTGTGATCATGACTCATCTGTGGGAGATCATAGAGCAAGCCCATCGCATAAAATTAGATACTAAAGACAGTATAAAGTAAAAAAAAATGCCACGACGTCACTTCTTGATAACTGAGCCACACATATGGAGCACTTCCATTTGGCATTTCCTTTCGATAGCCAAGCATGGGGCCATTGTTCGACTCCCGTAGGCCTCTACGAACTCCTTGATAGATGGTTCTGGCATCTTCGAAGAGATACTCCCTTAAGTGACCGTCGTTGATAAAAGCGGCTACTCGAGAACCGTCCTGTAGTTGTGGAGTCTATTCAGTGTTGTAGGAAAAACGAAACGTCAAACATCATAAAAATGGCTTGCGATTTTCTATATTCATTTTTGCGAACTTAAAATACAACAATAATTGACTTGATACATTTAATGCAACACCCCCTCTATCATGAATGTGTAAATGTGTTTTCATTCAAAAAGACTCAATTCTTCCCCCAAGAGATCAAACCATTAGTGGATGGTGGAATGAGTTTAAAGTTAGTATAATGGTAAAGCATTTACTCGACAAATGAAATATGTTTGGTTTGTGACAATCTTCGATCATCAAAAACGAACATTCAACGTTACAATTTTATTCCTAATATTCTGTAATTTTATTTTTAAAGTCAAAAATAATCTCGAATTGCTCACAGGGAGTTCTTTGGTTTGATGATTCAAGTCGACGGTCACTTTTAGTTTGGGAGGCGACTTAGATCGAAACCACCAGAATGCAGTTATGCCAATCGTTAATGCGGCAAGCACTATCAGTAAATGATTATTATTTGCATTTTGATCCAAAATCTCGTTTAAAGTGGAATCCATTTCTGACCTGAAATATATTGTAGTATAAAACTAACGAGAGGGAGGGGGGGGAGGGAGGGGAGTAAACTAGCAAGCGCCGAATAGAGCTAATTTACGGTAATTTCTTGAGGAATCTCTTTTAGAATTCTCTTTTGTTTACGGTAAGAATTTACGATAATCTCTTTTAGAATTTACGGTAACGAATTTTTTTTTAGTACCTATTCGTTCATAGAATGATTTATAGCCGTTATGAATAATTTACAAAATGATGCAATAAGCATTTATAAAAGATATAAATGCCACAATTTTTTTGGATATATTTCCGTTATTTGCACTTTTGCATTTGAATTATCTCGTCAATTCTTGCAATACATCGATGTTCAGAATATTTTTGCAAAGTTTGAATGCAAAGTTCGCATATAAAATTGCACTTGAGAAATTTTAGCGCTAAAAATTTTGCATCAATTTTTCAAACATCTTTCAAAAGAAATAAAACATCTTCAAGAAAGAGGGATAAAGTTCACCATTGCATTTTCAATATCTTCTACACACACAATTGCGTTGCACGTAACATTTACGACCCAATGAAAAAATTAGATGACGTTAAATTTGACGTACATTGAAAACCGTAGCAATAAGTCGACCGATCGTTAGCCTGATCGTTGAGCACAATAATGAAATCAAAGTTTGCTATCGATTTTGAAAAAAAATGCATAGTGAATAAACTATTAGCGAACCATTTCAAAACTTATCAATCTTATCTTCAAACGTGATTAAATACTACATATCCATACATAATTATGTATGTGATAGCTGCGCAAATTAATGCTGCAATTAGTGTAATTAATGCTGGAATATTCAAACTTCGATGTTTTTTGAATGTTCGTTTGAGTTGGTTCGATAATGGTTTATTTCGTTCATGTTGGAATGGATTAAACTAACTCAACGATAGAAAAATTTTCCCGTTAATGAGCTCTATGAATTTATTATTTTATGTTTACCAGAAAAATTTTAAGGTATTAACAAATACACTCATTCAAATATAAATTTAAATGTAAATTTTACCAAAAGTTTTGATTTTTTATCTCACCATATCTATATTTTATGGTTTTGAAATGGATACATTAGGCCGTAAAAATATGCATCTTATCGCCCATATTTTCCGTTTTTTTATTCGCTTTTGCAAAACTTTTTAAACTTGCGAGCCAAGTTTAATTCTGTTGCAAAAATGCCTTTTGATGGCACCATCTCTATGCGTATTCGACTTAGTAACTAATGAAGGTAAATTTATGAAATTTGATAGATATATTCACACCAAATGCAATCCTTCTTATATCATATTTCACTTTAATTCATCAATTTCGAAAACAAAAACCTATAATCATTTAAAATTATCAAAAAAAATTTTGAAAGTACTTTACAGTGATTCGAATTTTACTTTGAACTACTTTCTTATTGCTCTATAAGAAATGTTGAAGAGTCTTTACTGCATAAATAATATAAAATGTAATGATTTACACGTATATTAAAATAGGTTATCTATTGCAGACTGAAAACTGCGAAATGAATTGAACGTGAAAATTATTCGTAATTCAAAATTTCCGAAAAAAAAAAACAATGGAATTTCATATTTATATAGATATGATTGTGAATTGCTATTGTATAAGGCGAGGAGAAGTATTTTTTACGTCTTAAATGTTCTTATCAATTTTAATGATCGTTTGTAGCGAAGGCGTTAAGCATTTTTAAGTGATAGTTTGTTATCAATAGCGAAATAATACTTGAACACTTTAGGAGAAGCAATCGTTAATGTTCTATTTCGATGATTAAATATAGAAAAAAATTAGAAAATTAGAATATTATCATTTATAGTTGATTGAATTAAAAATATTGAAGGGGCAATTTTTTTGAATTAAATTAGAACAATTGGAAATATTAGCCTATATTAGTTAGAGAGGCGATTTTTTACTTTGCAGATTCAAGCAATAATTTGAACCTTTCGACTTTTAGAAGTATTTAGAATTTCATTGCGATAATGAGTAGTTGTCAGAGACACTGCTAAATGCAGTGGGAAAATGTGTAAGTTGAAAGGAAAAAAGATTGCAAGGAAAAAACTTCTGAGGCAATCAAGTTTCGAACTCTATTTAATCAGCTATCCGAATGAGGCATTAAACCATTCAGCTACTGCTTCAATAGCTCAACACCTGTACAAAATCCTTTCACATTCCATTAGGTGTGAAATGAATATGTTCCTTAACATGCAAGACTCAAACATGAGAAATGTGAAAAGATTTGTTTAGGAAATTTGCCCATAGCATATAATCACAGTGACATACTTTCAATCTTATCCATACATTCTAAGCAGAAAGGCACATAATGTATGTGGTAGCGTATTGAGGTAGCAGAAGAACAGATCTACTTTCAACAGGTGATGCAAGGAGAGGGTATTACCTTGCGAGTGATGGGATGGGAGGAATAGGAACCGAAAACTTTGACCATAAAACCGCAATTCTGCATCATGCTTAGAAATCCGATCGAGAAAGGGGAACAACATTGGCCAATATAGAAACTCCATGAACGGGGTAAGCATCATCATATGCAAATATCATGTGCTCCTGAATGGCAGAAAAGTGATGTCAGGAAGTTAGTCAAAAGAGTTGAAGCCGATGACGTTTTTTGAAAAGAATACGAGGACCTAAAAGTGAAGAGTAGTTATGAAAAGGTAAGATGATTGGATTCACTAAAACGGCACTCAACATCACTTAAGTGCACAATGATCATTGTTAGGGCATGAAAATGTGGTTCAATTATAAAGGACTAGTTCTTCTAGCGCATCGATAGACGGAGTTGCTCAGTAGAAAAAAACTGAAGTTAGCTTCAACTAGTTTTCCTATAAAATTACGATTAACTTCGAGATATTCGCTAAATCTTGAAATGACCTCAAACAGAGAGGACAAAATCCTTAATTTGAATCAGTGCGATTAAGTAGCATTTCAAAATGCTTAAAAAGGTTTAGTTTAAAGTTGATTCGAATTTTTCATCATTATTCATCATTATTTAATTATTTTTCATCATTTAAAGTCATCATTCATTATGACGAATTTAAACACTTTAGTTATAGCCATTATTCTTTTATTTTTTGATATAATGAGCGAGACTTCACGACGAGTTGTCTAACCAACGAGGAGGTCAAAAGGTCGGGCATCTGGCTTCCTAGACGCTGGCTAAGTCGTTAATGGGAGCGAATTTCGTACTGAATGGTTAGAAGTGCTGTGAAATGGTGGATCAAAAATGTCATAGCTGAAGTTTGCCAGTCGAACATGTTTAGTGCAAAATCGCTCTAAACATTCATTTCCAGCGAAGACATCACAACTAGTTGGCGATCATAGCGATATTTATCTATTTATAAAATCGATTCGACCGCTGAGCCTCAAGGGATACCATCATCGTTTTATGTTGTCATGGTGTTCATTTGTTTGCGTCGAATACCGATGCATTTTCTTAAATATACAAAAAACTTCACTTACAACTCCACTAATATATTTTTCAACCTTTAGCATGACGCACGTCGTTCCGCAGCAAAAATTCTTTTTTTTCTGACACTATAAGAGCAAAAATGCTCGATGATGTTTTAAAAATGTCTGAAAAATATGAAGAAAAACGTGCAACAAAATTTTGCATCCAATCTTCTGCGGGATGATGTGATCTCATCTTTTAAGTTGCCGCCTATGGGGCCGGGATAGGAGATGATCTTCTTGTCTCGTGGCAGGATCGATCCCTGCATCTCGCCAAATGACTTTCCGCTTCCATGGGCCACTTCCGTCGAGGATGTAAAATCGACTAGAGTTGGGATCATCTGCTATTGGCAGATGACTTTCGCGAGGTAGTGGGAATCTGCCAGGTAGCACTTTAAACGAAAAGATGGCTGCGAAAAAATTGCGCGCTGCCAAGAGTAGGCGACGCAGCGTCGGGGGATGACTATCGGCAATGGTTGAAGAAAATGCCGTGTGTTTGGCGATGATCCGCTGATGTATGAGCATCCCCATTCCTCTTCTGTCTTTCGAAGAAATCAATTAGCCTGGAAGTTTTTCAAGAAATTTACTTCGACGATTTGAAAAGCGTAACTTACTTTGACTTTTGACTTCTTTACTTTTTACTTTGACTTAGTTTGAATTTACTTTGACTTCGACGACCAGTACTTGCATGCATAATTTACATAGACCAATTTGACTTGAGAAGCATACAATATTATTCATAAATATATTGCAAATTTCTCTTATAAGTGAAAGAAAGTGACCGCGCCGGTCTTTTTCATCAATCTTTGCATCAGCGTAATAAAACGGTAGTTTAGGCAGATCAGGTTTACCTGAACGTTTATTCTCATTCAAGTCAGTAATAGCAATAGTAGTGATTGACCGGAACTCTTATGCAAATAAACCAATAATAATAATAATAAGATTTATTGCATATGCACTAGAAATATTGATTTCAACGTTATTCATTAGCGAGAACAATACCTCATCATACTGTAAAATGGATTTCCTTGGTGGTTATTCATTGTCATTTTAGACCTCTATTGTTTTAAGAGATGTTAAGAGCAATGATACGAGCATATTAGGTTGGCAAGGAAAGGATGGTACAGAGGGATTGTCAAGAAATGCCTTTACGTTCCATCCTTTAAATCGGACGATTTCATAAGTCGCCTATTGAAAATAAAATCTACCCAACCAAAAAAGTTCGTATTTTAGTTGATGCAACTATTGATAAAACATTTTACAAAAGACTTTTTTTCGCTTTAACGGGAAATTACGATATGAAATATATTAGAGGTAGTCATAAAATATCCTATTGCATGAGACCAAGTGAATAAGCAATGAAAGCGAACAAATGAGCACTTAAAATACTATATTCGGCACCGGAAGTTGACGCTTGCTTAGTTAACGAGCCTTCATTTAGGATTCGTTCAGTCGAGTGTATGTAACGTGGATCACACATATTCGAAACGGGAATTTTCCATCGCTTTAGTTTATAGGGATGACCATCTGTAAATATAGTGACTAGCATATAAAAGTTCATATTATATATTAAGCATAAAGTACAACTATTCTTACTGCTGATCTGTAAAATCACTACCAATTATCCCCCAGGCTACATTATGTCTATATATATATATATATATATATAATTGTGTACCACAAGAAAAAACAAATAGACAATCATGAAAGCATCGGAAACGACCAATTCAAGTCTGACAGCAATTGGAAAATTTTTTTAGAACAAAAAAATTACAATAGATAAATTAAAACAATTAAAAAAACTCCTCAAACGTATCATTTGTTTTTTGATGAAAGTACATTCGTCATAAGTGATATTTTCCTTTAATCAGTTAAGAAAAAGGCGTAAATACTTACACTCATCAATCTCTCCGTATATGAAATCAGTTGATTCGAATTTTGGTCTCTCCATTTCGAACCTGAAATCATCTCGGGAAATAAGAATATGAATCCAATCAGCCTATATCAAGTGATATCGTCAAAAAATTTTCAACATTATTCTTCCTCTCTGACAAATGCAGTCGAAGATATCTATCAAAACCCGGTGATGCGAAAGTGGCAGAGGGAGGGGACAACCGTCAATTTTTTCTCGCCAAATTTTTGCTTTTCTCACCGCTGTGCAAATCCAGCTGTAACCATTTCAAGCAGAACTCCGATGAGCCACACAGAAATGATAAGAGCGAAGCTTTTTTCTTTTGCTTAATCTTCTCTATTCGGCGATAGAGACTTCTTCCTGTATATTCAACGATTCTTCTAACAAATAAGCAAAAAAAGAATTAAAAAAAAACCACTTCTTAATAGTTGATTCAAAAATTTCTCTTTGCCTAACCTTAGCAATTTGATGTTTTCTTCTCTCAATGATCATATCTTGAACTTTGCTGAGCATACGATAGGTCCATTCAACAGCGAAAAATGTTGCCGCATTTGTAGGAAATGCACGTAAAATTGTGGAATTAAAACCGGCGAAAAAACCACGATATCGTTGTGTTTTATAGGTGAATTTAATTGTTTGCATATATGTGGTAAATTTATCATCTGATTGAAATTTCGATTTGATTACATCAATTGGATAGTTGATAATCCATGAGAGAACACCGGCTAATCCACCGGCAAATAGCAATTGAATATTCGTCAATGATTCCAGTGTACCATCACAACTGACTGATTTTGTCATAAGATCATAGGATGCAAAATAGACGCCATAAGATGGCACATCACGAACGAGTGTCGCAATTACTCCTCTATACAACTGTAGAATACCACGTTGCTTAACCATCTTCTGGATGCAGTCAATCGGTGAACGATACTTTCGATGGTTCGCATCAATTTGCACTTGCATCCTTAGCTTCAGAAGTTCGGTTGGAGAGGTGATCGCTGTTTGTACGAAACCAGCCACGCAACCAGATAAAAAATGTGTTGTGATGCATTGTTGATCAGTAAAAAGCTTCGCTGTATTACCGTACACACCGAATACAACAGAAGTTATAACCGTTAGACTCGCCAATGGACTCGATAGACCTTTGAATAGGCCATGTACACCCTCGTGACGTATTATTGAAGTGAAACAATGAATCGTACCTCGATAACCTCGTTTAATATCTTTATTTTGAGTTTGTGTTTGCAAACGAACTTTCACCGTATCTAGTGGATGACCTGCGATAACACCAGCCGCTCCGGCAACTAAACCAGCAAAATAATGAACGCTCGGTTCAAAAGTACCGAAAACTTTAAATTCCCGTTTATGATCTCCTTTTGACTTCCTCGATTCAACAATCGACGTATCTTCGTTGTTGATGGCCATTTGAACGGTAAACTTCTAGAAGAGCTGAGATTCGAAGCGTGCAGTCAACGTGGGAATTGAAATACGACGAAGCTGCACGCAGTAAGTGAATCGTGAAGACAAATCGTCGAAACAACCGTAGAAGGTTTGAACATTAGAAAATAATAGTTTGCCAAATGAAGGGGTTTAATAAAGACCTACCAAAATTCAAATATTGCAAGAAGTGTTTATTCAAATTATTTTCAGCAGGAAGTGTTTATTCAAATTATTTTCAGCAGTACTCGAGGTATGATTGGTGGAATCTTTAGCAATCTATTCTTATTTGGCGATTTTGAGTCTAAGACACCAATAGGAGTCGCATAACATCTAGATTCAGGCTTAGTTAAGCGTTATTTTCCGTATTTTCCGATGTCTTATTGCTGTATTTTCCGAGTCAACGCAATTGTTTAATTCATTAGGAACGAAGAAATTTGTTAAACTTGCATTGCATCATTTCGTAAAAAAGCACACTTATTTGCATATTAATTAAAGAAAACCTTAGAGCAAATCAATAGATAATTATTATAAATGAATTTCCTCTCATTTTTGTAGCATCACTTAGAATGACCTGAAATAATTTTTGCAGATTTTCGCAAAAGGTCAATTCAACCAAATTTATGGTAATGCATATTTTGAAATGAAAATTTAAAAGAATATTTATAAGTTGATTTATGCAAATGTAATATTACTAACCGACAATAAACTCTTCGTGAGTCACGAATTGCTTTGAGACGTTTACTACGTGGAGCTTTAAAAATATTTGGAAAACCATTTCCACTTACAACAATGAAATCTTCTGCTGTCACATAGTTCTTTCGTGAAACACACATAACTGCGTACTCATTATCCTGAAATATATTTCAATGTTTGTGATAGCAATTAGCGAGGGATATGAAGAGGACAAATTATTTCAGTCAAGAGGAGGGCGGAGGAGGAGCAAAAAAAAATGAAATAGGTAATTAGTATAGATGACATGAAAAA
>JAZARR010000206.1:1800000-1966667 GCA_037389465.1 Baylisascaris procyonis
TCCATGAAGTGCAAAGGTGCACATGAAATGAAAAGCTTTTTCATGATGCCATTTATTTTTGCGTTGTATCTCATTGCAAGATAGTCCAGGTAATCGTAAAGGTCACCTGGATTATAGTCCAGGCAATCGTAAAGGTCACCTGGATTATCTCTGAGGTTACGAGGATTACGAGGATTCTATCATTGTTTTATCGATTCGACTTTCCTCATAAAAGCGCCTATTCAAATTGTAATGTATTTTTCACTTAGCAAAGATCATATATTTCGATGGTTCCGTCTGTCTGCATATTTCAAGTCGAAACGAGAACTAGAGTGATCCATGCGTAATTTGGACCGAGGTTCAAAAGTCACCCTTCTCACACTCGCATACCGTGCCATGTCAGAGCTGTTTAACTTTTTTGTCTTGCCGCAGCTTCCGAGTTCGAATCTAGTTGAGGACAAAAGTTTTTTCTTAAGCGAGTGCATTCGCGATAAGGTATGCCTTCTTTCTCCCTTCCCCAAGCAGGTCCACGCTCGAACTTGAGGAAAAATTTGAGGATAGTGCCACAGTTTACTGCGAAACTTTCCTCAAAAAATGCCATTTGCCTATGTTCCTCTGTCCTCCTCTCCTCTCTCGGAGATCCAAGGTTTTCGAGAATCTTTATAGATGGTTGCATTCCGAAGCCATTCCGTTGTGCTTGGCAGCATAATCTTATAGCATTTGTCGGTTCTTAGTTATTCGATATTAATCAAATTTTTGCTTCTTTTTTAATATATTTAAATATTGCACCATTTGTAATTCCGTGATTTATTTTCAACAAATTTTTTTTGCTTTTTCAGTGCAAAAATCTGTTTTCTTTAAAATTTAAGAATTTTATTTCGAAAATTAGGAAATGAAATTTTAAAGTTGGCTAATCGAGTGGCCGAAGAAGCGATGTGCCAATTGGGAGAGGATGTCGGCTATATGGTTCGATTTGATGATATGACCGACGAGAAGACCAAAATTAAGGTTAGTGGATTGAAATAGTTTGAAAAATTCTGAAAATTTATTCATTTGGTTCATATTCAATTAAATTTTTCCCACAATTTTTCAATTTGTTCTCGAATGGAGCAATTTGTTTAAAATTTTTTTCTGAAGAATAAATCATTCATTTATTTTTTTCACTTATTTTCTATGGTTTTTTCTTCCAATTCGTCATTATTATTAATACACTCAGTTTTATCACATTATTAATTATTATTAGGTTGCATTTTTAAAGGATCTTCATCGCAGAAATGTTTTATTTAAATAAACGTGAAATTTGAATTCTTATCTTCTTTCATATTGTTCGACGCCAATGTTTTTTTCTTTTGTATACATGTTTTTCAATGTTTTTGAATAAGTAGTTTTGAAATCACTCCAAATTTTTTTCGTAACTTCGCGAATATTCTTCACTTAAATTTTCTTGTATGTATTAGAGTTCCCTTCAAATAGTCTTAATATTATATAAGCTGTAACGAAAGAATAGTGGTAGAATTAAGCGCTCAATCATCATTTCGTTTTGATATGAGCAACTTGTCGTGATTTAAGATGGAAAAATATTGGTGATGAAGCTAGCCTATGCATCATTCAAGACAACTTTTTGCGATTTCTAAGTGATCATATTTCAGTGTTATTGTTTTCCTTGAAAAACTTTTTTATCCTTGAAAAAAAAATTTATTTTTTAAGTATATGACCGATGGTATCCTTCTTCGAGAGCTAATGAATGATCCTCTACTTACTCAATATAGGTAAAGGATTTTTTAAAAATTTGGTTGAAGAGTCATAATAAGTTTTGAAAATAAATTGATATGATTCAACTCGAAAGGATTCATTTAAATTTGCCATTCCAATATGTAAAACTACATCAAGATTAGAAAAAAAAGCAAAAATATTTCATTTCCGACTTCAAGAACTTTTTATTACAAACCTTTTCATTGAGGTCGGTTGTTTTAATTATCAATCCCTCTCCCTCCCACCTCTCGCTTCCCCCCATCCTTCTCCAGATTTATCACATCTGTTGATTTTTGCAAGTGAGACTAATAATAGGATTGTAGTATTAATAACATGATTACGGTATTATTTTTGTGGCATCGCGCTAGTTACGGTACGGTTTATCATAGGAAATATTATTTATATTTACAGTATAATCATGGTGGATGAGGCACATGAACGTTCAATCAATACGGATCTAATTTTGGGTTTATTACGAAAGATTTTATCAATACGTAATGATATTAGAGTAATCGTTTCATCGGCCACTCTCGACGCTATTGTAAGAATTTTATCACTCATTAATTTTTTTAACGAAAAAAGCGGGTAAAATCTTTTGAATTTTTATACTGCTGTGAGATTGAAGTTAGAGCTTATATCCGGGCTCAAGGACTTTGATTTTAGATTACCGTAGAAAGTTTGATTTCATTTTGCTGTAGGAGGTTTGATTCCATATTACTTAAGGAAGCATCGGATTGTTATAGGTGCGAGGTTAATGTGGTAACCAGGTTTATACTTAGGCTTGTATCGTAGTAATTCGATGAACATTTCATCGTATGGCAGGGGCAGATCCGTGAAACTACGATTGTCCCAAATAAATGCGGCAAAAAAATGAATAGCGGCAGCGAGAGGGCTAGGCTGGGAGGGGTAGTTCATTAGTCGGGAAGGCCTCACGGGTCCTTGTAGACACTAGAAAAGGAGCCACTCACAGAAAGGGCTCCACACTAAGGAAGACAAAGGCAAAGGCATGAGATGACGAGTTAAATACAGTTATCTGGAATGACAAAAGGGGAGGAAACATAGAATCCCCTCACAACAATGTGGGGATTCTATGTTTCCATTCCCATCAAATCTCCGGCGAAATCTTCTTAGTTATTTCGCTGGAATTTTGTTATGACTTTCGCGCTTTCACGCGACAACGATATTATCATGTTTTTGAGTCGTGGCCATAATCTAGTCTCTGCTGCTCGTATTTCACTCGAAAGTCCTATAGGACAGGTTGAAGACCGATGGCAACATCAATTCACCCCATCGATGCCTAGTTTATTATTGTCAAAAATTTACTTTTGCTCTTTGTATTGTCGCTTCTTATCAGTACTTATCAGTACATTGATCTTTCTTTCTTATCAGTACTTTATAATAATTGAGGCATATTTAATCGAAAACAATTCATGACAATTAAAATTCATTTTCCAAATAAACTTAAATCATCATAACTGACAACAGGAAAGCACATCATAATAATAATATTTAATAATCAAATTGCAGTTATTTCGTGATTTCTTCGAATTGAACGATACAAATGATCACAATAAAGATACAGCAACAATTTTATCTGTTGAGGGTCATATGCATCCGGTTACTATTTACTATACAAAGAGGTTTATTCATTGATTTCTCTTTTATTATTTATTGATTAGCAGTAATCAACACTGAAGCGAACGATCCCAATTATCCCCCCTCTGCGGCACCCGTTCTCTTCATTATCCTAATAGTTTTCACGCAGAATTTCCCATAGACGGAAAGAGGATTTGAAGCAGTTTTTATTGGAGCTATCAATATTCAAAAATTTCCACCACTGATAAGTGGTATTTAATCGTACATTAATCAGTACTTATCAGTCCTTGAGAAAATATCTTGCAATGATCAGTTCTTTGATTCGCTAATTCGAACTATTCGATTATGAATTTTTCTTTCTAATATTCAACATCATTGAATGATTTTGCTCTTTTTAAGCTTGCTATTCTTTAGGTTTATCAGTTGATGTTTGTTGGATTTGAAAAAAGAAAGAAAACTTTTCAGAGAGAAGTTCGCGATTTTAGATGAGCTTATATGCTGATTATACGAATATTACAGATTCATAAACGTGGTTATTTTATTTCAGCTCACAAGTTGATCTTTGAGCATTTGGGCATTGATAGGTTTCAACTTCAGCACTTCAACAACTTTTTGACTGTCTATTGATAGGTTTGCTGATAGGCGGTTTATTGATTGATAGGTTTCACATTGACAGGTTTCGAGCTTGGAGCATTTAGGTGGAGGTTTCATTTTTGGCAATTTTATGAATAGATGATCTTTCGGAACCTTCCAGCAACCTTTCAGCATTCACAGTTTTACTTAGATTTTAAGTATTATTAATATTCTCGTTATGTCTCATTTTAGCGGTGTTCCCGACTATATAGCGAAGACAGTTGAGACCGTTATGAAACTGCATCAGAGTGAACCTGTCGGTGATATTTTAGCCTTTCTAACAGGTCAAGATGAGGTACGATTTATTAACCGATTTCGTTTTTTTTTTCATTTCACTGACATAGATCAGTTAATTAGGATAGCTAGGTAAGGTTCGTATTGATCGTCTCAAAAATTTTCCCCTCAGAAATTTTAGTTTTCTTTTAATTTCTTCTTGGAAAACTCATGGGTAATGATTGATAAACTTCCTGCTAAACACTGCTCGTAATTGAGAGTTACCTAAAAAATTCCCGAGATTGCAATTACTGTACGTCGAGGAGGATACAGTAGAATATTTAACCAATATTTAATTAGGCTTAGAATTAAATTTAAATGAGCCTTGTCCCCTATTTCTGTGAATAGAAATTCCAGGCTATATACTGTTTGCAATTTCTCGAAATTTTTCGATAGCATACGATATGGTTGTAATATTATGCAGGGAGGTGACATATTTTTATACGCTAGATATTACTGAAAAAGAACTAATTAATCTTGCTTTATTTTTAGGTAGAAATGGCTTGCCAACAATTAATCGATATGGCTCGGCAATTAAGAAATACCGACAAGTTATGGATTGTGCCCATGTATGGAGCACTTCCGGCTGCAGAACAGGTCGTTCTCTTGCTTTTTTTAATTTTTGCGCAACCCAAATTCGATGGTTTTTTTTTAAAGATTTTAAGTTTTTTTGCATTTTAGATAACATTCATTCGGTGGTATTCGTAAGAAATTTTACCCTTGTAATCAGTAATTAAATAGTGAGTCTAAGAAAGAATTGTTTGGGAAAATGGGAATTTTTATAATTCAATATTGCAGCTATGATTTTATTTTTTTAAAGTCATTTGAGCGATGATAAAGGAAAGTTGAGCACTAAGGAATAAATTTTTTATTGTTTTCTTCCAAGCACAAATTTTTTATAATATGCTTTCAATTTTGTGGCATTGCGATTTCGTGAATGTTATAAATGGTTATGTTTACAACGATCCACTTATCTGTTTAGGTAAACTTTCCTACTGTAGCAAACACTGTATCCAAATTACAGTGTCATTCAAAGTGATATATGAATTGATTGATTTGAAGTTGTTCATACTGTGTAATAATTCTTTAGATGATGAGCAATTAAGTTAATAAATAGAGTTTATTGCAAATGTTTTATAGTTGAAAGCATTCGATTCTACTCCACATCGGACACGTAAAGTGGTTATTGCAACGAATATTGCCGAAGCGTCAGTTACGATACCTGGTATCGCTTACGGTAAGTGCAGTCATTCATTGCTATTTATATTTAATATTTACGTACTGTTATTTACTTTTAAGCCTCGTAGATGTTATATTTTTCATCTTGACACAGTTTCGAAAAATTAATGTATGTTAGTGATGATGTAGCAGAAACTCTTATAGGTAGTCAATCAAAATAGTAAGCAAATGAAAAGAAGCTTGGTATAGAAACAAGCATAGATAAGCTTGTCCCTTATCGCAACTTCTGGGTTATCCCGTTGACGCAAGTTGGGTCACTATTTTGGAGCAGACATAACTTGTGATTACGAGATCGTTACAGCTGCCATAATCAGGCTTTTAAAGATTAGCTCGAGCAGATTGAATGAACGTACCTCAGTACAGATATCCTCAGATATTACGAAATATTTAGATCGTCATTAATGTAACAACTAGAAAGATGTAGTACCATCCTTCGTGTATAGAAGAGCGCATTTTTATGTGATCTCTTTTGCATTGCTATTTTTAACAGATTTGAGAGTGCCATAGTTTCAGTTTTTGAAAGGATCTCTCTTTTCCTTTTATTTAGAAGGGTGCCATGCTTTACCTTGCGCTTTTCTTTTTTTAATTTAGAAAAGATCTAAGTTTATTTGTTTTTCTCTTCCTCCTGTTTTTCATTTTCTTCTTTCTCACACGTTTTTTCCTAAGGATGTGCTTTTCTATAAAAAAAAACAGACTACGATTCGCTTATATTTCCACCCTTCTCCTTTCACCTTTCACATCCTTTTCAATTGGAGGTGACAGGGAGGACGTAAACAAATTCGTTTTTGGTTTCAAAGAATGCGTTATCCGTCAAACTCCTTATAATAAAAATCAAATCAATGTGCAAACGACGAATTTGTAAACATTTACATTCTTTGAATGTTTTAGGTTCCATGAAGGAGGATGGATGTATGCCATCGCTTTGCAACATTTTCTCTTAGCCGTTACTTTTGCATATTTGCAATTCTGTTATTGTTATTGCAATGAATTGCAATGCTTTTAGTGATCGATTGTGGATTTGTGAAAATGCGTGCAATGAATGCAGAGAACGGTTTAGAAACACTTATGACGTTACCCATTTCACAAGCAGCCGCAAATCAACGTGCTGGACGTGCAGGTCGATTACGACCTGGTAAATGCTACCGACTTTATCCTCGTAAGTTCGTCGTTTATTTATTTATTTATTTATTTATTTATTTATTTATTTATTTATTTATTTATTTATTCGTTTATTTATTTATTTATTTGTTTGTATGTTTATTTATTTGCATATCCCTTTGTTTACTTTTTTTTGTTTTTTATTTTTTTCAATGTGCCGAACGAGGAAGCATGCAAAAGTATATGAAAAAGGATAGAAAGGAAGAGCAAAATACTTTTACGAAACTTGACTTTTCAGTTATTTTTTAATGTTTTTATTTCGAAAAATTCGTGAAAATTCAAACATTTGCCAATTTTTTTGATTAATTTTTTTGAATTTGATTAATTTCTTCGGGAAGATTTTTTTCTCGTATTCATACATATATTTTCTCAGAAAGTGAATTTGATAAAATGATGGAAGCAACAGTACCCGAAATGCAACGATGTAATCTTGCACCCGTGATTCTACAACTGAAAGCTCTTGGTATTCATAATGTTCTTCGGTTCAACTACATTTCGGTGGGTCGTTTTTTCATCTTTTATTCGATAGAATTATCAAAATTTCCTTTTGATGTCCATTCATATCCTTTCATGGATCTGTAAAATCAATCATACCTGAAACAATAGAATGACACGGCTCATATCTGAAATTTTAAAATGACATTTACAGGTATTTGAAGTCATGCAATTTAGCACTTATGAATCATGCCTGAAATTATGGATTTAAACTTATGGATTACGTCCAAAAATCCTAAAATGACGCTTAAAAACTGTGCCTGGGATTATGGGAGGTTAAGTATAGTTTATTAAAAAGAATGCTTTAGATAAGACAATGAGTTATATCGATTTCCTATCAAGTCTTTACAAAATGTTGATTTATTCAAGATTTATTAAGTGTTGTAAACTTTATTTGAATTTGATTTTAATAGGATTGAAATGATTGATTTGATCAGTATAATAAAAAGTTCTTTCTTGTAATTTATAAAAATACCCAAAACTTTGCATTATTTTTATAGTATCAATCGAAAGCGTTAAATATATACTAATTTAATGGTTGAATATATTTGAGTTGTTAAGAATGGTCATATTTCAGCGTCCACCGTCATTTTCGATGATCGAAGGATTACAATTGTTATATGCGTTAGGCGCTCTCTCAGAAGATGGTCATTTGACAAATCCGATCGGTATGCGAATGGCCGAATTTCCCCTTCCACCAATGCATTCAAAAACATTGCTTTCTTCCGGTAAGCGATTTAAAATTTCAGTTTGCTTCTGTATATACCTCAGATTATATTTTGCTAAATTAAACTCCTTCCTTAACCTGTGAAGGATGTTTTGACGAGGAGTCGACAGTATAGGAAAGAATTTTTGATTATAAGTAGTTCTTAATGAAATTGCAAACACTTTTAAGTTCTAAATCGGTATTGAATGGATAGAGATTTGTTATTTCGAAAAACTTCAACTTGAACATCTGAAATAAATTTGGCTGTTAACTTGCAACTTTGAATTAGTTCTGCTCTACTATTGAGCATCAGCGCTATGTATAGTGCATATACCAAGGCCGCAGATGATCGGCGCCCAGCGACTCAGCGCCGAAGCGGTTACGTCAGAATGTTTTCTGGACAGTTTGATGCAACCTGGTGTTTATATTAAATAACAGCCATCTGCTGCTTTTTTTTGATAAAATATGCGCTATGCCTTTTCTGGCGATAGTGAGTGACGGTGTTGGATATTTGTTTCTTTGGTGGTAGCTTTCAGGCATTATGTATTTGTCTGTTTGTTGTTCATCTATGTGAAGTTTACTATTTTTTTTTTAAATTTGAAACCTCTTCTTTTCATATTTTTCAGTTCTCAGCAAAACGTATGACTGTTAAATTACTATGTAATGTATATGTGTGTTATATTATGTGTATATGTGCGTTATATTTAATGTACATATACGGGCAGAGTTTGTCATATTCTTTGTGTGGTGCATGTCGGTAACGTTTTTGTCAGCTTTGGAATTGAGATCATCCTTTCTGAAGGAATAAGTCGAGGTCTGCACAAGTTGACTGCTGTTGGTGCTGATCTTTTTTAAAGCAGTTGTAGTCTGAATGTTATTGATCGTTTTCAGGCGAATTTGGCTGCAGTGAAGAAATGGCAGTTATTATAGCAATGCTTCAAATTCAGGATGTATTCATATTTCCTTCTGGAAGTCGGCATAAAGCGGTCAACTTGTTTCCTATCTTCATTTGCTTTGAATTTTTATTCAAATTTTTAGCAGCCTCCTATTTGCATGATTGTAGCAATTGCTTGAGAAGTTGAAATCAAATTTTAGATTATGCAATTAGCAAAAATATTGAATGCAAATTTAGCTTTTTTTTGAACAATTTTTTTTTGTATATTTCTGGCGAGAAGTAATGATTTATATTGATATCCATCCATCCATTTCAAATATTTAGCATCTCATTTTTGCTTTAAATATTATATCATTTGCGCTTTTTTTCACACTTAACTTTTCAGGAAGTTATGAAGCGAAAATTTTCTGTTGAAGAAGGCGATCATCTAACGATGTTAAACGTTTTCACTAACTTTATTGATGTGAGAATATTGCTTTTTTTGGGAAATTTTAAATCTCATTCATTTTTTTATTGCAGCGTTTTTCTTTTTTCTTTTCTTTTTACTTCTATAAATCAAGAGAACTAGGAAATTCTATATTCCATCCTCCATGTCCATATTGCTTCCTCCCATCCCGCCCCCTTCTCAATCTCATCTTACCTTTTTAGTAACGTAAAATGAGACGCCATATCTTTTTAGATCGTTTTTATCTGTAACATTCAAAGTGCGCTTCACTTTTGTGATAGATGAGTTGCTATCGTTTGAATTGTCCATCGTATTCCCAGGTGAAAATCAAACTTGACTGGATGTGCCATCGGCAGTTAACGGTATAGCGGGTGATCACTTAATCGACCAAACATTTAGAATGGTCGTTCGAAACAATGGTGTCACAACCACTATGTTAATTATCGTGGTCTATGTCGTGCAGAGAATATTCGTGATCAAATGCTACGATTGCTAAGACGATATGAGGTGCCGATTGTATCGTGTAGAAAAGATTCATGTTAGTTGTTAATATTTTTTTAAATTGTTAAATTATTTTACAAATTTACGTATAACATAGTAAGATTTATACGAATATTTATATGAATATGAATTTGCATATCGTACGTTAACATGAATAATTGTGTGTTTGGTATATTTTGTTATGTATGAGTTTGTTATATTTTGTTATGTATGAGTTTGTTCATATAGAATATATTTGTTTTATGTAGTTCGTATATAAATTACATTATATCTCTGGTATTTATATGAATGGAGTTTTTTCAAAGCGATATTGCAGCTTCAAGTTCTATAATCCGACGATGCTTAGTGAAGGGATTTTTTTCACAAGCGGCGCAATATCATTACACGGGTGATTATGTAACTGTACGAGAGGAATATCACTTCAAAGTATATAAAGGCTCTGCGATAATGTATCGAAAGGAATTCCCTAAATGGTTGTTTTTTTTACTTAAAAATTTTGTTTCTGCGGTACTTGAAGGAAGGGTGTTTATGCACCTTTTATGCCGTTTTTAAGAACTTGCTGTTTGAAAGCATTAGCCTGTGCCATTGATTGATGTAGGTTGGACAAGTAATACAGGTAATATAATACAGGTAATACGGAGTATTGTGCACATGGTATTACTGATGGAGAATTCTATAAAGCTTTGGCGATTTTTGAGGCATGCAGAAATAAGAGAGAAGCCGTAATTTTGAGAAATGGAGTTCTTTTTCTGTGGTTTACGTGTTTTCCATTGGATTAGTGGGCATAAAGTATCGATTTCCAAGACATATCTTCAGTGACCATGGAATTGTTTTCGCAATTTCGACATACTTCGCTTTCAATTGAATAGTGATATTATTGATCATGTTTTTATTATCGTACATTATACAAAAATAAGACACAATAAATAATAATCACTACTGCACGTTGTTATTTATTATTTGTTTTTTGGAATTATTTGATTTGAATATTATCTAAAAATTTTATTAGCTTTTTTTGAATTTGAAAAAAATTTATTGAATTTCATGAAGCTCACTTTATAACATTGCAGTGGAATTTAATTTGACATGAAATGATTTGTAATTATTGTCCTTTACAATTACATTAAAATGCTGCAGTTTTTCCACTGCAATTATTTGAATTCTTTACTGCTCATCAACTACTGCTTTCTGATTTCACAATTTTCCATTCTTCTCGAATTTTTCTGGTGTGAAGTTTTAAAAAATTTTATTAAAAGCATCTTTTATATGTTCTTTATATAATTTTTATTAAAAGCTTTATATGTTCTTAAAAGTTTTTTCACTATAATTTCAGTCTGATTGAAATTTCATCACGGGATAAATTCTTCATATTTTCTCCTCTATTATTTCTTTCATACCTCAAATATGATTGCAAAATTTCTTCACGAGGCTTTTAAGGTTTTACATCGATTTATTTATGCATTGATACTTGAAGGGTTATATTCTCGGAAGTTCTACAAGAATCAATTCGCGATGTTAGCGTAATTGAACCGGAATGGTTATATCAATTGGTGCCAGAATATTACGAATTTGGAACGGTGATTTTTATTTTCGAATCTATAAAGTTCGATCCTGGGGACGCCTGCTCATTACTAGATAGTTTTGGGAGTACGGTAATAAATTGGCATGCAGTAATAGGGAATTTAATCCAAGCACTCCTAGAAAAAGTTTCATTTCTAAAAATTTTTCTGAATCGTTTAGATAAGAAGAAAAAATGCTCTACACCAGAAAAGGTTTATTTACATATTTGTTTTGCAAAATTCATTCAGAGAGCATTACGACAATTCGTTATTCGAATTGATCTTTTTCGCATTTTTTTGAGCGGAAATAACTGCTAAATTTATAAAATAATCAAAAATAATGATTTAAAAATCACAAACATTTCGAGATTTAGCACGTTATGCACTACAGAAGTATTGCAGTGATAATTTTTGATGGGAATTTCTACAATGAGTGCAGTAATCAGTTTGGGGAAAAAATAGTATAACGTATCGTATGTTATAAAATGGTTTAGATCATTAGAAAGAGGGATAAAGTAAAGTGGTATCAGTTTCCTGATTTTATTTCTGAAAGCCCTACTCTTCTTGAGAAAATATTCATTTGTAGCTAAGAAAGTGGCGATTTTAATTACATTTTTTGCCTTATTTCCTCTCCCTTTCTGTTGATTACAATAAAAACAATATTTTACATTTCTAATATTTTAAAAATTTATAGTGATATGAACTTGTATTACTGAAAATTTGAAATAAAATAATAAACATAGAGATATAATTGAAATCGGAATGAAATTTTTTTAGGATGATGAAATTGCAAGGAAACGAATGAAAGAAGGAAATTAAACATGAAAAGATCTGAAAAATCCTCCTTTGCCTTCCGATGGGATGAACGATTTCTGGAGGAAATCATATTGTGGAATTGCAATTCAGAATCAAATATCTCGAATATGTTCATATTGTTGACTCTAATTTCATTGATCTCATGAAATATCCTCTGTATTCTATTGCTAACATAACGAGCAATATAAAGTTGTTGATGAGGTTACATATGTCTTTTATTCACATTGTTTTACCTTTACAAAATCGTTGCATTACATCAATTTCTTTAGTTGGAGTTTACATTTATGACACGTTGAGATGATGCAAACAGATTGAAGCACTATATTATTGTCTAGATGATTCTTACTCATCCGATGGGGGAATAAGGAGTAGAAGTGAAATTTCTTTGTAATCTGCTTACTGTTTCATTGCTATACACCCACCTCACTTTATATGTTTTTACATGCGCTAAAAATAGAATCGCGTTCTTCTATCTAGGTACTTGTAAATGCAAATTTTTTTGGCCGGGGGGGGGGGGTGGGGAGCATGAAATCTAAGCCTTAAATACTTATTATGAAAGCAAAGTTTCACAAGTATGCAAATTTCGAATGATTAGAAATTTCAAATGAAAGCAAAGTTTGCAAGTTTTCCACAGTACTTATGAGCGTTTAATTTATTGGCTTATATTTCGATTTTGAATAGTTCTTGTCACATTTAAAAGAAAAAAAAAGTATTTTGTTAATAATACACTTGTTTAAGACCAAAAATACTGTACGATTTATGACTCAACAGTGGCTAACAAATGGGCTAATTTAGCCTGTGTAGTCTAGGAATATTATGGGCTAATTCGGTTTATTTTTTTGGTGAATCCGTTGAGCAAATGCTGGATAAATTGATAAATAAACACAACGAATAACACTTAGAATTAGTAACTTTTATATTAGGTTTAATTCTATAACGGTTTTCATTAGGAATTTTATATTTACAAAGTGCCTAGAGGCGTATATTTTACTATGATGAGCGAATAAAAAATAATCGTCTTTATTTCAGTTTCTATTTTTACTTTAATAGAAGGCTTCATTTTAGTCTTTACAGTGCTTCATGATCGATGCTTATCGGTGGGTGTACGTGTTTGCTTCATTTGACCTTTATTTGCATAATGAAGTGGGTATATAAACGATCTGCTCGTTATTAGTTGCCTTGTCAATTGAATTTGCATATTTAACGTATCTCACCCAATGATGGCTGATTTACTAGTCTAGCCAGCAGAAGACTGCATATTTTGCAGCATTCACTTGGGTGGCCTCTTACTTACCTATCCGTGAATTTTTGTAGGCAATCCCTGTCTCAGTCTTGCGATATCAATAGTAAAATAAAACCACATCCTGCTCTTCCTCAGTCAGAAGGGAATTCATTAAAAATTAAGAAAAAAGCAGTCATTCTTGGTGGAGAGAGAGGGACGGAGGGAGGGGGGGTCGGTAGAGGAGCGGAGAAGGGAATCAGGATTGCAACCCTTTCGCTGTGATATGCGAAATGTATTCAAATATGAAGCAAGCTTATAAGAGTGAAAGTGTTTTTGAGAGATTCATTTCATCTTTCATAGGAAATAAAAATAAAAGCTAAGTTAAAAAGAAGTCGCACATATACGACGATCGCGATCGAATGATTCATTGCCGATATGCTGAAATCGTTTTTTTTTTGATTGATGAAATATTATTCATATTTCATACATTCACAACAATAATATAATATAAGAGGTGCTTTTATTTGCCATTTAGAGCACTGACAAAGTTCTATTCAACAGCTTAACCTTTCCCTAGCATCGTCTTGTCTTGTTTCGTCTCATTTCGCTCATTTGCAAGGTTATATCGTTTTCTTGCAGCTTTTTTATTTTGCTACAAATTTTTTCATTCATATCGTAGGTTGAATTTTTTCGGGGGGAAACAAACACAAGAGCAACAGCTCTTCGGATCTTTGTATGGAGATGCATTTAGGAGGTGCGGGGAGGGGAGGTGGAGAAGGGGAAGGAGTAAGGAGGATAATGAATTTAAATAAACCTAAGAATATATTTAAATGGCTAGGCCAAGAAATCTGCAATTAAATTTTTTATGCAAATCGCAATGAGCAATAAACGGTATATCGGTAGGCATTGCCGGCTCTATCCATAATTTCGAAATTTTAATTTTTACTTAGTCCTCTAGCGTCCCTTTACCGGCACGTTTGAAATTTAAGAAAATTTAAGAAACAAGACCCACATCCTGTGACTTGCAATACACTCATCAACTATGTTATTTTATGCTCAATGATTCGCGAACTGGAAATAGGAAATTGACAGGTAAACGTTCATGTACCTGCGCATAGGTTATATCACCATGATGAACATATAAAAATCAAGTAAGTTCATTTTATAAAAGCACATAAAAACACATGATAAAGGTATGAAGTTATCCATTGCTTACTGCTTCAGATTTCATCGTTTCTATTTTAAAACATCATGACGTCTAGGTAGTGGAGAGTGCGAATATACGATTACGGGTAATGCAAGTGTAGATGGGAACTTATAGGATAATCGAATAAGAATATGAAGAAATCAAGTAGAGATTTGGTTGTAAAAATTTTTTTTGCTCCATCTTTGATATAAATGCCCCTAGGCAATCTTCTATTAATTACAATAATACCAAAAAAAAAATTGCATTGTTTCACTGACTAACTCCATGAAGCGAATTATTTTCAGATGTTGATTTATATGATCTCCTCGTTGATAATTCTCTGTAAAACAAATGCTTTCTCATTTTTCAATCGTAATATTCCAATCAACAATTTTCAAACATTCACTACAAATTGTCAGCCGATGATTTTCAATGGTAATTTTAAATAACCATCGTTTTTTCGTATATTTGTTTATGATTGCTTCATTAAGCATTTTAGCAAATTCGCTTTGCAATAATGCAATTATTGTAACGTCGGAATGTGGCTACATTCATTTAGGTAACTATTTCTGTCCGTTTGTCTCTCTGTTTGATATGAATCCATAAAGCTACAATGTGGAGTTTTCCAGGTCTAGCCCATATAATAGTATGATTTTTTTCCTCCATAATTTCCTACTCGATCATTCATGTTAGTCCTTCTATCTCGAAAAAAATAAGAGTTAGAAACAATGAGATTAGAGCAATATGTGTGTCTTCTCATGCCATATAGGCCAAAATGTTGAAAGAGGTTCATGCAAAGGTCTGATAGAAGTCGATGGTCCTTTAAGGAACGAAAATTGTTTTAAGCGCACTTCATGGAAAAATCACCCCCACTGTGCAAACAGAAATCTGGAAATAGGGGAAGGGGGATTATATAAGATTATACGGTCTGGATTGCAATGGTGTGTGAATGGATAATGATCCGTTAAAAGCACATTTGAGAGTTTAGCGGAGCTATCTCTTTAATAGAAGATTGTAATTAAGGCTATCTGTAGGAGGACAAATTCACCACTTAGAGACATCTATAGTCATAAAATTCATTCGTGGTATTTTTGGGCTGATTAGCTGTTACCTTTGAGACCATTGCCCGTACATTTTAAGTAACAAAGATGCGGGCAGATCCGTTCGGCGCATCGGCGTTAAAGCAGGAATTATGTGATAATCTTGAGCTGCACTCATTCATTCATATCCGCAAATCGATAACATTATTTGCAAGAGGAATCATCACAGTTCATTCATATATTTTAGAAGTAACTGCAATGAGAGCATCGTGGCCATCATCTGAACATCACGGAGAAATAATCTGCCATGTAAGTTCCACATATATTACTTATAACAAAAAATTTCTTCATATCAAAGAATGCAAAGAAAACATGTTAAAGGTGAATAAAGATACTATTAGTGAGAGACTGGAGTGGTGAAGGAGAAATGCAATAGCAGTTAACGGAGGATGATGTAGATCGAAAGAACGGATTTTTGAATCCTTTAGTAGACTGAGTTGTTAGTAACGGATCACAAGTATTGTAAGGAAAAGTTTCATATCTATAACCCTCCTCCTTAATATTTAATATCCTCTATTATTCATCAAATCAAATGATCTATACGGCAGAAGTAGTTAATTGCAGGGGTGCTGATTTTAATTTATTTACTAATTTATTATGCTTTTGTAATTTATTTACTTATAAAACTAAAATCAATATGAATAATTGTATTTTAAGATCGAACTACGTGGATCAGAGGCACCGCTTTGTTGTTGTTACATCACTTGGCAAGGACAATCGGCCGTCAATAATATAGCTGGAGGTCTACATAGTTTCATCACCGGTAATATCATCATGCTGAAAAATTGCACTGTAATCAGTTCTGATTATCAGCCAGATAGAAATTGGACGTACTCGTTGCCTAACACAATCAATCCCAACGGACAAATCACAGCTGCAGGCACTCAAGACCAAAACGCTAATAAAAATGGGAAAACTGAACAGTTTGATGCAGTAACGAATAGTGGTTCGAATGGGATAAACGGAAACTCGAAAGGGAACCTATTTTATGAAGGTAATGCTATATGGATTTATAATGTTTTCAATGCACTCTTATTTGGTTTAATATTGAACGTTGTGAGGATGTACAGTTTATGAATATAGCGCAATGCATAATGCGTTGATTATTCGAAGGTTTAGGTTGAATTTTCTTAATTTAATGCATTTTTTAAAGTTTTAATTTGCATAATTGATTTGCATAGCATTAGTGAAATGGCAGCACATGTGCATCTGTGTGTGTTTTTTGTTTATATCGATGTGTGTTGTTTATTTAGTACTTTCAACTTACGATTAAATAAAGTTACAATAATGCGTCTTGCATAGCGTGATCAGTTCTCTTGGGAATGAAGTAATTTCCTTGGGAATTCAAGAATTCCCAAGGGAAAAAGCATCGCAGCACATTTGAACTTCATCGTCTTTTTTGTGTGTCCAGTTCATGTTTAATGCGATAATTTCAATCGGACCGGAAGTGTATCTTCAGGTAATTCATTCTAAGATATCGGTTTTGCCACTAAATTCATCGTAATAATTTATATGAGAACTTAATGATGAAAATATGAAAGGAATAAACAACTGCGAAATAAAAGCAAGCGAATCGCATTTGGAATGTTCAACAATACAAGTAAAAAATGCATAAAATACACCAAAAAAATTTTGAAGTAAAAAATAATAAAGTTGAATAATTCATATTCATATTGGTGAATAAAGTTTTCAAAATTTTATAAAGAATGAATTTTTCAATCTTAAGACTTGACGAAATTGAATTTAATTAGCAAAGATGTAAAATTTTTCAGGAAGTGAATATCGAGAAAATAGTTTTGCATACATTCATAAATGGTTTTTGTTCGACAAAAAAATGGATAAAAACAATCAGCTCAACGAGAAAACCTTTTTATGCACCAACACTTGCTTTTCTTATAGCTAAATGGTCATCATTTATCTCATCAAATGATTTGGAGATTTTATTGAAGTTATCTAAATCATGAGGCTTTTTGAAAGCATAGCCTGACCTCAGAGTATACTTCTGGAAGTATAGACTATTAGACTACTACTTCTAGACTTCAGATTTCATGTAGACTGATTAAGATGAAAACGATAATCATTATTAATAATAAGAAGCTGTTATTACTGCCAGCAGCACCACTGCCATCATCGTTACCTCCAATAGTTGCGTTTGCGCAATGATCCATATCAAGAGCATTCGGTGAACAATTACAGAGATATCCTCCACAGCAACACATATTCACCATTACTGTCTTATTAAAAAATTCAGCCGTTGTTCTGTAGCATTTTTCTGCCTAAAATATACTTTCATATGTATGGAATAATGTTGCATTCAAGCATATATCAAAACTCTTCTTAATCTCAACGTTGTAAGGAAATAATTAAGTCTGTCTTTATCCTTTCGATTTTTTGGTTTGTTGACTTTTAACCTCATTGGTTTTTAATTTCATCCTTTTTCGGTGAATTGACCTAATGACCATGGTAGACCGCTTTCTACCTTTTTTATATAAGCCCACCTGGTTGTTTTTTGTCGATGAAATGTGTAGTTTTAAACAAATCGTAGTTCTTCTTATATAAAGAGAATATGACGCTATTGGAGAGGTCGGGATTAAAAATTTATAAAAGTCAAAAAATAAGGCAAATAAATTACTTTATTTCTTGTCTCCTGGACAAAAAGGTATTTATTTCCTCGAATTTTGAAGTTGATATTGATGATATTTCTATATTTAATTATTCGTTATATCGGAAAGTTCCTAAGAATTTGTTTTCGTTGTATATTCACTTAACTTTCAAAAAAAATTTTTTTCAATCTCCACCTCGTTGTTTTTTCATATTCTTTTCATACGAGAAAAATTTTTGAAAATGTAAAAAAAAATTATTCATGTATCTCTCAAATGTTGAAAAAACTATAAAGAGATTACATGTAAGATTTTCAGTTTCAAAACTTCCAATTATTCAACATTTGATCTCTTATCGAAATTTATAGAAATTGATAGATCCGTCATTGATTTTCAACAAAATTTTTTTTACATATGAATTTTTGAGGTAAAAACTCCAAATAATTTCAATTCTTTTTCACAGATTTTTTTCAAAGTTAAATTACAGTAATTTGGAAGTGCACAGTAACTTACTATTTTCATTTCGAATTCTATGCCCAAATAAAAGTATTTATTAATTGTTTTAAAATGTATAGATATAGAAAAATAAGAGAAATCAAACCTTGCAACTATCCTTAACAGAAACTGGTATTTGTACCGGTAGTGATGATTCTTGATTCTCATTTTCGCATGCTTTCATTTTGAAGTCACTAGCAGCTAAAAATTAAACTTTTCTTATAACATACTCTGGTAGATCATCAACCGCTGAATTATTCAGTACTGTATGATAGGTTGAAATAAGAGGAAAATAGAATGAGCATTGATGCAATGTTTTGTTGGCATTTTCTTATCAAATTTTATCAATTTTAACAATGCTCCTCGGTGTTAATAAATCAGCCATTTTTTCCATTATCGTTCTTTTGAGGATACCTAAAAGGTAGAAATATGGGCGTCAAGAGTTGTCATAAAGGGTCAACAATCATCAAATTTTTTTTTGTTGTCGATGAGAAATGAATGCTGAAACGATCGCTATCGGCATTTGCAACAAATCTGTGTATGTTATGAATATCAATTAAATGTTCTTCTATTTGTCGTTTAAATATGTAAAGAAATATCTTAGTAAGAGAGATTAAATAGAGCACTTTGGAGAGTTCTTCTTAGGGCCATGACATGTGTAATACCTAAGAAGAAATAGTTTGGAATAAAGAATCGCTTTGTTATATTTTGGTTTGAAAATTTACCAAATTTTATTTTAATAAGAAAAGTCATAAATTCTATCAAAATAGAAGGGCGCTTGGAAAGGCAGATACTCTCAATCTAAACTCATCCGTTTTTCCGATTTTAGACAAAAGTCAGTGCAGATTAGTAGGTAATATTTCATGTTGGTGATGATAATTGCAATGGACAATGAAGACATTTGTAACTATCATAAATTATACTCGATTAAATCAAAAATTTGTGAGCGTAATTACTAAGATTTTTATTAATATTTTATCTTTAATTAGATCTTAAAGGATAGATAATTAGCCACAAACAGCTTCGATAATTCTATATTAAGTGGAAAAAGATTTATGAAATACTAGTAGAAATAAAGACATTGATAATTTTTATCTGTGCCCGGAAATTCGAATCAGAATGAGTCGAGAGTGTGTTCCTTTACGGCAGCCTTTCTAGCTTCATAAAATTTATGAAAATTGTGGTAATAGAATTTGATAAATGTTCAAGTCAAAACATATCGTAGCAATTCTGTTCGGTAAAGCTTTTCAAGAGCCTATAAAGGAGTATTTTCCCTCCATTCCATTGTTACTTCTTTTCTTAGAAAATTTCAGTTAATTTTATTCCAATCTATTCATTTACTATAGAGATATGAACAGCTCTTGCATAATAAATTGCGAAAGACTTTAGGGAGGGGTCAGATCGAAAGGCTACTCTAAGCCGAAATTTAGAATGGCCGTCGATTACAAGTTTCTGTACTTCTTTCATTCGAACTTGAAATTGCATTTATTCATTCATACTTCATTCTTTCAAGCTTCTGTTCATCAAACCTCTAAACTCAGGCTAGAGTTTTGAAATTTGTTTTTACCTAATAGGCCTTAAATATTTTACTATTACTTTAATTTTTTCCCCAAAAAATCTGGTCGAACTTATCTAGAAGCTAGATATTTGCAACTTAATCTACAAAGTTATAGAAACTGTTCTATTTATTCTATCCACAAATGCTGAAAGCTCCATATAGATCATCACTTCGTTCTCTGTAGGAGTCGTAACCTATATTTTGACTCCTTTTTGCAGCAATTTTATCAGCAGAAGGGATAACAATGTAATTCACAAAAAATGAGGAAATAAAATTAATAGTAATTAAAAACGAAACCAAAAGGGTTAATAAATAACTGAGCAAAAATGAAACAGTAATGGAGGTAGTAATAAAGTTTTTCATTGCCATAATAGCAAGAACGGTTCATTTAGAGAGGGAAAATTTCCAATGCATTAGTCAAGGTTCTTTTAGCGCTGCATACAAAACAACCTGTATAGCATTTATGCGTAAAAATTAGCTATCAAAGATAGCTTAACCGAAAGTGATCAGTTTAGAAATTTACCTTAACCGAAAGTGATCAGTTTAGAAATTTACCTTAACCGAAAGTGATCAGTTTAGAAATTTACCTTAACCGAAAGTGATCAGTTTAGAAATTTACCTTAACCGAAAGTGATCAGTTTAGAAATTTACCTTAACCGAAAGTGATCAGTTTAGAAATTTACCTTAACCGAAAGTGATCAGTTTAGAAATTTACCTTAACCGAAAGTGATCAGTTTAGAAATTTACCTTAACCGAAAGTGATCAGTTTAGAAATTTACCTTAACCGAAAGTGATCAGTTTAGAAATTTACCTTAACCGAAAGTGATCAGTTTAGAAATTTACCTTAACCGAAAGTGATCAGTTTAGAAATTTACCTTAACCGAAAGTGATCAGTTTAGAAATTTACCTTAACCGAAAGTGATCAGTTTAGAAATTTACCTTAACCGAAAGTGATCAGTTTAGAAATTTACCTTAACCGAAAGTGATCAGTTTAGAAATTTACCTTAACCGAAAGTGATCAGTTTAGAAATTTACCTTAACCGAAAGTGATCAGTTTAGAAATTTACCTTAACCGAAAGTGATCAGTTTAGAAATTTACCTTAACCGAAAGTGATCAGTTTAGAAATTTACCTTAACCGAAAGTGATCAGTTTAGAAATTTACCTTAACCGAAAGTGATCAGTTTAGAAATTTACCTTAACCGAAAGTGATCAGTTTAGAAATTTACCTTAACCGAAAGTGATCAGTTTAGAAATTTACCTTAACCGAAAGTGATCAGTTTAGAAATTTACCTTAACCGAAAGTGATCAGTTTAGAAATTTACCTTAACCGAAAGTGATCAGTTTAGAAATTTACCTTAACCGAAAGTGATCAGTTTAGAAATTTACCTTAACCGAAAGTGATCAGTTTAGAAATTTACCTTAACCGAAAGTGATCAGTTTAGAAATTTACCTTAACCGAAAGTGATCAGTTTAGAAATTTACCTTAACCGAAAGTGATCAGTTTAGAAATTTACCTTAACCGAAAGTGATCAGTTTAGAAATTTACCTTAACCGAAAGTGATCAGTTTAGAAATTTACCTTAACCGAAAGTGATCAGTTTAGAAATTTACCTTAACCGAAAGTGATCAGTTTAGAAATTTACCTTAACCGAAAGTGATCAGTTTAGAAATTTACCTTAACCGAAAGTGATCAGTTTAGAAATTTACCTTAACCGAAAGTGATCAGTTTAGAAATTTACCTTAACCGAAAGTGATCAGTTTAGAAATTTACCTTAACCGAAAGTGATCAGTTTAGAAATTTACCTTAACCGAAAGTGATCAGTTTAGAAATTTACCTTAACCGAAAGTGATCAGTTTAGAAATTTACCTTAACCGAAAGTGATCAGTTTAGAAATTTACCTTAACCGAAAGTGATCAGTTTAGAAATTTACCTTAACCGAAAGTGATCAGTTTAGAAATTTACCTTAACCGAAAGTGATCAGTTTAGAAATTTACCTTAACCGAAAGTGATCAGTTTAGAAATTTACCTTAACCGAAAGTGATCAGTTTAGAAATTTACCTTAACCGAAAGTGATCAGTTTAGAAATTTACCTTAACCGAAAGTGATCAGTTTAGAAATTTACCTTAACCGAAAGTGATCAGTTTAGAAATTTACCTTAACCGAAAGTGATCAGTTTAGAAATTTACCTTAACCGAAAGTGATCAGTTTAGAAATTTACCTTAACCGAAAGTGATCAGTTTAGAAATTTACCTTAACCGAAAGTGATCAGTTTAGAAATTTACCTTAACCGAAAGTGATCAGTTTAGAAATTTACCTTAACCGAAAGTGATCAGTTTAGAAATTTACCTTAACCGAAAGTGATCAGTTTAGAAATCTTAAATTCCTAACTCAATATAATTTTTTAGCTATGATGATTTATTTAATTGAGGTTACAATAAAATTTATTAAAATACTTACATACTATTGGTGTTATAGTAACGCAATATTGGGAAGATTTACAATTTTGAACCATATATATTGGGAATTGATTTCCCACTGAACCACCCGAATAGCAAAGAAGAGCTTCAGTTGTAACAATAAAACAAAGAAATGTTGTAAGTAGATACATTGTTGATGAAACACAACACATGTTATATACAAAGAATGAGAAGAAAATGAACTAATAGGGCAATATAAGGGATGATTGCTTGTTGATAGCAAACTTTCTGCATTGAGCGTTTATAATTGATCGTTATGAAATTTGTTGACTTTTTAGATAAATCGGTAAATATTATCAATTGTACTTTGCTCATTTATATTATACAATAAACGAAGAAAAAGAATACAGATATTTTTTGTATGATTTGTTTGTACTATAGAATATTATCCAAATAAGGAGCTTAGAAGCTGTTTCTTTATTGGTTGGGATCGCTTAACGAAATTTTTTGATTGGCACGAATGGGAAAGACGGAAGGAGGTGGGGGGGAAGGGGGGAGGGGAATTTGTTGAATAGAAAGTTACCTGTAGAGTTGCTTACCTACAGATTTCTTCTGGCAAATTATTATAATTTATAAAACCAACGTAAATCAGTCAAACAAAGTGAAGAGCCTCTCGAATGAGATCGTGCAAAATATGCAAATGTGGAAAATTTGAAAAAGAGGTATCGGTCGTGAAAAAGTACAGCAGTAGATAGTAATGGGGTTATTTGCTAGCTGAGAGAATAAGAGTCAGCGTACAATTTAATGAATTTTTATAAAATATACAAGTTTAGGTGGCAAATTCTTTAAATTGAAATATTAATTCAGTATGGATAGGTAAGTAGACACACACATGCACGTATCCGCAGACATAGGCACACATTTATTATGAAGGTTATCCTTATTAATTGTTAGTCAAACCCATTTCACTTTAAATACATATGCAGCTTATTTTCTTCCATTTACATATTTATTTACTTCAATCAGTAAAGCATTCATTACGAACAGACATCTCTTTATACCGCTCCCATCTGCCCCTATTCAATGCCCCTCTGATACACTTCGCTCTAGCTGTCTTTAGGTTGGCCTCTACTTCTTGCAGCTCGGTCGCGTGCAGGTTCCTTTTATCTATGAAGCTTAATAATCTCGCCTATTGAATCAAATTAAAATAAAGCATTCAAATGGGCAACGCCTAAATTAAGGTGCTTCAGCAATACACAATTGCATCTATAATCAAAAGAAGCAAACCGGTTAAATTTCTTTTATCTCATATCTTCAGCAGAAAACTTAGTGGATCATTGTTTTTAATGTTTACTTCACGACTCGTTAAGAGATATTAGAAGCAATGAAGAAATGTAATACTATAACACATTCTATTATAATACTATAAAGCATTCTTTCATTATGTCAAATATTTGTTGTAATCTTAAATGCGCAAAATTTATTGAAAAAATATGTAAAGCTTATCAAAAGTATTTCATATTTCATCTATGCTCATTATGCAATGAGCGGTGTTCCCTGATTCACGACGACGGTGGAGTCTACTTGCTCCCTTGCACTCACCAAAGTTAATTAGAATTTGGGACATTTTTGTTTCAGAACCGACATAAATTTCCTTGTTATTATCACTGTCTATTGATTGGTTCCTCCACCATCTCAATTTGTCAGCATGAGTGCATCGATGTGTACTTCGCACATTGTTCTTCAATGCTTGCCGCTGCCGTCACGATGCTTTTTGTTATCAAATAAACCCAATGACAAATTGCCCTTTGAAACAATAATAGTAGTAATTACCATGCAGAACTTGATTTCAGGAATATCAACCTTGTAGTGTATTTTGCCTTGTATAGGTTATAAAAAGAAATATAGCACGAATGAATCTTCCTGCTTACAATTTGAAATTGGGAACCATTAGAACAGAGCATAATACAATACTTTCAATACTTTCTCAAGTCGGTTTCTCACAAGCCGACGCTCTCGCGAACGTAAACTGGTATATATTCAATGAAGTTGCTGAAGTACATGCATAGAATATTGAAACAGATTTGATGTAATTTCTTCGAATATTCATTGCACATGCTTTTTATTTCAGTTCTCGGACTTACCTCTAAGGTAGAGGCTACACTAGCAGTTCTTGGGTCCTTGTTTAGCTCATTGAACAAATTGACTGTTTTAAATATGCGTACTTCAATATGGCTTAAGAATTAGACGAAAGCATGTTCAAGTAATGCCGCCTTATAATAGAGTTCGATGCCCATTCTTTGAACATAACTTATACAGCATGATCGCGCGAAATATTTGGTCCTCTTCTCTTCGATTGTCGAGAATACTCGTTACTTTCTCATCTGACGAATCAGTACCCTTTCGAGTGTCCATCAACCAAATCCATGAGACGTGATAGTGATGAGCCACACTTAATGATTTGAATGAAATTGTATTCGTTTCCACAATAAACAAAGTGAAGTATTATCCACAGAGTTGAATGGCAAAGCGAATTTAACGACCAAATAATAAAATAATGAAACTTTTCATATTAAGATCAGAAAAGAGGGGTGCGCACTATCTGCAAAGAATATCACCCAGGATGCGATACACACCAAGTGAGCATTCTCCAAAAGGAATGTTCATAAAACTATTTACAATTTTCTTAGAACAGGTGAAGGCAAAACTTAATTTTTCTGTCATGCAGAGGTCGCGAACCCGAAGTTGGGTGGGATGGAGATAAGTAGCAACCCGCCTTAGGGGAATAATTTTCTAAAGGTTATTCTAGTGAATGACCGCTTAATATTTTCGACCAGTTTAATATCTCTATTGCCTGATGGAAACTAGAAAGAAGTTTACATTTCAAGGATAGGCCAGCAGTATGAAAACTGTTTTCGAGAGATTTCTCTTACTCTTACTATCACCTGACTCTATACATTCGGTTTGATGAAATTGCAGGAGATTAACGAATGGGTGGAACGTCAAACAAACACGAAGATATCGAATTTGGTAAAAGCAGAAATGTTCGATGAATTTACGCATATGGGCTCGTTAATGCCATATATTTCAAAGGGATGTGGAGCACTGCATTCACAGACGGCCTAATAAGAAAGGTTGTTTTCTATGAAAAGCAGGACGCAACCTAGACAGGTATGAATTTCGGAAAAATTTCATGCGCTAGATGAATAGTTTAGGAAGGATTTGAAAGGTATGATATTTCCTAGACGGCTTTTTTAAAAGTTTCTAAGGCTTCCGATTCCTTACTTTGCTCATTCATGGTCTAATTGGGTTTTCCTTTATGAAGTCTCCGAATATACTTTTCGGATGAATCGTGTTGGAGAGGTTGTCTCGATTCATTTAGTTCCAGTACTTCGATTTTTTTTTGCATTCCCGGTTCCGTTTCCAATTTTTAAATTAGTCATCATGGAAAGGTTTGACGTTTGTTTGGAAAACTTGCAAACGATCTAATTCAAACACATACCCTACTCTAGCAATGTCAAGATGCGTAAATTGAAAGCATCTGGCTACGATTGAGTCGTTCTTAACCAAATGATGAGGGAGAGAATGCATAGAACTACCTCCGATGCACATAAAAGGAAACGAGTTTGCAGGAAACGGGTTTGTCAGCATGAGAAGCAGAGAAACATGCGCAATTAATGGAGCAGAGAAAGACAAGTATCACTAAGGGTATGCAAAAGAGGAGTCGCAGCTTGGTCGTTTCCTACAACACTTGAAAGCGCCTTCTCGCAGAGATTTGCGTAGCCGATCAGTTCAGCCATCACTGTGCACATTTTACCATTTGATGGTGTTTAAGAGACACGGTCTGTTGAGCATAAATATAAAGACGAAGCACGTGCCATCTTCTCTCTGAGTCTTCTGTTTTTTGATATTGTTGTAATCGGCTAAATTCCTGTGTTTAGAGCTTGTCTAAGAAAGGTTCTTATTAGGCCTATTCTTCATGAACAGGCCTATCCTATCCTATTAGGCCCATCTGGATGATTGAAGATTAAACTGGTGAGTTTACTTCGTTTTATAGCTTTGGGAAGTGTTTATGAAGGGCAACAGAAAAAGAACAAAAATGAGTAAATTTTGCTGTAGGCGATAAATACTGCTGCATCTTATGTTTGATCTATTAAACTGTTGAAGAAAAGTTGACCACAGCAATAATAAACTCCTTGTTTACCTGCCAGATATGAAATAAATAGTCATATTGTTAGACAAGGGTTTCGGAACATGAGGTGACTGAAATTTTTCAACGGCTATCCTAATCCAAAGTCACTTCCCGTGGGTTGTCATGTGAGCTTCAAAATGAAATAAACATGGTAGGACTTAGCGCGTTATTGTGGTATTTATAATATTCAGGTGGACATGATGCCGATCAAAGCGAACTATCCATACTATCAAAATGAAAAGTGCAAATTGCTTATTGTACGCAACATTCGAAGAAATAAATTATCTCAATAGCAGAGGAATTTACTGGCAAATATATGCATTTCATTCGTTTTTGTTCAAAAAACGCTCACGAATGAATATGGGAATTTCGGAATGATGAAATAAACATCCCATATTTTATTTCAAAGCATGCTTATTATGTAGGCTAAAAGTTCAAATAGTAAATTTCTCTCAAAATGTAAATTTCCTATGATCATTAGGGAGGGGGAGGGTGGGGAGCGATCTTCTTCATCATAAGTGTTGAATGATTTCTCCGCTGAAAAGATAATGCATCAGCTTTTTCCACTCTTCTACATCAGAAATTTGCACATCAATGAAAAAAATTGATTTTATTGTCGAGCAGTATTCGTATGACAGAAGGATCCTCTTCTCTATTTTAGCTATCGAGGATTAATTGGACTACCCTTTTAATTAGTATTCTTTACAAAAATATTCTAAATATTTTAAATAAAAAAAGATGACAACAGAAACTTAATCTGATTTATAAGAGAAAAATCTATGTTCCCTTCATATTTCCTTCCTTTTATTAGTCTTTTTACTTCATATATTCTCTCCTTTATTAGGTATTTTAATGAAAATTTCGTAACTTTTAAAAATAGTCCTAATTTTGCTCAACATTTTCGTTGTTTTCTTATTTCCTCTTTGTAATGTTTAATAATTTTGTGTCTCTCATTTATTTTAATCGATTTTTTCTTTTTAGGTGAATGAAAAAGGAACAGAAGCAGTAGCATCGACAAGTGCGCAAATTGAATTGGGGGCCAGTATGGAAATGATTCGACCGATCGAATTTATTGCCGATCATCCATTACTATTTGCTATTATAAGAAGAAATACAGTACATTTTATTGGACATATTTATTAAAAGCCGTTTAATTTTATGTCTCTCTATACCCTATATCATTTGATTTCACAAAGAGTGGCGAAATGTCGATTGAATTTTATAGTTTTATTTTTCGAATGTTTTTTAATTTTTTTGAAAATTCGACTCTACCTGACAATAAACGAACTGATTCATTATACGAAGCAAAGAATAATAAATTACAAGCAATAATAAAATCGTTCAACATCGTATTTAAGGAAAGCTGTTGTTCAAGCTAAAAACCAGAGAAGAGGGAAGTAATTGACGTCCATGTTCATCCACTATTCGTCGTAATCACTGGATTATTGATTATAACCTTCTCTGCCCAGAATCCTTTGGTTCTAGAAATTCCAGGAAAAACGATAGCATCGGATAAAAATCTCGAGGACACTATTGTGATAAAATTCTTCCACAAAAACAAGGATACGAGCAGTTTTCCAGGAAAAAAACATTAGGTTAGGCTTTATTAGCGTTCGTTATTTCCATGAAATATACTTGCGCAACAGATGTTTCAAATAATATCAGTGATAAATAGTTTACGTGAAGCCACAAAAATTCGCATTTTCTACTCATTATTTTAGAAAACAATCTTAAAAGCAAAGAAATTTTATAGTGAATATACAGCACTTTGCACAATCGCTCTATTTCATTATATTTTTTGTTCGAAAAACGTCCATAAGTATTTGTAGAGACTCATAAAAGATTAACCAATGATTCTATTTGTATTTCAAACCATCCATTTTATTAAAATTGAAAAAATTCCTATATTACATCATTACAAAAATCAAATGCCAAATATCGCTGAATTTTTTTTTTCTAAAAAGCCATATTAGCGACATATTCTCAAAGATTTTACTTTTGTTCTCCACGAAGAACAAACCATTTTGCTCTCGGTTCCAGCTAACCCACAAAACCATAGTGAATCGCCAAATTGTTAACCGACGTGCATATCGGCCTTTTTTCGTTGATCGATTCGTGAGTCAGTATTTTAAGTAGTGGGCGGTGTGAATTGTAGTGACGGTTCTGAGCACTATAAATCGCCCGTTTCAAAGTGGCTTGGTGTTGTTAGTGATTTTACTTTTCAGTTCTTTCAGAATTCTTACATATGAGAATTGTGTGTATAATTGTGCGTATAATTTTTTTTTGCTTTTTTTATTCTGTTTTTACTCTTATCAACAAAGCATTCATTTCGAATAAGGTCGCTTCATATTGCATTCACTTACACTTGGATGAAATTATAAGGTTGCGTGAAGGTTAGGGCTTTCCCTCTCTCCTACCCGACGGATGCTGACGACCCGATTCACCATTGTCCCACTTAAGAGCAGAGTCTAGGTTTGCTTCATCGCTTTCGTCCCGATGAGGGTGCTGGTCGGAGTGGCTCGGTATAATGAAGAAAAAGAGCATGGTCGGAGCTCTCTTGAAACCGATCACTCACTAATCAATACTAAACGATGAATACATATAATTCACATCTATTTAATTCAAGTTTATCTTGAAAAGCATAATAATCTTTTATTTACTCATACCTTTACTAACAATGAATTACGCTGAAGTCACTCTCCTGTACGTTTCGTGAGTTTTTACTAAATAGTCTGAGATTGAATCGGATTGAATTCATTAAAATATTTGACTATATCGGCAAGAAGGGCTGTTATACTTATTTTCTGAATCTTATAGTTCATTCAAAATAAATCCGACAGTTCATCTAACATTTCAGCATTGGTTTTCTAGATGTGATTGTAAAGTTGTTCATTTTCTCTGCGAGGAATTGAAGTTGCTACAGAATGAACTTAAAAAAGCAACGGTTTTTAAATTACAGAATATCACCTTGCCTTCTTGGTGTTAGTTCCAGAGTGGCGAAAGAAATGAACCAATGGCGTTGAACCACCCTTCGAAACGCGCAAATGAACTGTATGCTAAAGAACTAAAACTCTGAGATAGGGGAGTACACATATAACTCAGGCATAGAATATCAGACACATTTTCGATGCATCGGATGGCCATATAGCAATTTTGAAAGAAATGATTTCATCGCTCATATGTTTTCAATGTCACCTATTTTCGAGAAGAACTTTGAATAAAATAAGTGAATTCTTACACTCAAAACATCTTCCAAGATATTCTAGTGCCACTAGCCTTCTTCTTCTCTTCTCCTGGCTCGTTATAAAACTCCGCAAACTAAAAGAATCAACATGGATATTGCGCATGAAAATAATAAATCAAATCAGCAATATTTCATAAATCTAACCGACTGAGTCAACCATGATATTTTAAACTTCAGTGACGTTTTCAAGTAGAATGTTTCGTATACGAGTGATTCTAAATGATACCTGAAAAGAACATATTTTCTGAAATTAAACAACGATTGATTTGATGGTGACATTTTTCAGAAAGGGAGAAATCACTTTCAAGGGGAGTATCGGAAAAGCCGTTTATAAATTTATGGTACGAAATCTAATGGTATTGTTGTGATTCTCTGAGAATTCAGCATCAAAGGTCTTCACTACAATCGAATAGCCAAGAATATGAAGATTCAAAAAGCATTTTACATTGCTCATTTTATATATTTTGCAATGCAAGTGAAAATCCGATACACAGCTTTCAAAGTTCATGCAACGATATTTGAATAGTGTAATTTCCTGAAATTTTGCAAATATTTTGATGCAGACATCATGGATAGCCCTCATCAATGGATATTAGAAACACTTCACCATTCCTTAAGAAGAACTTAGGCAAAAAAATTAGCATAAATTATGTAAAATTTCCCTTATGTTAGCTCTCTGTGGCAAAATTTCGGTCATTTAGAAAGGACCAGGAAGAACAGTTTGGAGGACGTAAATATCGATGGCCGGATCGTTCAGTAGGTCACCTATGCTTCAATGTCACCTATGATCTATGAATAACTCGTATCGCTTTAAAAAAAAGAGAAGTTGGAGCGTTATGCTCACACTAGAAACGACGAAAATATTCTCTTAAATATTAAATATCTTTGTACTCTTAAATAATATTCTCGCTTTGGACCTTCCTGGTCGACTTTTCTATGAGCGAAAATTTCGCTATTTACAGGTCTAAATGTATTTCTCATCATACCGTTCGTTTTTTCCTTTGCTGCTTCTATTGATATCTTCATTCTACTCAAGTACCAACTATTGGTGAGTATAATTTATGTTCCCATTATGCAAGTTTGCATATGATTACCTGTTGCGGCATTACGTATACATAGTGATGTGACGGAAATGAACTATGAGGAAGGAAAAGGACAAAGATAGAAGGGAAGGTTTAGAAGTTCCCGTTGTTCCGCCCGAGATCCTTACAGATTAATTTGTGATTTCGACGATATTCATAAGGTTACCTCAACTAGATTGTAAAAAATTAAAGTTTCAAGTTGTAGGGGCAAATCAGACTGCTGAAAATGAACGTCAACAGTTGCTGCTGAATCATACCCTTTTTTGCACACTATAGCATTTTTTAATGAATTGTTTACACTGCCGTCTTTTCATCATATTCATCTTATTTAAGCAATGCACTCAGAAGCATATTGAACCAGTGAGTGACAATAAGCGTGAATATATCCTGTTCTATTTTCTGGACTAGCAGTAATTTTCTTCTTTAATCGCTTTACTTCCCCTTTGCTCGACTACTTCCTTACCTTTAATAGGTGTTTCAATTATAGCTGTGGTCTCATGACGCTCGATGTAGCACAGGCGAATTTCGCATTGGGTCTTCTGCGCAAAAGTGGTGCAAATGACGATGCACACAAGTCAGCGATCCTTTCACCATTTTCGGTTGCAGTCGCTCTCGGGATGACCTATGCCGGTGCAAAGGGTGACACCTACAAGCAAATGAACAATGTCCTTGCTGGCGGTCATACTTCTTCCTGTTTTCTTCATTTTCTTTTTTACTATATACCAATGTTATTGATCGATATAATGACGAAGAAATTGTGGCAACTCGTTAACGGAGTTTCTCTGAAAGAATTATCACAAAGAGCAGTTTTAAACATATTTGAAATCGAATGGCCTACATGCAGTGGAGTTATTTTGTTGAATTTATCATTGATTCAATAAATGACTGATTTTTTAATTGTAGATGCTGGAGGGGCAACGTCATTTAGAGATTTATAGACTAATCACTTCAAAAAAAAAACTTTCGTAGATGTGAAAGAACGTATTTGAAAGTGTGTCTTTCACACTTTTTTACACTTCTTCGCTTGTTGACATATGCACGTTTCAGGTGCATCTGACCAGGAATTCAACGAGCATTTTGGCAAATTACTGCAAGAACTGTCGCAATCGAATCCCAGCTATCAATTGAGTTCAGCCAACAAATTGTTCATAAAGGAAGGGTTCAATCTGAAGGAAACTTACCTGGACATAATTCGAAGTGTCTACGGTGGACAACTTAAACAAGTCGATTTCTTACAAGCCGATATTGTCGCAAAGGTAAACTGGTATATATTCAACGAAGTAACTAGCGCACATGCATAGATTAATGAAACAAGCCTGATCTAATTTCTTCGAATATTCGTTACACATGCTTCTTATTTCAGTTCTCGAATGTGCTGCTAAGGCAGGAACTATCCTAACAGCCTTTCGATCTTCGTTTAGCTCACCATATTCACACTTAAATATGGTTGAAGAGTGAGGTGAAAGCAAGTTCAAGTTGTGCCACCTCATAATTTATTTTGGTGCCCATTCTTTGGCCATGAGGGATAGAGCAATCCCTTCCTCGTGGGTTGACGAGAATGCCCGTTACCCTCTCATTTGACGAATGAGAACTCCCTCGAGTGCCCATCAACTACATTTATGAGCTGCAAAGTGACGAACCACACTTAATGATTTGAATGAAGTTGTCCTCATTTCCACAATAAAATGGTAAAGTGCCATTCTTATTCTTGAATGGCAAAGCAAATGTAACAACAAAATAAGAAATGATAAAACTCTTTCCATAGTAAGACCAGCAAAAAATGATATGCATTGGCTGTAGAGAATCTCGCCTAGAACACGGCGCACACTATGTGAACATTCTATGATAAGCAGCGTTCATAAGACTGTTTACAATTTTCTTAGAACAGGTGAAGACAAAACTTAATTTTTCTGTCATGAAGAGGTCGCAAAGCCGAAATTGGGTGGAATGGGAGTAAGGAGAAAGAGGACTTGGGGAATAATTTTCTTAAAGCTATACTAGTGAATTGTCGTTAAATATTTGCGATCAAATTAGTATCTCTCTTGCTTGATGGAGACTAGATAGAAATTTAAATTTCAAGGATAGGCCAGCAGTATGAAAACTGTTTTCGAGAGATTCCTCTTACTCTTACTATCACCTGACTCTATAATATTATACATTCGGTTGGATGAAATTGCAGGAGATTAACGAATGGGTGGAACGTCAAACAAACTCGAAGATATCAAATTTGGTAAAAGCAGAAATGTTCGATGAGTTTACGCGTATTGTGCTCGTTAATGCTATATATTTCAAAGGGATGTGGAGCATTGCATTCAAAGAGGAGCAAACAAGAAAGGCTTTTTTCTATGAAAAACAAGGCGCAACTAGACAGGTATGTAGTTTCGAAAAAACTCGTGCTGTAGATGAACAGGTGAAGAAGAAGATGAAGAGGTATCATATTTTCTAGACGGTTTTTTTAAGTTTATGAGTTTTTTAATTCCTTATTTTGCTGATTTTATGGTCGAGCTGAATTTTCTTTCATGAAGTATCCAAAATATGTAAAATTATTACATTCCGAATGAATTGCTTTGCAGAGGTTGTCACTATTCATTTAGATCACATCGAAATTCGATCCTTCAATTCCAGTACTTCGTTGTTTTCTGTACTTCTGGTTCTACTTCCAGCTTCAAAACTGGTCTCAAAAAAGTTAACGCTGAATCTAAAAATTTACAAGCAGTCTAATAAATAGTGTGCACTGCTGCGACGCTGAGACAGTTAGCCACTTTCACGGCAAACTTTTGAACTGGACAACTAAAAGTCGACCAAATTCGTTCAGAACTATCGAAGAACTAGCTTCAACTGAAATAATAGGAAATGGATTTATCACCATGAGAAGCAGAGCAATGTCTGCAATACAATGGAGCAGAGAAAAACAAATATCACTCAGCTAAATGCAAAAGAGGAGTCGCTGCGTTGTCGTTCCCCTAAAACAGTAGATAACATCTTGCAGATTTGCACAATTGATCAGTTCAGTCATTACTGTTCATATCTTACCATTTGATGAGGCATGGTCTACTGAGCATAAATATAAAGGCGAAGAACGTGCCATCTTCCCTCTGAGTCTTCTGTTTTTTGATATTGTTGCAATCGGTTGAATTCCTGTATTTAGAGCTTGTCTAAGAAACTTCTTATTAGATCTATCCTCCATCTAAATGATTAAAGAGTAATGCTAGTGAAATTATTTCATCTCATAGCTTTAGAGAGTGTTTTGGAAGTGCAAAAGCGGAAACCAAAATGAGTAAATTTTGCAGTGAGCGACAAATCATTGCTGCATCTTATGTGTGATTTGATGAGCTGCAGACGCAAAGTTGATAATAGAAGTCAGAAGCCAGAAATTCCTTGTTTATGTGCCAATTATGAGGTTATTTTTCACACTATTGGAATATGAGGTGATTGAAATTTTTCAACGGCTATCCTAATCCAAAGTCACTTCCCGTGGGTTGTCATGTGAGCTTCAAAATGAAATAAATATGGTAGGACTTAGCGCGTTATTGTGGTATTTATAATATTCAGGTGGACATGATGTCGATCAAAGCGAACTATCCATACTATCAAAATGAAGCAGCACAAGTTCTGGGTTTACCCTATAAGAACAATGAGGTATATATGTACGTGTTCCTACCGAGAGAGAAATACGGATTGGCAGCATTAGAGGAATCGTTGAACGGTCAACAGATGCTCGAAATGATCCATAATGCTTCCTCGATCGAAGTTATAGTAAGTTAGACTTTATGATGCATCGTTTAATTGCAACGATTTTCTCATTACGCCTAATGCAATCTTATTGTTTAGTGAAATGCAAAAATGCCATAGCATTGCCTCCCTTTCCCTTGTCAATGATGTTTTGGTATATGTATAGAGTAGCACATTCTCGAGCCAACTTCGATCATAGCCATTTACCTTACCAATAGCTACTGATGAAAAAAGTTGTCATAAGATGAACAATTCAAAACTGTTTGCAGTTATTGGTAAATGATGCAGAAACAATAGTCATAGGAAATGAATGGAAATTGCCCTTCTATGAAACAGTCAATCAGTTTTTCAGGTGAAATTACCCAAGTTCAAATTGGAGGAGGAATTCAGATTAGTCGACGCATTAATGAAGCTCGGCATCGTTAATGCCTTTGGTGATTCCGCCAATTTCAGTGGTATAAGTGACGACGTTCCGCTGAAGATTTCGGATGTCGTCCATAAGGCATTCATTGAGGTTAGTTAGTTAATACCGTTCAAAGAAATATTCATATCCGGGATCATCTTTACATATTAGTCTTTGTAGGAAGCAATCTCACTCATTCAAACATAGATTATTCAACTAAGATCTCAGCACTTTTAAAAAATTCAGAGCAATAGACTTTAAATTATTGTCTACTGTTGTGTAGATTTTCATTTTATTGCTCTCCTGGATTTTATGCTAACTAACTTATAGTCTGGAGTATACTAGTCTCATACTTGTGCATTAATCAAAACTTTCCAGCGGAAATATCCGACCGGCTTGCCTTATTCCTCTATCTCGTTTATTATCTATTGATTGAACTGAAACTATCAGTATGGGATGTGCAGCCGGTCTCCAGCAAATATTGCTTCGATTATTTTTCTGAATATCTTGCTTTTTCAAAATTTATTCAACAAACTATACCGGTCTTTGTTTTTCTACTCCATTATAGCTATGATCTCCACTGTACTGATCTTGCTTCTCCTACTTTTCCCGATGACTCCCAGTTCTGTTCCCTCGGCATCTTGCTTCTTTGCTTTCAGGTAAACGAGAAAGGAACAGAAGCTGCAGCGGCGACAGCTGTACTGATGGTAGAGATAACTTCAGTGCACATAAAACCTCGACCAATCGAATTCATTGCCGACCATCCTTTCCTATTCGCTATTGTAAAAGGCAATACGATATTGTTCATTGGACACTTGTATTAGATACTGTGTGATCGTATCATTGAATTGCGATAAAACAATCTATTCTTTATTTAATTCGTCCTTCGGGAGTGGAAAAATAGAAAAATGTATGTGAGATTGCCCATCAAAGAAGAGTTAGAAGCTCTCAAAGCTTCAATTAAAACAAATAGGCATTTCATATATAACAGCAGCAATAGTTTGTAAATCTAAACGATTAATTCGCAGTATGTAAGCTGAAAAATGAATCATTAACGGCGATGTCAGGAAGGAGGCTCCGAATTCTTACAGTGCGAAAAGGAAAACTATGCAGAACATTGTTTGTGTTGCAACACCTTATGGCCATCTAGAACTAGTAACCAATTCAACTACAAAGAGAGCAAATTGAATTAGGTATGCAAATACTCCGTAGATAAGATTTGGCAAATGATTCTTTTTTTTGAGGAATCGATGAAATTTGGCGACACGGCTGTAATGTGTCAGAGTATAGCAATTCGCGGAAAAAAAACATTTGGTTGTAGCAGCAGTTTCAACAACATTTATATAATCATTTGCAAAGAATTCTATCCCATTTCACCTATTCTCCTTTTGAATTGCGTGATCGCAGTGAAATATTTGGTATCGTCCACTTACTGCAAGGAGTGAACCAGTCTCGTTGCCGTTAACGCTGAAGTCCAATAAAGTTGCAGAGGGGGTGGGAAAGGGGGCGGGGGGGGGGGAGAGGGACAACTTCGTTCCAAAAAAATGATATCCTTCTTTGAAAGATCGTTGGGTACAGTGAATGTATTGAAATGAATGAAAGAAAAAGACTCCATTGTGTTGCGTTGCATGGACATTGTGATTTTTGTTGGTACTTGTCGGAAGAATGTAACACGATCAAGTGAAGAAGCAGGGGATACTAGTAGCATAATCAAGAAGCAGGGATATGTTTTCTCTTGATGGAGAACTCATTTCCGTTGCTATGCGACAACACCGAAATCTCAGAAGCAGAATGGCGTACGGTAGAAATTTGTAACCATCTTGAATGTGGGCCCTATCTTAATTCCACTCCAGCTGCATCAACTTCGAAAGCGCGGAACCGTCAACGAGAGGATGCATGTACATGACAATAATTAATTGTTGAATTAGAGGTTCTTTTTGCATCAAGATGTCTTAGATAGGCCAATCAAGGCAAAACATGGCTCGAAGCCCCTCTCAAATGTCTGGCAAGATTCAGAACCGTCGTAACATTATGAGTGTTTCTCAAAGACATATTTATTAGGCGATGTTCATTTTCTTCATGTAGACCCAAACAGAGTATTCCTTGAAAGTAAAGTCGATGTCGCAGAATGCGGCAAAAAAAGGGGGTGCGACGCGACGGCAGCGAGGGGCTACCCTCGCACTAAGAAAGAACGAACGAACGAATACAAATGCATGAGATGACGAGTTAAATACATCTGTCTGGAATGACAACAAGGGGAGGAAACATAGAATCTTCTCAAAGCAATGTAGCGATTCTATGTTTCCTTTCCCATCAAATCTCCAGCGAAATCTTCTCAGTTATTTCGCTGGAATTTTATTATGACTTTCGCAGTTTACGCGACACTCCCGAGGCGACGATCCTTACGCCCGACGACGACTGGTTCGAAACGCATCCGATCGACGTGTTGCTGAAGGTTTTCTGTCGTTGTCGGTTCCTCGATGTTTTCCTTGATGAAAATAACTGTCGGATGGGGTGTCTCGCCTTTCTTGCGAAGTTTCTTCACTACGGCCATACATTTGATCGCTGCAAAAGTAATTATTACAGATACTGCGATGACTGCAATAACGATGAGTAAAACTTCCCAGTACTGGAAAGCATCAAAGATGCGTTGAATATTGTTGTTGGCTTCTTCTGCAAGGGTTTCAATTTCGCTCCCGAAGTCCGAGAGAGCCGTGCTGCTATCCGAGAACATTGACGGTTTTGCTCTTAAGCCCCAACGAGCACTTCGCGATTTGAGCAGATCGACCTGCGCTTGAGCTTGCTGTATTGATGTATCTTGAAGGGTGCTGGACCAGAACACGAGGTCGTTCTCAATTCGCCTACCGCGGGCTTCTTCGTCGGTGCTTTCAATGATTCCATTATGAGGAAACACAATTAGTTTGTCGCCTTCTCGTACTGCCGACACGTCATCCCTGTGAAGCAACAGTTTAGCTGCCGCTGATGGGTCACTTCGACTGATGCTTCGAATAAGAATGAGGAAATTGTTTCTCGTTTGACATTGTGTTTCGGCATACTTGTTCAGGTGCAGTTTGAACTGGTGTAGCCACTTATCAGAGGCGTATTGAAATTTCGCGTTCTCTCGATCGAATCTTGATCCGAGTTCAACAGAAGATATATTGGGTGCGTGAACTCTTGCCTTTCGGAACCAATCGATGACATCTTGCTGCTTCCAGTCATCGAACGTGATGAGTATGCCATTTTGCATGGGTGCTAACGACTGAAGTTGACACTGTTCCGCTTGTGTCCAGCTTTCATCAAATGCGTCGAGTGGAACGAATGAAGCTTGAAGTTTGTCAACGACGATCCTCTTCTCTGTGACCTGCGCGAGATATGTGCCCACTCGATGCCACGCACACTGTTCAACGAGCATTTTTCTATCCCATAGGATAATTCGACCTTCAGCCATGCATTTTCCAGTGGACGCATTGCAAGCCGTGACGTCTGCCAGACAAGAATCGATATGCATATCATCAGCAGTCAACACGTAGCCTTCATCCAACTCGTAATTCACAGTAGCAGTGCACCTTTCGCCGAAGATGGCATAAGAAGCGGCTGACGGTTGAGAGCTCTTCCACCTTTTCGCACCAATCTTTTCGAGTTGAAGCCCGCCATAGCGTTTGGTACTCCTCATCTCTTCACATGCTTGAGCTGTGACGGCCGATATAACGGGTTCTTCAATGGTTTCGTGCATGCTGAATCGGAAAAACGCTCGGGTGCAGATCTGATGAGTGATCTGGAAACAGCTAATAGCTTCCACTCGTTTCGGTTTTCTTTCGAAAACGCTTATTCTAGTCGTCGTAAGATGGGTGAACCGTTCTACTGTACAGTTCTGAATTTTTGGAATTGATAGGTTTATTCCCTGAGTTCCGCTGGTTGCGGCGCTCCCGACGACTGAAGTTAGTAGCCCCGAGATAAGGAGGCAGGGCAGTAGGTAAAAGGGTAGGAGGTGCTTTCGTTTTTTGACCGGTTTACCGGATATGTCTCGGATAACAGTCGTGGAAATTGCTGTTGCTGCCGTTGTTATTGTTGCATCTTCTTTGGCTCGAATTTCGAGTGGGAAGAGATTATTGATTGTTCTTTGTACCTTTTTGCCGTTTGAAAGACGAATGGTTGCTGTTCTTACTTTCGACGGTTCGGGATGTAGAGCTTCGATAATGCTTTTAGTACCTCTCGATTTGGAAGAGCCGTCGAAAACTACACGAATCTTTGTAGTCGTCTTATGGGGGTTAATTACTGCTTGATGTGGCAGATAGTGGACAACGTTGGAAGCGGGTTTTAGTTCCTCTCTAGATACTTCTTGGATGATTCCACAGTCCTTCTGCTGAGAGAAGATTGCGTCATATTTTTCGAGAAGCTCGCGATCGTTCTGTAGGCGCTTCCAGGTTGAAAGTAATCGACCAAATGCTAGGCCAAAATTCAGTGGAATATGTGGAACAGAGTCTCTGAATGGGAGGCTCACTGAATAGCGACCATCGATTCTCTTCACCGTTTCCTTAAACATGTCCATTGCCTGTTGGTCTTCGTGCTCGGTTGGTGAATCTCGAATACCAAGTAGCTCCAAATTCCAGTAGTTGGACATCTGCTCGATTTGGTCGGAAGGTTGCTCGTTTGCAATTTCCATTTCTTCGTGAGCGTCTTCTGGCATTTGTTCATCAATACATACCACCGCCTGGGCTACTTCATTCTTTTCGGCCTGTTTGGACGACAAAATGTAGCCAACTTTAGTGGGAATTAATTCGTAGCCGTTTCCTAGGCGTTTGATTCCCGCAAGTGGAATAAAGTCACTGAAATAGTCATGACCGATCAGAATGTCTGGAGAACGAATTTTCCGCGGCAGCTCTGATGGCTTCAGATCGCCAAAGTTCGCTTCAATGTTATCACCGACAACTTCTAGGTTGCTAGTGATTCGCTTAATTGTGCTTACTCTGACAGCTTTGTGGGTACCGTTCTGAAGTTGAACGGAAATAACAGTTCGATTTGACTGAATAATTTGCGGCGCACTATCACCAAAGGTGCTTATGCTCAGCCGCAGCCGATTCGCTAAGCGCGCTGTTATGTACGACTTTTGACTGCCCGAGTCAAAAAACATTAAAGCATTTGTTCGACAGTTGGTTGGAGACCACTACCTCTTTACAGAACAGCAGTGCTTTATTTCTAGCTGCCATATTTGCAGCAATCACTTCTTCAGGTGGAGTGGGCTGGTCTTTACCACTCTTCCCTTTTTCCTGCGATTTGCATCTCTCTATGCATAAGAGTGAGTTGTGATTAGAGTTTCGGCAGTAGTAGCAGTGCTGCGTTGCTTTGCAATTTTGTAGTGCATGTCCCCTTTTCAAGCATCTTGTGCACAACTGAAGTTTATTCGCTCGCTGAATTCTTTTTTCTGTTGTGTTGTACGAAGGGCAGTTGCGATTCCAATGTGATTCACCGCAGAACGCACATGGCTTTGATGGCTTTTTCTCTTGTTTTTGCTGAGCGAGAAACGAAGATGTTTTGATTTGCGGCTCTTTCGGCATGCTACGTATTTTTATTTGATGCGCTTGCTGATAGGACTGTACGTATAACAGCTCGGCCGTCATTAATTCTTGAAGTTTCGCTCGTAATTTTCCTACATTCCATTCTGGGTCTAGAGCCTTACATTCGCTGATTCGTCTTTTTATTCGCTGCGAAAGTTTCTGCTCAATTATAAATGCCAGCAAAGGTGAGTCAAGATTTTCGCCTGCTTGCTCAAGCTGCCTTAGTATTCTTTCGACTGCCTGTACAGTTGGCACGAGTTGTGACCCATTGTCGCTGGGCAGATTTTGCAACTCGGTGTGTAAGCTGGCTGTTATTACGGCTGGATTTCCGTAACTTGATTTTAGCGCAGTTACCACCAAATCAAAGCTGCTTTCCGTTATAGTGTAGCCCTGAGCAACGGTTGCTCTTGGGCCTTCAAGTAGCGAAAGCAGGTAATTTAAGCGCTGCACTTTTGGCAAGTGGCCGACAGCAGAATTAAATGTTTCCCAGAATCCAGTCCACTCTTTAGGATTTCCAGAAAATTTTCTGAGTTGGATCTGAGGCAAAGCAACGTGGCTGCATATTTGTGGTTCAGAAGGCGAAGGAGCAGAAATTGCTTGTAAGTTCGAGGACACTTGCGTCAATAGCGCGGTGGGTGACGAAGCCGAAGATTGTAAAGTTTTCAGAACGTCAGTGATGTTAGAGATTCTAGCGTTTAGTTGATCAGCAATGGTTTTGGCTCGCTCGCACAAATAGAGAAAGCTATTTGGCGAGGTGACGTAATCTTCATACGCCTTAGTCTCTGCTTCTGTCGCTCGCGGATCACTTAGAGTGTCCAAAAATTCAAGCCACTTTTCGTGCTTGCTTTCAATTTGCGAAATGAGGCGCGTTACAGTTCTCAAGCAATGGCGCAGGCAATCTCTACGTTTTATAAAAGCGGTAATTTGAAAAGAACTTTCCTGGGATATATCGATGTCCTCCTCAGTTGGTGGGATCCGTCCGACGATCGATTTTAGCTCTTGGATCATGGGCTCGAGCCCGGCTTTCATTTGGCGGACCATTGTGCAGCAAGTATATTCAGCAGAACCGCAAGTTGCGAATCAGTCGCAGAAGGTAGTGCGCAGAAATCCGAAGATTTGCAGGATCCGGGGAAAGAAATCCGTCGGTCCTGCCGGGGTCGCCACTTTTTGTCGCAGAATGCGGCAAAAAAAAGGGGGGTGCGACGCGGCGGCAGCGAGGGGCTAGCCTCGCACTAAGAAAGAACGAACGAACGAAGACAAATGCATGAGATGACGAGTTAAATACATCTGTCTGGAATGACAACAAGGGGAGGAAACATAGAATCTTCTCAAAGCAATGTAGCGATTCTATGTTTCCTTTCCCATCAAATCTCCAGCGAAATCTTCTTAGTTATTTCGCTGGAATTTTATTATGACTTTCGCAGTTTACGCGACATCTCGTCAAAGATTTCGTTAATTGTGCTATTTTGGGTGCGAGACGGTGCCGAACAGTATGAACAGCAGACGGAAGGCATAACTGATCGCTGCCACATTTCCTTCTCAACTGTTAATATGCTAGTCGCTAGTCACTTTAAGGGAGTGATGATTGGCTAGCAGCAATTTTTCTTAGCAAATCTATACAGTTCGAGCATCTTGCCAAATAATGTGTCATTCAGAATCTTTTTGCATTGCAACATGTTCGCTAAGTGTGCTTTTATGATCGACCGAAACAGTGGCTGCTTGAAATTGGCATCTCCGTTAGTTAATTCAAGGGCAAGTTCAACAGGATTTTCCCTGGCATCGCTATGGAGCAATAAAATTACCGCCACACTTTCGTTTTCGATCCCAAGACAAGAAAGACAAAACATGATCCTAAAGCACTGTCGTTTAAGCGAAGCTTGATCACTCTGGAATCCCGCGATGGCGTATATATATATATATATATATATATATATATATATATATATATATATATATATATATATATATATATATATATATATACATTAATTTATTTATCTTCAAATTGCATTTAGAATTGTTCGGTTTGCACATCCAAACAACAAGAAAAGACTCAAATCGAGGCCATTTTGGCATTAGGTGATATGTAAGCAATGGTTGTTGCAGCTTTATGAACGAAACAACAAAAGTAATGTTCGTTAAATACAAGCACAGCAACGTTATTTGCGGTGTCAATAAGCAAACAATATTTAACAGGACCATATATATGACGCGCCCTGTTTTCATCTCTCGTCATTCACAGTCTCCCCCTTTCCGATAACAGTTTCTGAGGTTACATCCTGAATGACAACTTGGTCAGTCTAAGATCCATGTCAATATTTCCTTAAGGCAGTTGACCAAAACTAAAAAGTGATGAAGGCCTGAAGTCCAAACCTCATGTAAATTCATACCATTCGCTTTTTCAAAGATATAAGAAAGGAACGCTTTAATTCTGGAGTGATCAAAGTTTGTGCTTTTCAGATAAAGCTACAACATATATTTTCAGTGAATATTTTCAGTAAAATCGGTAACAGGCAAGTAAACAAAGTGTACACAACAAAAGATGAAAGTAAATATCGGACTTCCCATTCCCTATCTATAAAAGCGAATGTTTTGGAGACCGCAGCCATGAACAGGCGAATCCCTTTCAGATTCTTTAATTTTGCGCATAACCGCTACGAGATATTCAAATCACGTTCGGATGATGCGATGAAGAAGGTTAAATTGCACGTTCCATTTGGTCACCTAATATACATTAGTTCAAATACCCCATACTTTGCAGCCGACCGACTAAACAGGTGTCTTGCAATAAATAAAACGGCTAATTTTTTGCCCTCGTAATATCGTTCAACTCAACGGAAACTGGAAATGCAACTGAAAAATACAATATACAACTACTCGAAGGGAAAGCCGACCTTATAACAGAGTTATATATACGGCAACTTAACATGATAAAGAGTTAGTGCAAGTTTAAAAAAACATGAGAGCACCATATTACCGATTCCCATAACTCTAGATTGTTATTGAAGTTTCAATCTGAAAGCGACAGAAATGATGCTAAAAATTGTCATATGTCGCACCACAAAATACATTTTGCAGTTTCTGCAGTGTGTCATTTTCGTTTACCTTTACCATTTTACACTACAGGTATATTCCATATTAGCAAAAAGAAACAAACGTTAAGTATAAAAACAATACTGTATTACCAACAATTTAATGAACCGCACCGCGAATCGTTTCATAAAACACTCAATGAACAATAAAGTCGATGGCAAATTCAGAATACGAAGTAAATGGGTCCTCTTTGTTAAATGCTTTGATTTTTTTACGTTGAACAGCTGAACGAAACAAAATGGTGATCGGATATCAACAAGTAGGCGATGCGATTTTTTGGGAGCTCTCCCCCTCCTCCTATATCCCCCCCCCACTTGCTCTCATATCTTTTCTCTGCTCCCCGCCTTTGAATACAACGACTGAAAAAAAACAGAAACAATTTCAATATCATATACTGCGATAAGAAAAAACAAAAACTGCATTTAGTGCTTGAGTTAGCATCAACATAACAATCAAAACCAAAGGCATTCGCTGTGCCGCATAAAAAAAGGGCAACCTAATAAGCTGTTCTCATTCAACGAAACGACACAAACGAAACCCCTTTCTCGAAATATCTCGTTTATGGTTTCAAACACTGTAAAGTACTGATGTCGAGCAGCTGTTGATCGTTGATAAGGCAATTATTCCCTAAACATCTAGCCCGCAAAATGAATAAAAAACGAAAAAAGGAAACCCACTGCGGAAGTGAACTTTAATATTTTCTATGACCAATCTACCTTCTTATCATTGCGCTATTTAGTACCCACTATGATAACATCTCTGAAACACTCCCTAAAAACAAGCCCGTAACTGAATAAATACATAAGTGATGTGATATTTAGCAATTTAAAATAAACAATCAACATTAGAAAGAGACAATAAAATAAGACATCAAAGAATGCGGTCAATTAAAATTCCAAATTCCCATCTGAGTTGATGAGATATTCAATTAAAATGTATGATGATGAACTAATCTTCGAATACAAATGGCATCGAATGAATTATATATACATTTCTAATAAGTAGTTCTACGATTTCTCTCAGTGACTGCTTCGGGGCACTTCCAAAGGAGATAGTGATGTGTAAGCAGTTGGATTATAACTTCTAATCAACGATTATTAAGAACCGAAACTGAAACAACAGAATAAATAGTGCAGGAATGGGAGAGAAGGGGGGACAAATTGAATTATGGAGGTGCAAAAGGGGGATCGCATAAAATAGGAAGCCTTTTGGCAGCTATTTTCTCACTTTATTTAACTCCAATTCTTTTTTCCACTCAATTCGTTTTCCACTATAAATTTCTCTTTCTACCAATTTTGTTATTTTATAAGTAATTATTTTCCTATTGTCTAATTCTACTCCTTTCTTCTTATATATTTTTGATTTCGCATTATTTCTCATTTTTGAGGTATGAAGTATAGCAAGTTCGACTGCTTTAAGCCACAGTTTCATGAGGTGACATATATGCATCACAGTGTCATTACTGCGTCCCGCTACCCCTATGCGATGGCGGAAGCGTTTTTGGCGCTTGCGATGTGGGACGTTTGCGCCACGGGACACTTTTAACACGAGCTATTCGGGACCACAGTTCATTTTCCCTGGGAAAATTTGCATCACGAGAAGTTTGCGTCGAAAGTTTATATGTCGTTTATGCTTATACCACGAGGAAAGTTGCACCTCATCACTTTAATTCTTCAACAGTAGCACCAAAGGATATTTTTATCTTTGGTACATTTGTCATGGAATATTTTCATGACAACCGTAACAGAGAAACTGCATAGCGTAACATTTGCGGTGGGGACATTTGCGCCGTAGCAGGAATAATAAATACTGCAAAAGCTCATGCCAACAACTGCTCTCTTTAGAGTTCTTTTTACTTGGAAGCAACAAAACTGCCATGAAACCCAGTCAGCAACGATTCCTCAGCGACGAAAAATTTTTTCTCACAGAGGTGCAACTTATCATTGCAGAAGAATCGTACAAGCAATCTGAAGCATCTATACTTTAACTTTGTCCTTTGGTGCGTTATTTCAACAACATCCAAGCACTCCCTTTGATGGACAGACATTGTCATTCTGCGACGGAACTATGACTGCGCTTCGCCCGATGCTAACCAAACTTTTTCTACGTAAATAAACAAGTACCGAAGTGTGTCATAAAAATCGGCACATATATGCGCTTTTTGAATTCTGCTTGCGTGATCAATCAGTTTTACAGGCCAACCAGAAATAATAAATATACTCATAACACCATCATATCTTTACATGACGCCACTAAAAAATCTAAGAAAACATTCGTTCTCGTAATCCATGCCCTGTCAAATAAAAAATATGTCAACATGAAATACACATCTAATTTTTTCGACATATTTAAAGATCTTTCGAAATTGGTGGATTAGTGTGAGAGATGTTATAAGAGGTCAAGTATGGTGCGAATTATATTAATCAAATCTTATTAAGCCTACTTCAGTGATCTCCGAAAGAAACCATCCAACAACAGACAGACAGACAGACAAATGCACATACAGATAAATACATATGTATATACACAACGCCGCTATATGCGCTTTTACAAAGGAAACTTAAAAAGAAAGAAATAATCGCCTTCTAAATAAGTGCAGTTACGTAAAATTATTTACAAACGTGGCACATTCACTGACTAGCATATAAAATGTAAATGAATGAGACATTTAACGACAACATCAAAAATAGCTTTATGAATGATTGGTGCCGAGACGAGGAAGCGGTTACATCTAGAATTCGCAAAGAAGAACCCCCCTGATAGAATGTAATCGATTATGAAGTGAGACATACTGGAAATCTTGATATACAGAAAGAATAAGTTCTAAGGTTGTTCCTGTTCCCAGTAAAATGCATCCTTCTCACATTTGGACTGCCCCTAGAAAAGCCGACCAAATCCTTTCCCTCTCTATCAACTGGCATAGATGAAAACGTCCGCAAGATGCTACCCTCGGAGATCCTCTTGCGCACTGGCCACAGACCGTATGTTGACGTTCGTTCGCATAACTCGAATGTATCATTGATCATATTCTCAAAAATTTGGCAAGCTGATTTCTGAGATATTGACTTATCTGATGAAGGGCATGTCTTGAGCCATCAATCCATCTTAGATCGACACAATTCTCTTGATAGCCTATCATTAAATCGAATCGAACCAGCGATTGTACATATACCGATGATGGAAGATACGCCTGAAACAAATGCGGCCAATTAGCTGAGATTTACATGCTCTGTGCATTGTCTACATGCACTCGCTGGAGTACTTTAACAGCTAAAATATGGAACACTAGCACGTGCTTTATCTACATGCAATAGATCTCATCAGTGACGGAGAAGTGCAGTCCATCGACAACTATCGAGTCCATTCGAAGGAACCCCTACATGTTTGAAATTCCATACTTAAGCATACAATCAGCTTACTGCACCAAGGATTTGCCTTCAGAATTCCCATCTAAATAATATATGAATTTACCAATAAAAACCTGACGAGAAGGTTCCTCAGACGTTTTATATTTCACTGCCCGCATCATCTGTTTTCTTTTCACTCTTTCCGTGCAACTTTTCAATTACATTCAGGCGCTTTCAAAGTGTACTTTCCTGATCCCCGCGGTTTGACTAGTAGAAAAATATCGATGTTGCTAAAAACGACTTCAACCGATTCTCATCGACTATGCTGATTTATATTACGGCAAGCATCATGCTTGCTGAGAAGCTGGAATGGTTTGTTAGAAATGTTAGATTGCTATTAAGCCAACACGTAAGATGTGAGCACTCCCACCTGGATCGGTGCTGGTTAGCGACTATTCAAAATCTGATAAAAACCGTCGCAACCTCTAGGCGAGAACGTAACTACGATAATGGGAGTCGGCAAAATATACCTTATCACTTCTTGAAAAGACATTTCTCGCAGTATTTGTGAAAAAAGGTGAAAATTTGTGCATTCCGGATGATGATAACCGGTAAAACTGTTTAAAGGAAGCAGCAAACAGCTAAAAACCCGCAAGAAAGGCATAAAAAGTGTACATGAAAAGCGCCTTTAATAATGACTATTATAAGAAATAAACCTGAGCTCGTTTAGCCTGGCCAGCTACATTCAACAATGCATAAGATCCATCTACATTTTATGCATTCTTAGCAATAAAACACTTCATAAAATGGAGATAGGCTTCCCAAATGAACAAGTCCGGACTTATTTTTTGTTAGCCAACATGACCATTGCATGGATGCAATGCAAAAATTTACATCCCATATCACCCCACTAACTTCTCGAACTTCCTGATCGCCATGACAGTGTTCTTCAAGAGGCTACTTTAAGAAGCTTAAGGAGCAGGCTTAACTTCAGTCAGTCTGGAGTACTTTGAGTTAATGGCATACACGGTGTGTGTGTACTGAACACAAATTCATATCTGAGCTTAACTATCGTGATCCTTCGATTACGATAACTACAGTCACCTCCTGCCCCCTACCTCCCACCTCTGAATGGAGGGCAGCTGTAGAAACTTTGTAAATATAAAGCACTTGTTCCAGGAGTGTCGTTTCAACCTATAAAACTTCAGTTCACAGGTTTGTGTTGGATGCGGTCAATGTACTGGGTCGTCAGAGACGGCAGATTGCTGCACTGAAGATGGAGCTTTATATAGCTTATTGAAACACTCTTCTTCTAGATAAAAGTCAGACTAATATCATGGTAGCAAGCGAATAATGTTCACGCTCCTGGACAATATAAAGTACTCGTTCCAAGTTCCAGTATTGGCTGGAGTAATAACTTCGCGGATTCCATATTGGCATCACAATATTTTTGGTATGGACCCTCATGAACATCACTACACAGTGAAAGAAATGAGGCGTGGTTCAGCCGGTAACAGGATCAATATGCGGATTTGAACGGCAGCAGATTTAAATTACCCCCAAGATTAATGCTGTAACTCAGAGCACCAACGCATGTCTATAAGTATTGCAAAAGATCATCTGAAAAGTTCATACTTGCACAATCGCTTCGCATCGACCAGCGTTGCTTTTGCTTGGCGAAGATGTGCAAGAGTTGAAATTGCCATCGTTAGACAGGCTGTCTCGACCGTCACCTACACCCATTCTCACCATAACACTCTCATCTTTACGTTCGTATCGTGCCCTCTTTCGATCCGGTTCAAAGCACGTCTCCAATTGCGTCAATCGTTGAGCAGCACGGCGTTTCTGCCTTTGCTGAGACCATGTGTTCCTTGTGGCTTCACAACTCAACTGACCAACCTCGTTCTCTTCGTAGGTTATCTGCAAACAGTTGTTAAAGACAAACGTTCTACACAGATAAGCTGGAAAGCGCAACAGGAATAATCCCGTCCCTCTTATGTAGCACTCTAAAATTAAATGTGGTTCTATAACCGCAAAGCAGTGACGTTTTAAAATTTCTAGTGCTGAAGACCTTTAAATCACTCTGCTCGCATATTTCGAATGTTTCACGATAATCAGAAGATTCGTTCTTAACATGTTAGACAAAACCTTCGTTAGAAAGGTAGTAGGAATAAGCGATAGTTGGAATGATACCACCAAGAAATACAGTAAACCAAAAGTAAGGTGTACGTTTTTGAAAATAATAAAAAGCTTCATCAATGCCAACCTCTAAGAAGTTGAGCGTTCTTTTCACCCACGAATAACATTCGCTTGGCCTACACGAGAGAGCCAAAGGCAATGGCACTTTGAGTGGGACAGAATCCGAAGGTGCCTGAAATTAAATATCACATTTAACACCTTAGCAATCATTCATCAACGAGGCAATGCTTTTGAAATGACGGTCACATATTATCTAGTACTTCGTTAACACTTTAAGCAACACCAATGATAAAGAATTTTTTAATGGAAAACATTTTATGCTCCCCATTTTGTTTATACTACTCGATTTGTTTGTTTCTCCTATTCAAAACTTGCATATATATTAACTTTTATGTTTCAATTCAAAACTTCAATTTCTACTGTTCTCACCTCACACTGGTAATAACAACGTTCTATGCAGTAGTAAAGCATATATAAAGGTAGTGGAGTGGACTTTCATAAATTAAGCTATCACAAAATGGAATACAATTATGAGATTTCATTTGAGTTGATGAACGACACGTCTGCTAAATGAAAGTTATTAGAGATCACATGATTGATATTGTAAACGACAGCACAGAAGTAAAAAAAACACTAAAGAATACCACGGAAAGCTTTAAATCGGGATCGAATGACCACGTGAGCACCCAACGTTGAGTTCTGCCTTGACTGAGAGTGCTAACTGCATAGTGCGCATTCGCGCAATCTTTCAATCTCTTCGTTAACTCGTTGAGACTTGCCTTCTTTCCAACCATTGAGGTATAGAATCTGCAAAACGCATTATCTCAATGATCCTATCTCCTCTACCACACCGCCATAACTGGGATAAAATTGGTACTTCTATTTGAGCCAGCTTTATGGCACTGATACATCTGCGACTGACTATTTAATAAGTCATCAAATTACTCCATATAAACCCACCTTTAAACCTTGTGTTGAGCAACATCACTCCAAATAATCTGCTAATGACTGAAACGGATCAAAAAAGAAATACAAATGAATATAGCAACTTGTATAGCCTCATTGTTTGAAAGGGTCAATCAGCATTCAGTGAAGCTGCTTGTTGCTCTCTGATGAGCTTTTAGTACGTACTGGAACGACGGTAATAATGTAAGACTGTAAAAGAAATAGAATCTGTGGTCAATTGGTGAAAAAGAGATGCAAGAATTGAAGACCTGAGAGATGTGCCCATTCGAGCATAGAAATTGCAAGGACTCCTAAACAACTTTTATGATCCAACGATGCTTGAAACATTTGCAATAACGCAGAACTCATATCTACTTTACTTTTTAATGTTATCGCCCCCCTGCATTTCAAGATGTTTTCTTATCCCTTCCCAGGAACACTGTTAGGACCATTTTCTAGGCCGTATTTCAATGAAGTTTTCCAGGATTACTTTCTAGGCCGTATCTGACCGAAATCCATTTCCTGCCAATGACTCTACTAGATAATTAATTTATTACTCCAAAAATATAGTGTTTAATAAAAGAAAACAAAAAAAAAGAATAGCTTACTTGACAGAATTCTGTAGAACCAAACTGTCTTCAATGAGGCGACCAACAAAACCAACTTCGCCACCCTTGAAACAGAAAAATCTCGATGAATTTTCGAATATGAATTGAAATGCAATAAGAGATCGATGAATATCATCAGCATAGAAAATGCCCAACAAGATACACATTGCAGTTGTTTGAATAAATCCGCGGGAACTTCTATTCCCCGAAAAACATCTATGGCTTCATTAATCCTATTTTATAGAACACATGAAAGTAATTAAATATTTCTTATTTACATAACAGGGCCTAAGAGAAAATGACGTTGTCCAGGCAAGTTGCTGAGTGGGATTTCGATATCCACTTAAATTGGTATTCAGAAGGGTTTCAATGGGCAATTTACATTCAAGGAACTGCTTGCGATTGCTAGCAAATTCTATTTTCCACGGTATTCTAGCATAGGGCATTTATTCAACAAAGGCCTAAATACAAGCAAATATGACATAGGATAAACTAGACAAGTTTAATAAAGTACTCAAAGATGAGTAAATAATTCAGTCGGAACGTGATTGCCGCAGATAATTGGCTTCACTACTTAAGATAATACGATCAAAAACGAGATCGGATTCAAAATTCATTAGTGCCAATAGATTCCCACTACGCAGCAATTACTTCTTCATTTGTGGATCAAAAACATCGATTAATGTATGTCCCGCCAAATGACCACCTCTATCACTTTTACACTGTAATCTTTATTCTGAATGGAAGCAGAAGCGCACTTATGAGAGAAATATATAAGCACTTTGATTTAATAAATCAAAACAACGACCTAGTGGTGATTTGAATGACGTTTTCGGGCATAAAAATGTTTGGATAAGTAGATATGCTACAACTGGGAACCTTCATTTACCAAATGCATATATCATATGATAGCTGGAACAGGCCCCTTAATAAAGACCGGAATGGAGGACAGCATGCAATCCCAACGATCAAGGTAGACGAGAAGGAACGGAAAAGCATTGATGATATAGTAGTAACATACCGATACGCTGATTTCATTCTTTCTGCCAACAGTAGCGGAACGTGGTGCCGCCCGTCGTGTTACATCATAGCATTTATTCTCCATTGTATCACCGTCAAGATGAACAAATTTCTGCAGATATTCTTCGATCACAACATAAAAAATCACCTAACGAAGATACCCTTAATGGCCATCTGTATAGATACAAGGGAATCATCGTTTGTAGTGATGACGGTTGTCGATGAAACCAATTCTTTTACATAACATCACTAAAAAGTGCAATGGAAAACACATATTCTAGACACATAGAGTTGTGAAAATATGCAAATCATAAACACACCTTTTAATTTGCGTTCGAAAATGATATAGCTTCAAACCGTCATTACTACAAATACACAATATCGTATGAGGTCAACGGTCTATATGTGTCTATATATGCAAACAAATGCTCATTGGAAAATTACTACCTCAATAAGGGGTCATGATGAAGACTGAAGTGAGTCAAGATTTCATAGAAACGACGATGATGTAGAGTGTATTCCACAGCCGACCAATCTACCGTTCTCTTTATGTATTGGATAGATTCGTGACAATCACAATAACGATCATATGCAAATAATATGAATATGTCTGCATAAATGCATTTTCTTCCGCTCTATTCTACTGCCTAAAATAAAATCAATCCGACGTTACTGAGTGCTCATAAGCACAACTCTTATCAGCGTCTCAACAACCACAACAAGTTCATGCAAAAGGTGAAATATCAGGTGTTGAAGCATAATACACTTAACTTGAGCGATACAACATAAATAACCGCAAATAAAAATATGAATTAAATCATTTTATCCGTTTTGCTTCGTCATTTTATTAATCAAACAATAAGAATAGTGCTTTTTATTCTTTCCCTAAGGAATATCAAAATAAACGGCAGAATTACTATTGAAATCTATAATATTTGATGAGAATAAAAACATTATTAACCAAGATCATGAACATAATAATAAAAAAGCAAAATGAAAGAATTAAGTGCACTTACTGTTTCAGCTTCATCTTCCTCGTAGAACGGTGGATTACACATACAAAAAGTGAATTGCTCATTATTGTGTGAACGTACAATATCCTGAAAAGGAAACATTTCTATGTGATTATGAGCATATTTTCTACAACTCTGTAAAGGCAACTCTTAATGTGTCAAAGAAGCCCGCAGTTTCGGGATTAGAACTGCTCCTATTCGAGACTGCGATAAAAATTCTCCAATTTCAAGCCAGTTTTACAACTATTTGCCTATAAAAACCAGCAACCCAATATCAAAAAAAATGCAAAAAAATCAATCGTAAATAACAAGGATCTATCGAAAGACTGATAAATGTATGTTTGCAGCTGCCAATAAAACAATTTTCAACGAACTCATAAAACGAGAAAAAACACTATAATTAATCGTTGCCCATTCATTTAACAGTGATGCATGCTCACTTTGGGGTGCCCTTTCGCTATTAATGAATAAACTTCATTAAAAATTCCAATAAAAACGTTTAAATTTTCTCGACGATTTAGTTGTCTCGATAATGTATAAGAAAATCAAGTAAAAAGAGAAAAAATGAATTACAAATAGAGGGATAACACCAAAGATCGAATGAAATCTCCATTCACACATTAAGCAATTCTCCTTAAAAAGAAAACAACCAACTTTTATGACACGATCCTCCTGCACTTTAATAACCTCAATGAGCATACTGAGCCCATTATTGCGTACGTTATTCGATGCGACCTGTAAACAACAACTCATTTCTATCTCATATTATAACTTTCACTCGAATACGCCCTAAATAAAGTGCTCATGATTCGAATTGACTATGAATGGAAGTATAAGGCAGATCGACATCATCGTCTAATTAATCGAACACACCCATATACCATAAACTAAGGCCACGTAATCACCATTACATCATTGATTAGTGAGACACAGGATACAACAAGAAATGATCATATGCACTTAGTGCCAGCTTTGCGAATCGACTCAATATCGAATAAACAAGATGGGGATTGGCATAGCTGAGACCTAGTGGAACTAATAAACCACCAGATAAGTTGGCAACCGATAACCTTCCATAGATTTAAAAAATATTGCACATAAATGTTCCACGAAATATTGCAAGAATTAAAAAAATGAATAAAAATCTTTTTTTTTTTTGATATTTCGCCAATGACTGGTCAGTTGAGACAGTATGACGATGTTGATGACAATTTAAAAAACTTTTTGATGAAATGACCTCGCTCATTGTTTATTAATGCCTTTAGAAATTCCCCATTTTTTATAACAAAGAGATCAAAACTTCAAACGAATAAAGCAACTGCTTTTTCACTTCCAATTTCTCCTTACAAAAGATAGAAGTCCCTTATTCGTTCCCACTCTCATCTGCAGAAAATATTTCTTAAGCAGAGTCAATGTGTGCTGCTAGAGGATATACATTGTGCATGTGAATGGCATATGCTGGTGGATTTACCTATTCGGCATATAAAAGACAAGGGGTGGATATTACAAATGTGAAAATTTCCACAGACGCAGAAAGTAAAAGGAGCTCGAGCCAGAGATGAGGTGAAGAAGGAGGATAGAGTTTCAATAAAATAAAACAAAAAACTAAACTTTCTTTTCAAATCCTACCATCATCATAACTCGAACTTTATTACCTCTCGGCAACAACTTTAGCTTGCGCTCTTGACTAAATATGATTCATTGCTAGCCGTCCAACACTGCCTTATCAATCACAACTCCTCAAAATCAACCAACTTAACAGTCATCGAATTGTTTCTCACTCTCTATCCACATAAACCTATCAGAAAGCAGTTAATCTATAAATGCAAAGAGATGCATAAACACCGGCTGGGGGTCATACATTGTATAGGTGATAAAACATCATCAGGTGCTATGCACTGTGCGTCGATTCTGTAAATGTGGGACGGAAAGATAACTATTATGTATGTTCACACATCTAGAATCAACACAGCAGCTGAATGCCAGCAAACTGCATATGAATGAGGAAAGAAGGGTACCTGAGCAGCGAACTCGTCCGACTCTGTAGCAACGAATCGCCACCCGCATTGCTTTGTGCCAAGAAGTGCATAAATGCATGACGCACCCGTACCTATTGAATAACCAACTCTAAATTTATAGACAACGCCTAATTACACCGCAAAATGAAAGCCTCATTTAATCCATCTGTCCTGTGTATCTCATCTCTACCGTATCCGACATACCGTAATTCCACAAACAGATAGCCTTATCTTTTCGTGCTTCCTTAAGTATCGATATGAGGTCCTATGAAATGTCATATCACAAAACGCTCGCGAGCGTTTCACGTTCAATTCCATGCAAATTTTGTTTGATCAATAATTAGCAAAAGATAACAATAAGCCGATGCAAAATGTGGAACGAACCAAGAAACGGATCGAACTGATCGATCGCGTTTTGCAGTGAAACATAACAAAATCTTCCCAACTGACTACCGAACAAACACAATTATAATCGAAATCGCAAACGTTTCAAATGATAAAGTCCTATTAAAGCAATCAGCCTCATTTCAACGGCTCTGTAGACTGTGTAAATATCTCAAAATTAAGGGAAGTTTGACAAAGCTCTACTCCAACATACCCAGCATTTGCGAATAGAGGTGGGTGGACGCGGGATATGAGGGGTAACAAATGGCATCGATCTAATTGCAAGGATATTTATATAGAAAAATTGTGTTTCAAATTCCTAAAAGAAGGAAGGACGATATAATTGATGGCGATAAAATTAACTCATGAGTATAGTTGCATCAAAAAATTGCTCAGAAAGAAAAAAATCCTTCTCAAGAAAAACTAAAAGAGGTGAAGCATTTGCACCAAAGCACCGCTCTCCACCTTTTCGTTGAGCCAATGGTTGTAGAATTCAAACTACAAGATTAAAGAATGCATGCTCACCGATATCGATACCAAGTACATCGGTATCGATTCCATTCATAGTTAGCAGATCATCAATGAAGAGAACATAGTTTAACCGTTGAGGTACCCGAGGAACGAGACAATCAGACGGTAACTCGACATCCAACCCGAAATCATTGTGCAGCATTGCTCGTGCCAACGAACGCACCGCATCTGTGCTGCGGAAATTCAGTGACAACTGCAAAGCATCATCATCGATCAGCTGTCCAATAACATCTTTGCAGACTCCTCGATAGTCTTCCTCCTCCCTTGACACTCTTATGTTTTGTTAAATGGATTTGGGTGAAATATAACTTATAGAATCTATTCACAATCCCCTAATGGTTAGTCTACTGAGAGGTGGCCAAAGAATACATTATATATATATATATATATATAGTGAGGAAATGAGGTATACTATAAGTAAAAGTGACCTGTGAGCATATGAAGGTGCTGATAGAGTGTAAAAAACAAACGGAATAATAACCAAATTGCATAGTGATAATGCTTATCATAGGCCACTAACGATTCCATATATCAGCACAAAAAATTTGCTTCACAAATCTACTACTATTATAAATCATGCAAAAATCACCACATAATTGATGATAGAGTATTTGAAGATTATCTGAGATATGAGGCCACAATCGAAAGGATACATTGATGAAAAGGCATATCTTCAGCTCTCCAATATCCCTATTAAGCATTTTAAAGTTGATATACGATACGAAAATCCTTACCTTACCATTCGGCGCAACAAAACAATGCGATCGAAATTCCGAATATTTTTCAGCAAGTTCATTAAAATCCGGTGGTTTATCCTTATAACGATTGCGTGGATGCATCATTTTATTGAATGCCATTGAGACGAAATAATATGCAAATGCTCTTAGAAAACACCGTTGATCTCAGAACATAGCCTGAAATTAATGCATCATAACCCTCAACTGTAGTATGCACGAAACGCTGGCACGCATGGGCCGAGGGAAGGGGATAAGATAAGATAAAGGGGACGTGGCCACTACCCAACAGCAGAATCAGATAAGGAATAATGGATAAACACGGCTGAGTTATGCTTCAAGACAAATAGTTGTCTCAAATGGTTCGATTAGTCTGTAACAGAATCAAATTGTGTTGGCATTTGAGGTCCTGACATTGGAGGCCTCCAAGTTTGGAATGCAAAAAATTTTAGACGCCTAGAGCCACTCACTGTTGGGGAAGCCAAAAAAAAAATTTTGCGGAGGCGAGCGCTTGTGTAGGCGTTCTGGGTGCCAAAGTTAGGCAACTTCCAGCGTCTGGGATCATTGGGAACCAACCGGAGTCCACCAAAAGTTTTTCGGGGATTTGCACCAATATCAGCACCTCGGGCGCCGCACTTTGGGTTTCATCGGATGGTCTTCCCAGTCCTCCAGCAGAGGCAATGAAGTTTGCAGAAGGGTACAAAAATGAGGTTGTCGGATAAAGTGAAGCAAAAGCTTGGAATGTCAAGTGGTAACACGATCAAGAGCACAATGAATGGAACTGGCACGATCATAACATAATCTACTTCATTAATGAATTATCTCTAGATTAATTGAATGGATTTAATGCACAATGATTACGAATTTGGTTGCAATAAAGCTGCAGTCTGCAATAATAGACAAAACGTTTCCGTCTTGAAAAGTTTTTGCATCGTTGATGAATTTCGTTAATGAACAGTGTTGAAACCTCAAACGTAAATACCGCAAATGAACAATTTCAATCGATTAGTTCCAACTTTTGCATCTCATTCCGTACCACTCGGTAGTTCTCACTTAGTAGATACGGTATTACCACAGAACGAATTTTCTAATGATAAATTTCTATTGATATGAGACAAAAAGATGACGTCATAAGGATGACACAGATGTTACATAGAGTGGAAGGATGTCGTAAGAGATAAGACACCGATAACGACACACAACAAACGATGCCCTCTTTATTGCGTCTTGAAAGGCGAAACAAGCACACTCAAGCTATAATGACTCAACAGTACCATATACCACTCGTTGTCGATAGAGATTATGGCACAATATGTGCTTTTTGTAATCATCCACAAAGCCAACCGATCGCAACGATTTGTTAAAAAGCAATGAAACGAACCCGATATGGATGTGTTTATTAAATTTCGTCATATCATTCGCTGCCATTTACTTACATATTTCCTATTCATTCAACGGCAAAAAATTACGGTAATTGACCCCTATATCTGTGACATTTCATCGGTCTCCAGCTTCAATGGTTCCAGAAGTTGAAGATCTCAGATGTACAGACAAATAGACTTAGGCGCAGACCTGTCGTCGCCATATAACACGTGTTTTGTAAAAGAAAAAAAAAGGAGCCGGCAAAGAGTCGTTAAAAGGCGTTTGGCTTAAAGTGTAACATTAGCTCGCTAGTAATCAATGCTTTTGTTTTCGACTGAGCTACTTGTCATAAAGCTAGGTTGGCCTAGGACTAACTGAACTGAAGAGACACTTAGACGCTCGCCTCCCTCTCCCTCCCCCGCATATAATTTCGAAATAGCTTTTGCGCGTTCGTGAGATGACTTCCATCATTAACTACTGGATCGGCAATCTCAGAAAAATCGGTGCGGTTGGTTGACGGCATTTAACGACTGGATGCCACCGACTGGTCTCCGGTTAGAGACCGCCTAACCAGCAGATGCGAATACCGATAGCTCCATTGATGTTGAGTTGTGTAAAATAGTGCAGCATCAAACTTGTTTCTACGATATTCAGCAGTTGAGCATCACCAAATGAATGACAGTACACGCTCGAACGCGCCACACAACGCAACCGTACCCGGCCATTTACGCCACGGAACCGATCCGGCCATGCCACTCAATGTTTTCACCTTGAGGAGTCGCAGCCACATATTCTTGTCATCGAAACTGTCTACTCGAGTGAAATTTAGTGAAACTCATCGAAACGCTACATTCCCGCTTGGAGTATATCTTAGTAGCGAACACTGAAAGAAATCAACCTCACCTATACGCATGCACAAGCATTCTGGCCGATGTTTTAGTCTAAGGGTACATTCTTTTCTAAGAACACATGCCCAGACAGAATTACGTTCGACAACTTCACCAAATTTCGGCCAAAGTATCGGACAGAATTTGGGCAGAAAGCTTATATAATAATAATTTTAGGTAGTTTGGCGGCAGAAGTTGCAAAAGAAAAAACGTTTTCCGCATCCAACAAAAAATAGTCGATGGTCAACTGCATTATTTCCACACTGAATCAGCCTTATATCACATACTGAAATGATGTAAAGGTGTCTTTCTGCCACTTGGTTTACACAGTAATGCAACATACTGCCAAATCGGAATCTGTCGTTAACTTCAACAAATTTGCATATTGCTTATATGTGTAATGCACGTGCTGCCCTATTCTACACCTTTATTCAAGCGACTATGGCGATTTCGAAGATACAGCGGAAAGATAAATGAAAGAAAACTTAGAGGCGTTGCAATTGGCCACGTGAATGTTTGCATATAAGAGATGAATGCTAGCTGCGTTGTCAGATATGCAAATATAGCAGCTGCATCTGCTGAATCATGGTACTTTATGTGCTGTTTCTCCTTGTTCGTGCTTCCTTCCGGTGTTTTTACATTTTGTTTATAGTCTTTATGCCCTCTAAGACCATCCGATTGCTGGCTCAACGCTTCGCGCTTTTGCTGCTTCTATTTTTCTTGCAAGGGGATGCCCTGTTTAATTTCTTCCTTAACCGCCCCAATCCTAGCAACGCATGAGACAGCTTGCAAGGTCTGCTTGAAGAAGGGACTGAAATATTGAAACGGCGTCACAAGCGTGAACTTCGGTTGATTCGTCGACGCGGCCACTTCAACCACGTCTAGCCACATTTCCTAATGCATGGCAGGGCGTCGAACATCATGCATGCATCTTCACTTGCTCTTTAATTATGTCACCTGAGATGTCATATGAGGCATAAAGTATATGCCTTAAATGATCACAGATGCAAGAAAGGAATGCGGGCAAAGTTCATCTATGACACAGTGAACAGGTCGCATAGGTGGAGAATATAGTTAAAACAATATAAATCAAAAAGCATGCGGGAATGTGATTTAAAAAGTTGATCATAGCTACGCAACACCTACAATAAATGCCCAAGTACTGGTACATTTCATGCGGGTTGTTAGTGAAATTTCTGGTATATGTTGCTTTTTCTGAGTTGATCACATTAATCGATATTCTCCTGAAAGAACCTGATGTTTTCTTATTTTTTTATTTGCAACTCGAAAATTCGAACTTTTCTAGAACTTGACTGAATATCATCTTATTTTATTCTTTCTCGGTGTTTTGTATCATAGAGCCGAGTGGGTTGCTTGAACAGAAGAAAGAATAGTTTCACGTTGACGACGCAAGGGGCATAAAACAAGTGAAGAAGCATGTTAGAGGAGCTGTCACGATATGCGCTTTTTGTATTCGTCTTGATTGGTCAACAAGTTCCACAAATTAGGCTGCAGAATAATGCTTTCATCTTTTAATTAATCCGATCGCCACCGCAAATCTACAGTAAATACTCTCTTGTAACCTAGCCGCCGCCGGATGAAAACGCAGTCGAAGTAATATACCTGCAATATATAACACTCGGGCATAATGCAAAAATGTCAACCAATCAAGGCACCACTCGAATCGTGCGGGGAATGACTTTTGATAGTGCCGTTATTGTTGATACTGTGTGGCAATGACAAGCTTTTTAAATCACTTCCAAGCAAACTACTACTTTTTAACATATTATGACTTATATGAAAGGTCTCAAAAATACATCCTTATGCACTTCAGCCAGCGGGTTCATCGTATGGGAAATGTCGTTTGCCCTATACTTATACTGCATCATCACTTGCTTAAGGTGGGTGTATTGCCTGTTTTGATATACATTTTACCCGGAAAATATCTGAGTCCCGGATTCATTGATTCTTAGATTGAAACTACGTGACAGACGCACAGACATGTACATACATCCAGACATCATGCAGTTTTGCGAAATGAATTTACAAAAACAGGTAAATAGTAGAATCGGAAATGAGATATCACATAATCAGCAACAAAATAAGGGAAGTTTCATGCCACCGACTGGACAAGAAATGGCAAGCACCTGAGCCTGAGCTTTACGCAGTGATCGGTTAAGGTTGAGGTGATGATCCTGCAGTGAGGTGAGAGTGTTCTCATACAGTCTTCGTTTAGCATCACTCGCAGCATCGTTCATCGGCTTTCCAAGATGCGGTTCCGATTCGGGCATAATTGCAATTGTTGCACCGAAAGAAGCCCTGCTGAGGAGATAGATGTTCATACGGCTGGCGTGATCGTCTATAACGTTACATATCATGATCTTCTTTTCCTTGTTCATTTAGAATCGTGCTAATGGAGTACCAGTTTTGTTCATTAATCACTCAGGTGATAGCAGCATTTAAGCGGTTGCTTAGACTTTTATCTGAGGGCTATGCTGGTTGCAGATAACATTAGAAAGAAATGAACTAGTTGAAGAGAGGGTAGGAAGTAGTCATGAAAGTATTGGTGGAAATCTGCGAAATGACACTGAGGTATGGATGTGCAGAAGGGGGTTCGAAAGGGAGAGAAGGAATGAAACTCCGAACACAAAGATAGATCTTTTGTGGATTTAACTGCTCCATTTGGCTAATTCTGTTAGTGGCTCCGATCATTCATTTCTGTTACTTAGCAGATTGTGATCTTTGTTGAATAAGATTCCACATCTATCAAGATTGATTTAACGAATGATCATTGCATAAACATCACTAATGTTTCTCTGACGGATGTGTAATGTTTTTTTGTTAATAATTCTGTGATTTTTAAGGTTCTTTATCGAGGATGGGAGTTTTGGTAAATGAGATCGATCCTCTTATAAGTGCATCTAGTGGTAATGATGCAGTCGGCATTGATGAATCTTTTATCGATTTCTGCGATCAATTTGATGCATTACTTCGTTCTATCGATACGGAAAGGGTGATCGTAGATTGGCCGAATGATAGAGTGAATCGCAAGCAAATACGCTATAAAAGGTTTGATTTATTTTCAATTATATTTTATTCCAGAAATATTCCACTTCAAAGTTTACTTAATGTGTAAGATGTCTTTGATATATTGTTACAGTTATAGCCACACACATCCGCTTTTATAAACTAGCCGATAATCTTGCATTTCAGGTTGATAGGCTTGTTCAAGATGTTACTTCCGGTTGAAGGGGAGAGGGAAAGCACGACCTTTGCATTTAGTGTGGGTAAATTTGGGTTGGATTTTGGCAAACTCACATAGAGTTGGGTGTGTACTTAGAGCATCTTTTGTAGTGCCAACTGTAAGTTACAAAGATTTTGCTCTCCCATTATTGTACCATCGACCGAGGTATAAGGTGCGATCTTCTCCTGTACTTTGGCTAACTTTGAATTTTTTATTAATAAGCATTTTGCACCTTTTCATTGTTGTATTATATGGCCCCTCTTTAGGGATACAGTTGTTTTAGGCTGAGTTAGCTAATTTGTTGAGATGGCTTGAGATCTAAATTGGTTACCGTGTGGAATAAAGGTACTAGGAAAGACTGCTGTGGTCTAAGGTTGTGCTGAGGGTAACTGTGGTGCAACAACATGACAATGCAGCATCCTTTTTGTGCCTTGTACCGGAAGAATTTCTTTCTAAGAACGTTATTAATTGCCAGTGAATGGTCATTTTCTAGAGTAGTTGAACATCGGCGTCTCAAAAGAAGGGAAGAAAGAAGACGACGTCGGCTAAGGAAAACGAACAACAATTTGGAATGCTTTCATCTGGACTCGGATTTGAACATAATCGTCGATCTAGGATTCACAGAAGCAATGAACGAAAAGGAGATGGGCAAGTTGGTCAGACAGATGGGACGTGTTTGGGGACTACAGAAAAGGTTCAAAATCTTTAAATATCTATTCTTTTGTTTAAGGATGATAGGTCATTTATAAGTCCAGTCGCATAAGAATTGAAAAATATTATTTTTTTTGTGAATTTTATTTGAAGACGAATTTCAGAAATTTCTTTTCAAAATTTCATTTATTTGATTTTTTTGAGTCACGGTAATAAGGTGTCGCCTATGCGTTAATTCTCCACTACCCGGCCGTTTTAAGGAACTGTTATGTTTGAGAGGCTATTTTATAGGAACGCTTTCAATGCTGGTCAACTTTATTTCTTTATTTTATGATTATATGGAATGGCGACGAATTTTCATCTCATACTTTTATGAGTATCTCAATTCGTTTGTTTAATTTCGCTGAATATTATAGAATATTCCAACCTAACTGCAATATTATTTCATTTATAATTCATCAAAAACGTTGTTGCTAATCGATTTTTGGTAGTTAAGTGACCATCCTTAATTAAAGGTACGTTGGATTGAAAACTACATTGCTATCACCTTGTGGGAAGTTCCTCGAAGAAGCTCGACGAGTACTAACCGGTTTTAATTCATTTCAGTGGAATGTATCATTTGCAAATGTTGCGGTAAGTTTAATTTTTTATTATCTCATAATTATATCGTCACTATTTTCCATTCGTAAACAAGCTTTTTTCTAAAGATTTTTTTTTTTAAATTTCGGATTTGTTTCCTTTTCATCTTCCAAGTCAGCCATGATCGAAAGTTTCGATGGAGTTCCTTTTCATTCTTTCTTTTCCATAAGCGTTATTGAAGTCACTTTCATTAAACCAAGTTTATCATTTCAGGAATGCACCAATAATCCTTTAATTTATTTAAGTCCGGATGCTAGCATTGCACCGTTGGAATTCGTATCACCATCGGTCACATACGTGATCGGCGGTATCGTTGATGAATCCGGAGTTGGCTCTTTATCGAAGGATAAGGCCGGTTGGTTACTTATTCACTGTATTGCGATGTGATTGGCGTAAGAACAATATAAGCCAGTTTTAGTGTTATTTATTTAAGCGCCCCCTGTTATTCTCAACATTGTGTATAACACTTAATGAAGGAAGCTGAAATAGGCGTACTGAGAGATGCGATGCCCTTCCCTTCCCTTTAACGAGCTTCCATTTAAGCTGTTTCGCAAATTACAACTCCATCAGGTTGTATTTCATGCCAATTCGGTTGCAAAAATGAATATCTTGTAGAAGATTCGTCGAAAGAATCCTGCCAATTAACATGTGAATGCATGTTTTATTAGTTGTTGGCGGTGATGAAACCGGTTGGTTAGATGAATGGAATACAAAATCGTGATAAATAGTGTCAGCGGGCCTTTCTATAGCCCACTTTCACCTCTTTTGAATTATTAGAGATAATTTTTTCTATCCCATCGGCGAAGATGGCAGACCGCTCAGCAAATGCTTTTGCAAACAGGAATTTTGAGCCTATGGTCAAACCTGAACCTTGCATACTTTGTGATGGCGCATTTGGCTTTGCACCTCCAGCCGCAGAGGTATATAAACTAGGAGAGTAGATGCCAAAGACAGGTGTTTATTTAAAAGTATAGAAAGCTAATTTTTGATATGAACTTATCAATATTAAAACCAGCAATTATTTGGAACTTCTTTAATCAGGCCGCTGTCATTCTTGCAGGAAGCCTTTACAACGATGTCACTATTTTCAGAATCCCTGGGTATTGAGGTGCGTCGTCTTCCCATCGTTGAGCACATGAGGCGATCCGAGCATGGCACTTTCAATGTCATGCTTGCTATAAACCAGGTGGTAGAGGTATTGGTCCGATACGCTTATTGCAAGCGATGGGATCAGTCGCTCGCTGCAGTTGTCCCCAAGAGATCTGGCTATCTACCCGTCAGCACGTAGTTTGAAGGTTTTCCTAGAATCTTACGGTGTTACTGTTACGAAGTGCTTTCTACCGTTTTGTAATCAGGTGAAGGACATGTGCCGGAAAAGGGAACGATCGAAGGTGAAGGAAATTGTAGTTACAGTTTCAGTTAGGGACCAACATTCCGAAAATACAGAGAAAACAAATGACAAAATGTATATGTTCCGTCGTAGGACTTTTTTTACTCCATGGTTATAAAATCAATTATTGGAGCCACATCGTGCAGATTTTGGATACTTACTACAAGTTTATGGATTTGCCGGGATGGATGTTGGGTTGAAGTATGCGGATGTAGCTCTCGCAATTTTTTCGTGCAAATTGCAAGCAGAATTTGTGAGCCACAATGTTCGTTTGCTTGTGAATTACTGTGATCGCATCATTTGTGAGCAGAACGAATTTCATCATCGCATAGACCGCCCATATTGCCGTTGATGTGAATCACGTGAATCGTTTCGATGCAGAAAACAACGATGTCATAATCGTTTACGTTCCGACTAAGGGGGCAATGTTGGCCTCTCTTCTTCGTTCACTCTGATAACTGCACTGGCTTATTTCTACGTGTAATCATTTTGGAAAGCCACTGACACTAGGACGAATCAACAGTGCTCACTAAGGAATTACTAAGTAACGGCGGACTCCACCCAATTACTCAGTTTGCAGTGTACACTCATTTGTGTATACATTATAGAATGCAGAAAAACCCACTCATTGGGAAAATCTGTCACCTGTGGGTAATGGCGAGCATTTCGAGCTTGTGTACAAATACCTGAATTCTTTAGTTGATACATAACTATACTTCCCCTGTTATTGTTATCTTGTTACTTACTGTTTACTTTCTATTCGGTTTAGAGTGCGCCTCTTATCAATGATGTGATATGATGTACACTATGTGCCGCCCTAAATGATGTAATGATTGCCAAATTTGATGAAAATAACTAATGAAATATTTGTTAGTAAAAACGTTAGGACTATCTGTTCAAATTTTATACAACAGATGAACCGAACGGAATGAGCAAATAAGAATCACCAATGAGACGACAATATTCTCCATCAAAATACAACAACAATCACATAAAGTAATATGGTCAACATTTTCTACTTTCAGAAATTCTGGGGTATATTTTCCCCACAAACAATGAAGTCATCGACCACTTTTAGTTACAGTAGAAACGTTTCTCTTTTCCCTCCACAAAGGATGTCTCGTTCTATGGTAAAGGCACATGTGATCAAGGATTGGCTTCAATGATCAATCATGAAGCACAGCTGGAGTCGAATCTCAAGCGAATTTTTGGGGTCACTTTATGAAGTAGTATACAAATATAGCTGACGTGTAGTCATCAGTCAAGTAACCAACCGCCTATTTAAAAGTTTATTAGTTATGCAAATTTGGTTGGCGCAGCGATGAGGTCAGCGACTAAATCGCTTAAGCGTCGATTCAGTGCGCAAATAACCGGCCAGTGAGATATACAAAAACAGACCCAATGCAGTCCATTATTACGTAGCAGATCATTTCCTATTCAAGTTTTACTTATCTTTTATTGCGCATATTAAGGGTCGCAATTCCCTTCTTGCCTTCCGTTTCTACAAGTTGACTGTAAAGGTGCCATTAGGATGAGCAATTTCCAAACGGCTGGTTGCATGATCAGCCGATGCAAACGATAAACGCGCTTGTATAATTTCTTCTCGAATTTTCCTACTGCTCTAGACATGCTGACAGACATATCACAGTTGCTAATAAATACAATTCTAAATCACAGACAACTTCAAAATAAAACAAAGTATAAAGCTTAAAACACAGGTACAACATGAAGTGATTGATCTGTGGTGGGCAAAGCAATGTACTAATATGGAAAAACGATAAATCCGAGGGATATGATGCCGTCGCACTCCGAACACGGTCGAGGCCTGATGGAGGGAGAGGAAGGCAAAGAGGATACAACGTTAAACGTATAAATGCATAGCGAATGAAATGCAACTACATGATGGCTGCATCTGCGATAGTCTTGATACATCCGCATCCACCCCGTCCCTAATTCTATCGCATTTAACAATGATGTTACATTTATGTATCCTTTGCAACCATCCTAGAGAAGTGGTCCCGGCAAATTTAAGGGAACACTTCAAAAAGTGGAATTGGTCATCTTTCTCGGGCTTATTTACAGCATTTTATATGAAATGTAATTACATTCAGCAGCCTTAATTGACACGAACGATGATTAACAAACATAAAATGCTGAAGACGGAAATAAAGTAGTCAATTTGGCAGATTGTCGGTTTCTAATTCACAATTGAAAATCCAACGTACAAAACATACCGTCAAGGCGAGAGTAGTATAATACGAATCAAGAATGTCGATTCCACACAATGCACCCGCAAAGTAACATAGGGGAATTGAGAAAATCAATATCTGAAAAAAGAACAATTTCACACAACACTCATTCATAGGAACAAAACTATAAGAGCGATGTGGCAACGCATTTTAAAAACTTTTAAATGGTCAAACTTTTTAAAAATAAAGACAACAGTTTTTTGAACATGTCGTTGTGGGGATGTGGGAATGTCGTTTTCTGATGAGACGTGCTTCGACTTTTTAAAGATTCTTTCCACGCAAACACTTCCGTAAATTTATCGTTGCGCTCCCACCCTCGACTAATTCATCAACATGCCGCCTAGTGAATCGCGTCCTTTTGTAGGATTAGGAAGAATTCTGCAAAGTGAAACCCTCATAAAACCTAGCTTACGGCAGGAAGGGTATGGATCACTCATGTAAGAAGTAATAAAGGGGTTATAAATAAACCGAAGTGAATCTAATAAATAAACATTTTCGAGGAAAGATGTCCGTACGTATGCGAAGATTTGAAGGAACGTGGAATGCTAGGATGCAGTAGTTGGATAATAATAAATTCAAATTTTACAACACAACATGACATTAATTTTGATTACAAAGCCATTATAAAGCCACTTCTAAACCTATAGCTGCGCACTTAGTGATTCGTCGCTTTCGAGGTTAACTGATTGGAATCGTGGCTGGAACCTCGAAATATCCAACTTCAGCTCATTTTATATCATAGTATTAACAACCATAAGTTGATTTTGTCTATAATCACTATTTTCAACCGCCTTACGAAAGAATACGTTGCTAACCAGATAAAAAAGGCAACTAATCTCACCATTATTTGAGGTCGGTTTTTGCTGACGAAGGAAGCCTGCAATATGGCGTCCAACTCATATCACAGTGCAGTTCCACATGCAATACGGACACAAGTGTCCCATTCTCACCACCGATATGAAGTAGATCACGACCAGCGATACGATATTTAACCGAATCGAGACCACTTGACCTATCCCGTCGTCGTGACATCTGCAAGCATTCCCTTTCATGGAGTGGATGGATGCGATATCGATGCATCAAGTGAATCAAACGGATCGGTAAATGTGTCGCAATAAAACGATATGAAGGTGAACGATGCATATGATGCAAAAAGAAATCGATGAAGTAAAGAAACTTTCATTGCTACAGCTATAACTATAAAGGAAGAAGAATAAATTCATTCATAAAAACACCGTTTCTATGCTCACAATCCCCATTTTCACCCCACAAATTAAAAACCACTCACCTTCCTCTGATCACCGATAACGAATCGATCTCGAGGCCGTATACGCGCATCGTGAATATGACGAAAAGTATTACGTCTATCAGTTGTCAAATTCGAAGGTCTCTCCATTCGATCGGTAAGATTGGCATCTCTAAATATTCAACGAAATAATAAAATGATAGCAATCTAACAAAAAAGATAAAAAGAACACAATAAAATCGACCATCACATCAATAAACTAGTGGGATCAACTCTCATATTTCGACTAATAAAATGTGAAATTAGGTGATTTAAAAGCACTACTTCATATGACTACAAATCTATGACCGCGATGAGAAACACCATAAATTTCAGAAGTTGGAACAATTTGCTTAGCATTAAGGAAGAAAACAAAAAAAGCCGAAATGCTTGATCTTGCACGTAACGTGCAAGAGTGTGAGATCGATCGGCATCTATCTCTTCACAATACTCTAAAGTGATATAATCCTCCACGTAACATTTTAATCTTCCATCCTTTAGGACGGAAGAAATCCTACAACTTTTTGAATCAGAATAAATCCATTGCTAGGCAATAAATGAACAAACCTCAAACGCAAATAGAATTCATCATCTTCGAGTCCCCATCCCCAATATTTGTTTGACATACCGTTTACCATTTTATAATCGTGAAGTGTCAGCATAAGCACTCCACCAATAAACTTCGCATAACTATACCTTAAATGAAAACATTCACATTTAAAAGTCTGATTAACTACTTTGTCAAAACTTTGCAACACACCTTCTTGAAAAGACCGAACAATTAAAGGAGCCTAACAATCGCTACAGAATCCATCCTGTCATATTGAAGCGGCCTTCGAGTCTTTAGTTCAGATTCTATTTGAAGCTGAACCAGATTGGTATATTATTTTATTGATTAGCCGTAAAACACAAAATTATTCCTTCACGGATAAAAAGAACAAATACCCTGTTATACAGAGACAGTCATCCCAGCAGGAAGGGGTAAACGGCGGAAATATTTGCACCAAAATGACATTTTCGCTCAGGGGATGGTTACGTTGAGATGACCACTGGGGAAATGATCTACGGAGATAACCGCTCAGGAGATGACCACTCAAAACGAATTGAAACATTGTAGGCAACAATTAGGCACTGCTTTTCGTCTATACATTTCGACCATAATTTGTTTCAGAGCGTTAGATGAAAGCAAATAAAATGCAATCAGAGTTGAAAGCATAGAACGAGATACGAACTTAGGATGATATTGCGGTGATGATATATGTCTGACCACTCCAATACCTGGATAAGAGTAATTCAAATTGACATTCAACGGTAATAAATCCACATCGTGCATTACTAAATAATCGCATCCTAACTGAAACAAAACTCTATTATAATGTGCAAAAATTTACAAGCACTAAAACACACACTGCAGCATCATCAAAACACGTTCCCTTCTATAATATCAATGTTGGAAAGTTCTTCTGCAGAAAATTTGCATATTTTTTAGCCAAATGTTTCCTAAGAATTTTCTTTAGGCGGAATATCTCAATTTCACATTCATATAGCACCAACAGGGTCTACCATAAACCAACGCTTTCAACGTACCAATTAAAATTTATGTGGATTGCACCATACAGTTGCAAATGCAACTTATAAAGCTTTCAAATAATCAGGATAAGGCATATATAGTCTAAGAACCACCGTAAATTGCAACAATACTCTGCTTTCAATAATTCTACACTTCCATTCAAAAAGCAGCTATGTGATTTTAAAGCGGAATACCAATTTTCTTTTTTTAAAAATTCGAAGGTAAGGCAAGTTGAATGATAAACTTAAAAAGAATTCACGAGAGATTTCCCTCGTAACGTTTCTCGATTGCTTTTATTACCAGCCGTTTCGGCTGTCAATTCTCCTTTACTATATGAGCGATGACCGACACAAATGAGCGAGCCATGATCGAATGGATCGCATACCATCCACCACACCGAAGTGCTTTATTACGCCATTTTTTAAATATTTTACGTCTAGAGAGTCCACCTTAAAATCCCGTTCACAATGACTCAGATGAAATATCGAATTGTTTGAAATACAAACCCGATCGGCTTCATACCATCCAACATTGATAAGTGATGCTCGATTAAAGCGCAATTCATCAGTCTGATTTAGAATGATAATTTTGTGCTCCACTTGTTGTCTCTCCAAGAACGCATCGATATGTGGAGCAAATGTCTGCAGTTCAGTGGCTCGGTCGCGATACGGTACCAAAACGCATAGTACATGTTGCGGTGTGACCGTCGTGAAAGGAATATGCCTGTAAGTGTGAATAATCAACAACATCCACTAACCATAATAATTTGCGTAGAGCATAAGAATTCGATGCACTACTTCACCGATCTATCACTGCAGTCTTATGACACCATCACGCTCACATGAGCAATCCACAAGAACCAGGATTAGAGGACTTAGATCAAAGGAGCAAAGGTAAATCTCATTCTACAGGTAACGACGAATATGAAGGCTTCGTGTGGCAATCTGGCACTTAGGAGTTTCTCCTGTACATTAGAGGGGTCACAGTAAGGCAATTGCAATCGGCACAAAAGAAATAGACTGATATATTTTCATTCTCCGTCCTGTACATTTAAAAAAGAAACTGCCCCCTCCCCTCCCCTCATATTTTTCTTGTAGAAAACTTTTGTATCCTACAAATTAAAATAAAAAGCCCTTCAACACTAAATGAAAGTACTTTGTTATGGGATATCCTAACCTATTAACGGCTGTCAATACCTTCTGCAGCATTCCATTAAATAAACGAATAAAGTGCAATAAAGAGATGCAAAAAGGAAACCCACCAATGAAGGAACTGATAATCGGAATCGATATAATTCTTAATCACAGCAACTGTAACAAATATGAGCAAAATAAACACTGTACAATAGAGAGAGCCCGATCGCCATCTACAAACACTACGTCCTTTTCTTTGTCGACCTCAAATGATGCAACAAAATATATGAGAAGGAAGAAAACCAAAGAAATAAATAAATAATATAAAAGTAAATAATATAAAACACAATTTAACTACGATCACAATGATGGTGATACAAAAAACAACAAGAAGTAGATTTACAATTCTATTTCTATATGAATCGATCTATTATCGCATATATCACTTATATCCTATCGTATCGTCTAGCTCGCTATCAGAATTAACACCAACGTTTTCTCCATTAAATTTCAATATAGTTTATTAAGTTTATTTTAAGCATATAGGTTTAAATAAAAGTGGCGAGTGAGTTGAACTTGAGCTATTCCTTTTATCGTTTAATAATTTGTCGGTATTTTATTGTTTATTAATTTGAAGTGGGTGAATAAGGAATAATCCCCTAATTGAATTCCAAATACGGATCCTTATCGACCAATCATTTCAAGTAATTCCTTTAGCCACAAAGAGGATTCAACTCGAATGGTATATAAACTTGTGATCATTCTTCAACACATTGAACTCTCTGCCAGAAATAAAGAACATAAAAAAGAATTGGTGCAAAATTCAGGAAAGTTTCTGCAGACAACGAGGAAGGATGTTTGCTGCCCGATCGCACATAAATCACTGAGATAGCCTGAGCACAATGAATTTGTGACCATAGTAACACCTTTTTGGGCATTAAGTTTGATTCATTCCACACAATTGACCGCGGCTCATCACAACGGCTAACATCCACAGAAATTGTTTTCAGATAACAAAGTTAAACCGTCCTATCTACGCATGATGAAAATTGTTCTGGAAGGTTGAACTGAGGGGAGGGAAGGAACTGAACTAGGACAGGAACAAGTGCAGTATTGTTAGTGGCATGTACAGAAAAGGGAAACATAATTCACAACACCGGATGCTAGGTCAACCAAGAGTGGACTGCTTGCATATGGTGTAGATGAAGGAATCCTGACCAAACATAGTCATGTACGTTAGCCCATAGTTACGACTTGACTCCTTTCATTTCTATCCCCCTCTTTCTCCTGTCTGCACAAGAAATGAAGCATTTTGAAGGATACCATGAAGGAAGAGAGGTAGCGACGTTTCATGGCAGAAGAACGGTATTTGAAGGCCCATTTGAAATATAAAAGCCGCTTCTATCCATAAGTTCATGCCATCATCCGCTGTAATTCAACGCATTTATCAACTTCTACTATTCAGCCGGAAAAACGAACACAAGTATAAACTATTCGCACAAAGGATTGAAGGAGATCGGGGGGTTAGGAGGAAAGGGCGTCAGGGGAAGGGGGAGAAAGGGCTCAAACTATTTCCGTGGAAGAATGGAATTTTTCTTTTGCATCGCCTTACCCGATCTTCACTTCGCTTCGTTTCCTCATATAAAAATCTCTCAGCTAACACTGCGTACCTTAACCTAAAGATTTTGGTTTGCTTCACCCAAAAAGGAATAAGTAAAAACCGAAACGAAGACCTCATTTCCCCTCAGCATTCCTCTAGAATCTGAAAGATCATCTCACATTTGATTCAACAAGGACGCACATGCGTACTGCATCAGAATCTCTATAAACAGAAACATTCGAAAAGCATCGAAGCAACGAGTTGATTCACTTCCAAATAAGATAACGTTGTCAATTGGTTAAACGATAAAAAAAGATGAGCACATCCATCGCAAAACGATAAGCCCTCAGAGATCTCTAAAAAGTGCTCATGCATTCGTCCAACAAAAGAAGCTATTAGTACCATAACAAATCACTGTATTCGTTGCATAATTACACAAGAACCACAACCATATTCAGGTACACAATGCGTTGTGATTCCCCTTATCGAACGAAATATCAAAAATGCTCGATGGCCGACCGATTGCATTACTAAATCACCAATTTAGATTTTTGCATCTATTCATCAATGACTTTTATTATTCATTTAATCGCAACCTTCTATTTTCGGTCGGTCGAATAGAAATCAATTGTTTATTAATGAAGTTACTGTATTCGAACGATTATACGCCCCCTTTGAGTAGTAACTCCTTTCTAAGCCGCTATAAAAAAATAAAATCACCTTGCGAATTAAATTTTCCTCATGTAACCTAAGAAAGATTATTAAAAAAAAAACAAGTGCATAAAAGTACCGGAGATGTGGAACGATATGTGCTTACTATTCTCCACATCTAACAAATAATTTGATTCGCAAACAGCAAAAAAAAAAAAAAAGATTATGAAGAAATAATAAAAGAACAAAGTAATACTTTCGTGTTTTGATTGGCCCGACCCATTGAAAAAGTATTCGTTTTGGTTGTTGTGTGACCGATAAAAAATAGATACGCCTTTTTCTATCCTAAAATTGGTATAATTTCTTTCATAGCTGATGGATTAACGTGGATTAGGGATAGTATGAGTGGTTGGCCATTTTATTTGAATGAATAGTAGTGGAATTTCCACAACTCTGCATTCAATGATATCCAGGTTGAAACTGTCAAACAGACACACAGACATACAGACACGTGCACATACATAACAGAGTCACAATGTAATATACAAGGCAAATCCATGAGCGCATAATAGATGAAGCTGGAGATGTAAAAGTATATTGTATGCAACCATAGGACGTAAAGTAACACCGTTTGATTGGATTAACTTTCAAATAGGAATTTTGAGACGAAAATGTGGGAAATTTGAAATGATTTGCATTGGTTAATCGGAAAATACCGATTTTCGCATATACAGTTTGTCTATTTATATCTCACACATAATTATCTAAGCTTGAAGCATCAACTTTTTATGCAAATCGTTTAAACTGTTTCTTCTCGACAGATCAATCAAGGTTAACATGAGGGACTCAATTTATGAAAGTGTGAATGTAACCGATGAAGTGCTTCAAGAAAGTATTCTTAAACATTTTCTAATAAGAATTTATGCAAATGATATGCTAGAGAAGGTTCCTAGCCAGTTTAACGTACTGGCTGATGACTTCTAAAGAATCATGCAATCGATTACCACCTACTGCATTCAATGCGCAATGATTAACATATGACAGTTAGTTGTTTCAAACAGAAAGAGTATTTCGACTTCTGCACAACAACTTCTATCATGAGTATTCCCTAGCAACACATCGATTCTTTCATCCTTCAACCAAGGAATCCGACTTTCGGATGTTATGATTTGCCTCAATCTACACTGCAACTGCTTGGGACGAGAAAGCTGCAAGGTTGGAAAATTTAGATTAGTAAATATTTGGAGCATCGTCCGAAGGCCGTGGTTTTTTACTGTTTCAGTATTGTAGAAGATCGCTGTCAAGTTTGATCCGCTTGGTTTTACGCTGATAATAATGCTGTTGGAATTGTGCTCAGAAATATTTCACTTGTATCAGTTATCACAAGATGTTGACTGAACCTTCCATCCTGAAGTATACAACCCATCTTAACCCGTCTCAAAATGTTGCATTTGCAGTCGCTGGAATACCGTCGTATTCACCTGCATCTTGCTTTTTACTATTTTTGAAACGTTCATTCATACATAATTCCTTCAGAGAAATCATTTACACTTTCCACTTCGAGAACACCGTGTCCACAATCTCCAAAAACTCGGCACTTTGAATAGGTTTCAATTTCTTCTTTATAGAATCTCCTATCGTGTGAGTGGTCATCGATTCTCGATTGCTTTATGAGTGATCTCAGTTCCTTCATTCTCCTTCTCACTTACAGTTTAATCTATTAAATTCTGCTGTTCATTTCCTTGCTAAATGATTCATATTCGTATATACATTTACGTTTTATGATCTATTGAAATCATTGGTTTTTTACGGTTGCATATTATGAGCTCTTTATTTCATTCCCTTCTTTCTGTTGTTTTTCATTTATTAATAAAGATTTTGTTACTTTTACTTGCATACTTTATTCTTCAATTCTAATTTTTGTTGCTTTGCTACGAATCGAATTTTGATGGCCTTTATGCATTACTCCAGTAATGGCCAACATATGACCAGGATGTTCATTTCAGTGATTAAGGCCATTAAAACACTGAAATGTCCAACGTTTTTATTTTCTTTATTATTTATCATCTTTCAATCTCTTGTTATTGTAGCCTAAACACACCTTTGAGAGGACTTTTTTATTACAACCACTCTTCAATGAATTAAAAAGCTGTTCTAGAGTTACATAATAAAGGCATATTGCCCCGGCTGGCATTAATTTAGCGACTGTCAACAAAACTGCAGAGGGAAAAGAGAAACCGGAGTGTTACTGCTCCATCTCCTTCACTCCCTTTCAACGCCTGAATGGGAAGAGGATTTTTCAATTTTCGTTACCTTTTTCAAAAAAATTACTTTTCATTTGAAGCATAAAATTGTAGCAGAATAAAAGTTTATTAGCACTAATTTATATTTACTGATGAAAAAAATCTCGCATCGTTTCACATTTATAAACAGTGTTCCTCGTTTTATTTTATATTATATCGTTGAATTTTGCTCAAAGAATCTTCTGAAAATACACAGTTGAAATATTTCCACACATTTCTCCACTAGTTTTCCTTGAAAGATTCACGAGACACATCTTTCAACAGATATTTATTTCTTTCAATTCTCTTCTAAATAAATTGATCCATTATCTTCTTTTTTTTTTTCGACTTCTTCATTTTGTTTTTGAAATTTTTCTGCGAAAATATTACCACCGCCTACTTTTTTGTAATATAACACAACATCGCATCATAAATATATCTAATAGAAACTAAAAACAAAAAAAAAAAAAACACATGCTTCTAATACATAGAATATATAAAATTACATAAACACCAAAATAGCTTCCTAAAATTCGTAGTCGATCAAAAGGGGATAATCGCTGATAGTTGAATAGATCAATTAAGGGCCTTTCTATTATAACGGAAGTAAGAAATCTTGATAGATTTTTCTGTTTTTAGTAAGCGCTCAAATTCGTTGTAACTCAGTTATTCGCAGTCCCTCAATTGCTTTCGATGACAATATTTTGAATTATCCTTGCGGCCTAAGCCTCTTCCAGAATAGGATTGTCGAGTGGGCGGATATTCCTTGTTGTTCACAGTGACAATGGTTATAAACCAGGTGACGATCTATTGAGGAATTGGTCGAAGTATTCACACCACCATTCGATAATCGCCTCATCCTTGATGAATTTCTCCCATCTCACCAGAAAAAAAAAGTTTGAAGCTAGCGTAATCCACCCGTTGTGTACTAGTTATGAAGTGCAATTTGATATTTGCCAGTGCTAGCAGTTCTTTTTTCTCGTATTCCTCTCATTGACATTCATCATCCTCCTGCAGTTATTTTCTTTGAGAAGGATGGACGAGTTTCATCTCAAAGGTGTCTTTTCCTTTCGAATTGTTCACCTGTTCGTGCAGCATTCTTCATCATCAACTCATCTTTGTTAAGAATTGCCCCCATTGATCACTTTATGTGGCCTGCATGGCTTCCTTGGCGGCGTGATATTCGTCCTTCATTAAGCCGTCAAAACCGCCGTCCTTTATCTCGAACATTCAAGTTATCTCTTCCAAACGATTTGGGATATAAACTTAAAGCTTGTTCCCGGAAATCCCAAAAAATCCATTAGCAGTGTTGATAGTGGAAATATGCAACGAAATAGATACAATGCATAACGGAAAATAACGAAATGATTTATAAAAGCAAACGTTATAAAATAAACAAGAAATAATGAAGCATTGATAGTAAGGACAACAAAGCAAAAATGTCACTGCTACGGCATGTGGCCCCAATCGAAGCAATGATAGCGCATTTGAAAGCAGCAGAGATAAGTGCAAAGAACGATAAAATAAAGGTCACTCCTCGAAAGGGTTTATTCCATATGAACAACTACATGTCACTATTACACCTGTGGCGACCCTATAGCGTTACCACATCTGCAGCAATTTTGTACTGTTTTTGCATGTGCAAGTGGGCATACGGTACTGATATCTCACCTGCGATGTGATTACTGTATTTCGAAATACAAGCAGGACCTTTGTCACTACTTATTAGTAAAAACAGTAGCTCACTCCTTAAGATTTCCATTGGAACAGATCGCTGAGAGACAAACGGTTCCCATTCTGTGAAATTTCTAAGGACTATTCATGGGCAGTGAACGCGTCTCTCATCGCTAGCTTATATAAACAATACCTGAAGTGAACCCTTTCATCGGATGCTTCCCGAGACAATAAATCCAACGGTGAAAAATGAGCGATAAATGAAACGCAATAGATGGCAACAGCATAGACATCACAGAATGTGCACAAATACACTCGAATATCGATCCCTTTTGCACCCCTGTCAATCAATACTCCATTCCTTTTTAAGCGAATGCATAGACATCTAAGGTGATTAATCTCGGAAACAACTCAGCGAAAAAGGACCTAAAATTCATATCGGACATTTGCGCCATCATTTGAAGTGAAAAATCTATGAAAGCAACCCTTAGGAGGGTTGAAGGTGGGGTATAGCATATCAGAGTGTACTATACACATACATTGAGCATAAATGAGAGAACATATCGAATGCTCCCTGAGAAGGGCGCTTAAAACAACAGAGATAATATTTAAAAAATAAAAGCAATACACCGGTTGGGCGCATTTCTAAGACACTTTTGTGTTAGAACGCATTAAGCATCTCCTGCGTATTATAAATCAATTGGTGTATATGCAGAAAAAAAGCGAAAACCTATAAATCATTGTTTAGCAACAGTATAAGCACTAAAAAATAACCTCGTATATGCAAATGCGGGAATCTGAAGCGATTTGAAGCGATCATCCGATCAGGTCTATTTGCGTCACCTATGCGAACTCGTAAAATAACCCGTCATAGCCACATCCCCCCGAATACTCTCCCCCCTTTTGGTTTTACACCCACATTTCATCTGCAATATCTTCCTGCCTTAGGAGTAACAAATCCTAAGAATAACTGACTTTCAATTTTCAACTCATTTTTAAATAGTGATTGTTCATCGTGAATAAATTTAAAAGAACAGCTCTCTAGCGTAAATGAACTTAAACAGAGAGATGGTAAGATCGAAGATTTTTGTATATTACCACTAAAAATACAGTAATCCTTACTCTTTGCGAATGTATAATAGAGTAAGGATAACTGTAATAAGTATATTTGCATAAGAAGAAATATTCCATGCAACACTTTTATAAAAGCAATTTTTGTAGCTCAAAAATGCAAAAATGAAACATAATTAGCGGATGAGTGTCACAAATCGAACTCCACACTACAAACTTCAACCGGATATAACTCAATTCTATCACATTTCCAATGTGGATAAGCAAGTTTTATAGGATCAATGATAGCAATGGATATTGATGAATTAAATTTATTAGCATTGTTGAGGAATGACGGATCGAAATATTGATTTTATCTGCCTAATCATTCAAATAATCAATAAGTAGGAGTTCGACAACAATCGATATTCTATCAATAATAATAACATACAACTCTTCGATACAATCAATAGAAACAGAGAGACAGCAAACAAATAATCGATATCATACAAGCGATGACGATAATCTGAGATCATTAAATGACAGCATTGAGCGGATGCTTCCGAACTGCAAAGACGCGAAACTGAATTCAGATGATTCGCATTGTCTTCAGAGGATATGCAACTTAACTTCGATATTAATTAGCATAAAATAAAAAAAAGAAACGTAATTGAAAAATTCCAAAAATAAAATCATTTAAAAAGTTTCGCGCCTCACGATAACATAATTCGTTAATTCGATGTACGGAATAAATGCGATAAACGCATTATTTCTTTGTCGAGTAAGACAACCGAAGCCGTCGTTTCACATTGTAGATATACTACAATAGTAAAGTTTGTAGAAGAAGTCAATTATCATTGATAGAAAAAATGACGCTCACATATTCCAACGTTTTTAACTTTAGCCCATCTATCCATACTGACTTCCGATTTCAAATTCTCGCACTAGAAGTCGACCGTAAAATTGTTTCACGAGATAATGCGGGAATTTCCATCACTCACTCGCTAAAAGTCGTCGAAGAGAACAGTTGATATCCCACTGTGATGTGCAAAACCTCCAACTTTCGAAATAAACCGAGCTTTCGGTATTGGTTATTCCGCATATGGATAGGATGGGTGAAGGGTTTCAAAAAACTGATAAGGGAAGAGAACGTAGAAGAAGAGAAAAAGAGAGCAACGGGCACATAAGCGAAACATTAATTGAGGGTTATTGGCTAAACGACGGCAGTCATCGTATCAAATGATATTCGCTAAAAAAAAAAAAAACAAACAAATGAGCTTTGCTCGGATCACAACAGAGTTAATAATTCATAAAATTTCTTCTATAGTGACTTTATGGACAAATGGAAAAACGCAGTTCGATCTGTGTGCACAGACTCGATGAATCTGTCCTCGTAATAGCCCAACAATGCGCTGGTAACATCACCGTAGCATATACGATCCGCGCACGCGGGCCATCTGCGCTTTATCCCTTGTCAACATAAAGTACATCCCTTCAAAAGTGCATACGAAAATAAGGTCATTGCTTTAATTTTACGCCTATAAGATGCAAAGATTGCAACTTTTAATTATACGTAAGTAGTAATTAGAACAATAAAAAAAAAAATAAAATATTTTAAAAATTCCTAAATCATATAACAGCATTTTTTTTTCGAAATTCCTAAACCATAACAAAAATACTCTATTGAAGAAATATTTCAAATTTCCAAAACCCGTCTCATTATCCCGTAATGACTTTTCTCTTCATCATATAGAGAGGAAAAAAGCTTTTTGGTTTACGAAAATCCTATTTAAAAAAAAAATATTTTAAATGCATTCTATAAAAGATATATGTAACAACAGAGTCCGAATTATCTTCTATTATCAGATATGGTATGAAAATATGCAAAAAGTTAAGCAGAAATAGAGAAATAAATAAGCCCACTTAAATAAAAAAAATATCGAGCAGTAAGAACAAAAAAGAGAGTCGGATATAAAAACATATCGCTTCTACAACTAATATATGAAGCAACAGTTATTTCAAATTAACAAACAAATAAATTGTTACTATTTAACATATAAATTGCTATTAAATGTGTAGGTGCTCTCTTGTTACAAGAATAAAAGCAATATTTCGACGCTTTCCTTCTCGTTTCATCTTCTAATTTAAAATGAATCTCCAGGGGTAACCATATTTTTTCTCTCCAATTTTTTTCAAGCCAATCTCTTTTCTCAAACGCTCATTCATCGAAGCAATAAAATGGCATTGATCTAATGAATTAATCAACAGTTATAACTAGAAAGCACCCATATTTTTTTATAATAACGAATTGGAACGCAATCAGCATGGTAACCCGTCATGTTCGTTCAGCAATTGCACATCTTTTTTGACAACATAAAAGCCGTTCTTATCGCCCAACATCCCCCACAATACGGCGATATTCTCTATCCACACATTGAATGGAATTGTCAGCATTGCTCCCGCCATATATAAACACAAACGTAATGGACTATGTCTGAAATAGAACCGATCACTTCAATATTTCAATTCGTTTGCATTATTAACGAACCTTTTCATCAATCGTTCGACAAATCGTCTATGTAAACTAATAATGTTCGATGCTCGTTATGTTTTAAACATCTTCGCAAAAATTGTTACCATATAAATACGTCATATTCATAGAACTAAAGCAACAAATGAGCATTAAATGCAAAGCGATAACCTAAACGGTACGAAATGCTCCAAAAGTCGCTCTTATGTCATAAATTAAGCGGTGAGAGCCAGTGTGCGTTTCCTTTTTAAACCTTCCCTTTGCTTCCCTCTCCCTTTTGAGGTAGGCCATCACCTCGATTAATCGATGCCTAAAGGTACTAGACGAATATACTTTTACAAAATGTTCAGAATTATTCAATAAAGTTCTTGCCCAAACGTTGCTAATTTGCTTTTAAAAGCACAAAAATCGAATGTCGCCTCATCCTTGCTTTCGAAAAAGTTTTGCTTAATGACTTCAAATGCACTTCGCTTTTCTTGTTAATTTAACTCCGAGGAAATTCAGTGGCTAATTATGCCTTAAAACAATAGTTTACCTGTATTTATTGGAGAAACTTTTGATAACACCGTAAATATACATATATAAATTGACTGCAGCAACGAAGCCAACAAGAAAATCGAAGATGAAACACGGCGGAAGTGGAAAGAGATGGAAAAGAAAAACTTGAAGAGAAGTGAGAGGCATTGTCGCCCACGCATAGAACGACAATCCTAGTAATATCTGAAAAAACATGAGATTATGCAATTCATAGGTTTTTGGAAGAGGGGGTTATATATAGGAGAGAGGATTCACACTAAGCACTGATTGCAAAGAACTTTTGTCCGAGCAAACGTTATTTATTATATTCCACAGAATGTTCTATGGAATATTTAGAGCTAGGAACTCACAATTAATAAACCAATCATAAAGATATTGCAGAGGGCTCTGAAAGTAGTTTTACATGATCCTAGACAAATTTGAAAAAAGGTTCCTAAAGTATGGAATGATCTGCAATGATAATACAACGTGACTATATCCCATCGCATAAATACTTTCTAAATATAATCTGATTTAATTTGTTGCTTTTATATATTCGTCAATTTAGGGATCGATGAAAACTAAAGATCAGAGATTCTCATGCTCAATAAAAGAGTTATGGGTCATGCTAGAGTACGTAAATAAAATACTATAAAACCTACGATTGCATCCATTACAAAGAAAAGTTAATGAAAGATACAAACCTTATTCTTGGTGGGGATTTGCTTCGCATGTACAGTCAAATAGATACCCTGAATCCAACGTTTTCGCTGTTGAAGGAAATCCCAGAACGTAAAAGGACTTTTTTCGTGCATTTCTCCTGAAGAAAAGTAGGAGATGATAATGCAACCAGCGCTTATTACAAACAGATAAGCAAGTAAAATCTATAAAATTTTCTTTAAAAAAAGAATGAAGCTTGAAGCATCAAACACTGAAGGAAAACCAGAAAATGCTTCAAGAAGAAAACGATATATTCAGCTAGATAAATATTAAGCACTAGCAATAGAAGGCTGATAGTATGCGCTTCACTAGGGAATGAACTATTTATGGTCGCGATTTCTGAATTGCTCTCGCGAAATTGCACTGAATTTTGCCTAGATTTGAACTTTTCACTCATTTTACAATCAACAAAAGTGAGGAATTTCATAAATACTAACTTTATCTAATATTCTCTCATTAAAAAATAGCACGATATGCGCTTTTTGCAAGCAGCCTTCTCGGCAAGTGGTTTTAGCAGTGTTCCACAAAAATACAACATTGTCTACTAACATATTTGCAAGCGATCAATTAATCTGTATACACCCAATGTAAAAAGCTTTCGCATCAAACAGTTTCCAAAAAAAAAACAGTAAAAAAATTTTATAGATCTTTAAATGTGCAAGAAACAGACATATAGATAGACACGCGCACATGCAGGCACACGCTCACAGATACAACGGATAGGGCGGCACCATAATATGCATGTGAAAAGTTTCGCAAAATGCATAAGAAAAAGGTTTGGTATCGGTCGGAGCCCGTAAAGGCAACGTCATGAAACTCGAGTAGGCGATTTGAATTATACCCCAGCAAGAGTATCTAAAGGATGCCCTGCAAAATACAGCGATATCATTCATGCGGCATAACATTCGACATTTGTCAGCAAAGAACTCAAAGAGAGCTCATAAATAATTTGCATACCTTCGATGAAATCAAACGTATATCCATCTCTGAAGGCAATCATACTGAAGAAACAATCCTCGGCAATGGAACCCTCACGACCGTGATCGAAAGACACCTTCCTTTCGGCACCCACCTGTCCAAAACAGCACTCCATTACAACATCGAATACTGCCACTATTCAACATTAGGGAATTGAAGAACTCGACATTTATAAAGACAATACAGTACTCATGTTTTCGTTGCAGGATTCCTTATAATATGGTACTTCAATGTCCTCGCCAGTGACGGACAAATCGTGGCAAAGTTTGGAAGCCACTTTGAGTTGTACAACCATCTTACACTAGACTTTCATCACTATATGTACAACCATCTTACACTAGACTTTCATCACTATATCTCTAGAAGAAAAGTTGCGCGCATTCGTCAGTTATGCGCCCAGCTTTTTAAATGATACTTATAAGTGAAATAAAATGCAAATGAATTCCTGAATTGCTGGATCTCTCTCCCTCTCTTCTCTACATATAAATATAAATATATAAATATAAATATAAATATAAATAAATAAACAAATAAATAAATAAATAAATGAATATATATATATATATATATAAATATAAATATAAATATATATATATATATATATATATATATATATATATATATATATGGTTAATGCTCTACCCACAATAACAGTAAGAGAAACAGCTCCCGTGACTCAGCATTCCCCTCATTCCCACTACAATGTAAAAGTCTCACCTGAGTTACAACGAAAGATCCTTTCCAACCGAACAAAGGTTTATGGAAGAAACGAAACTGGAAACGCAATTTTCCCATATCGTCAGCAACCCTGGAAAATCATAACGACATTGCAGTGACTATAATAAACATCAGAAATTCCTCTCCACAAATATAAAGTAAATAAATAGTACCATCGATTATTGCACAACTTCTGAGAGAAAGTATAATCAGTGATTTATTTCGAATTTCATAATATTATATGTTTAAATTTATATTCGTTTCACATGGGTCAATTTTTATTAAACATTTTTAAATGAAATAATAACCGGTAAAACAGCCTTAACTCTAATTTGGCAAGTGCTGAACAGTGGAGTGCAAACGGAAGTGGATGTTGAACTCTAAATCCTTTTGTAGATAAATCCTGCAGCATAACAAGAAAAGATATTATGTAGAGCTGTTAAAGAATATTGATAAGATCATCTCACCCCTCGAATGATACCGATAATCAGCAATTCCACAAACAAACTATCAAAAGCAACTCCATCATAAATACTATTGCACTCATAGATCCAACAAATAGATATTAAAAACGAGTACCTGAAAGGACCAAATAATCTATAATGAGCATATTTAATGCAAACCTGAACGAATCGGATAGCGTTGTGATCCAGTTCACAATTTCACCGTTCGCATATGTGATTACACCTTGCCCAAATTGGTGTCTTCCATCTTCACAAAAATTCAGGATTCCACATATCTGAAAGCAATTCAACTATGGGAAATCGCCTCTCACCCACAAAGCATATGTCGTCTTTAATATAATGAAATAGTCGATGCTTATTCAAACTTTTTCAAGCTTTCCGATGAGATCACTAGGTAGAGCTATTTCTCATCGCAAGAACTTTTCATCGAACTTGAGATCAGGAAAGTTACTAATGGGAGGGATATTATTTTAAGCGTTACGATACCTCTTCAAAGCTTCATTATTCCAATACGCTTCCAATTTTTATATTTACAAAACCTCGTGTAATTTATAGATTTTAGGCAATTAAAGGTACACTTCAAACAGTATTACTAAAAATCACATAATATCCTGAAATAGCACTACAGTTTCTATGAAGTTCGAGTTTCTCAAGCTATGCAAGTGCATCTTTGAGTCACTCAACGCAAAAATAACTGTAAATCAGCTCAAAATTAAAAGAATGCAAAAAAAAATTTAATTGTTAACGTACCGCATTTTCAGTAAGCAATGTTTCCTCATCGAGATGCACAACCCAATCATCGTCTTGAAGGATGTTCACGTCATCCTCGAGGCAATATTGCAACGCACGTGATTTAAATAACGCACCGCTTTTAGTTCTGCAATTTTCGTTGTGAAATCCATTACTACTTTTTTGTAGTGAGAATCATTCATTCCACATTCATCCCATATTAAGCTCTATTTTTGATCTCTTTTATTTTTTTAAATTCACTCAAATTCTATAAAAGTTATTTCAGTATATTTGATTTCTTAAATGACACAAAAATTGTAAATGAAAGATCTGAAGATTAGTGGAGATAATAAGCCAAAAGTGAAAGGTAATAAATCAGAAGCTTATGTTGTTTTATTATTAGTTTGCGCTGCAACTTCATAACCGACCGCTTGTATAAATCCAAATGAACTGTCAATGAATCTGCGAAGGCAAAAATAAATTCAGTCATTAACAGTTAATGCAAGGATATATATGCCTAGCCAAATTTTTCAGGAATTTCCATCAACTAAAATGTCTGCAAAAAACTAGACTCTTGTTCAGAGGTATATATTGCCTTAACTTGGAAATTTTAATGTCCATAAAGTCGCCTTACAATCCATCAGATAGATGAACAAATGAAGCGAGGGAGAGGGGAAGAAGGAGGAAGAGGAATGAAACAAGACCCACTTCATTCCTTCCATTCGTTAATGAATATGATAAAAACAAATTTGAGTTAAATATTTCAAGCCAACAACGAAAATTTTTATTTTGGCACTCAGTTCACATCGCTTGTTTTGAAAAAAAAAAAACTATTTCGTTTAATGCTGAGATTAAATACAGTCAACGTGACAATTCTATAATCGTCCCTTATACCGGAAGAAATAAAAAAAAAGTAAGAAGATCAGTATTTACCTATATGTTGATGGGACAACCACTTCTCTAAGCCGTGGTAACGAAGGCAAATTGATTGCCTTATCAGTGACCACTTCGAATATGAAATTTTCCATACCCGCATCGCGACATTTCGTCATATTGTACTTGATATTTTGCTGCAAATTGCTTATCGTTAAAGCGAAACTTAGAAGTATTTGCATAACGATCGTTTGTTTTAGAGCTGCAATACTATGTGAAAATCATATTACCCTTCGTCCATCCTCACTGGGGATGGTGCGAGCCTCGGGGGTTCTCCTTATATAACACTTTTAGCCACTGATTTAAGACGGCAGTAAAAATTTCCGATTCTTGATGCTTTTACTGAGTTTTTTTTTTCATCTAAAACGATTGCATTTCGTTATGAAAGTGTAGTTTTGAAAGCGATAGTAAAACGGCTTTTCGTACAATAACTTGTTGATTTCCTGATGAGAGTTTCTCGAATAAATGGGAATAGGTGCGTAAAACTTCAAAACTGCCAACTTTTTTTGCACACTGTTTCCATATTTCCTTCATAAACGTGGCCCCATAATCCCTCAATTGCAACGAGGTGATGCATTGGACTGAATAAGCGATATACGAGTAAAGGTTAGGAAGACGAATGACAAATTCTAAAGCGAAATGATAGAATGAAAGAAGAGAATCAAACCTTAACCAATTCAGGGTAGTCTCCACGAGTAACAACCCTATAGCATACAAGAGGAGCAAGTAGCGGTGCCGCCTTAAGTTTGACCTTTTCGCGAAAACCATTGAAAAGCACCAAACCAAGCATGTTGCATATACATTGTGGTAATACAAGAAGTGAGGCAATTCGTAAAGCGTATAGCAACAATGCACCCACATAGCCATAACTGAAAAGAAAAAACCGTTAATGATTGTATAATCAGCGATTACATATCAATAAACATGTAAACAAAATGGGATATTAGTAATAATAAACCAAGAAATTTTTGCTATCAATTTGATGGCCTATGTTATTGCTTTAAAAGTTATCGTGGCATCAGACATGCGGACATATTCAGACATCGACCGACATGAACGAAAATAATTCAACAAGAGAGCTTATATAAGCTGAGATGATTTCATGAGCGCACACAGAATATATCATAGACTTGAGCAAACAATGATTGCATTCATCGTATGACAAACTTGGCTATAAAGAGGCTTAAATGGAATTTAAAATTTGGCCAGAAATAGGCTTCACTTGCAGCTCTGAATTAATTTTCATGTCACCTCCCCTTATCCATTCTTCCTCTTCGGTTGTTTAGCACAGTAGACGACAATAATTTATGTACGGACGCAGTGTTCTTTAAGAAACAACTGTTTCATTGCATTGTATAAATGAAACGTCAGTTGGTTGCTTTCAATAGCCGTAAATCAATTCCTTCAAAAATAGCGTTGCAAGAATCACTAATGAAAAAGCAACAAGAAAGAAACCTTTCGAAAGGGGAGAACTGTGTGTGGAGAGGGCTATCCGAGCTTGTCAAGACGGGAATTGCGCCACAAAGGATTTCAAAGAGGATCAGCCAAAGCGCAAACGTAGTCACGTGCATTACATGCTTTGTTTCGGCGCTAACTCCCATTCTCGTTTCGGCGTGCCTCCACCACCCGAAGATCAGATGACCCGCGAAACTGGAATTTACATAACATTTAGTCACTTAATTATTATTGTTAACAAGAGGGCCGATTGCTTCTAACGTTTCGTATCGATTGAATAGAATAAATGCAAAAAAATTTTTGAATAATTTAAGGTTTCAAATATACATTTATAGAAAAAATTCTGAAAGAATGGATTTCATAGAGAAATTTCGATGGATTACACCGTCATGAAAGGAGTATTACAGTTTTTTTTAAGGAATCTAGCTCTATTGCTAGAAGTTTTCTTTTGAGAGTTTATGTTTGAGTATTGTTACTTTCCATACCTTTGTCCAATACTTGTAAGCTTTTATATCTAAAAAATGTCCCACCTATTTTCACCGACCTCAAAAAAAAATCTATTTATCGCCGTTGAAGCATTTCGCTTCGAACGGACTATAGAACGAAAACATTGCTACAGTATAGCGCTGTAAGTGCGACAAACAAACCGATAAACACCAAAATTTTGTACTTGACAGCCTCGTCATGCTCATGCAATATTTTCTACCTGCCATCCCCAAGAACTTAAGTTCAACAGTTCACGTCATTTACAGTTATATCACGACATTAGTGTAATACATTCTCTTACCAACTGTGATAACGTTAAACACCTACAAGCAATCGATGAATACAGTACCTTCTACAATAGAACAACTTCCATACAGTACGTTTACAGAATGACTCACGCAAATCAATGAGATAATTTTGGAAATAAATAAATAATGAGGCGATATTCTCGTACATTAATGTTGCAGTCGCTCACATTTTAAAAACAAATAGAAATATGCAGCTTAGGGTTATCATTCAATAAATCTAATAAACTCTCAATTATAGTCAATAAATTTGCATTTCTTTCCCTTTGCTATTCTAGGAAAAGGCAATGCAAATTTGTATCAATCAAAGGTTATAAATTCCAAAGGTCACATTTTCGGGCACTATGAAAATGAATTTCAACGGGAAAATAAAATATTAAAGACCTAACTTCAAAAATTACCTCAATAGTTCTATATTCAAAAGCAATACGAGTATTATATAATTGTAGAACATTCTAAGAAACTCTAAATTATGCATAAATATTAATTCACAATGTATTACAATTTCGTTTGCAGTAGTGACATTATAGAAGACGAGAGGATAGGCGAGTAAACGTTTCAGTGGAGTTTCTTAAATCACAACGATTGCACCACTTTTTTTGTTTTTCTCTTCGTTTTGAAAGGTTCTCTTCGAATGTATTGCCAAATATTTCACCTATTGCGCTTGAAATTCTCGTTATCCACGTGCGATTATTTAAACGCAAAACAATTGTGGGGGAGTTAATGAGTGATACGCTAGACGCACTTCCGTTCCCACTTCAACCAAGCATATTCATGCTATTCGTCTGCAACAAATAAGCCACTAGAAGGGAATTGAAAGGGAGAGGAAGGGGGGAAGGGGGAGTTAGGCCCAAATTCGCTGTTTAAGTTTGCATCTCAATTAGGCATGGTAAGTGAAAATGATCTCAATTTTTCAAAAATTCTATCACATTAATAAAATTTGGAAGTTATATGTTGCAAGTTTACATAGAATGAAAGAATCCAAAATTCAGACCCTTTTAATCACTGCATATGGCCCATAAAATAATAAAGGTTGCATCTCAAGAAACGGTTTTAGGTATAACCTCATTACAGCTCAATTGAAACATTATTCGTGCTTAAAACATGAAGTTCTAAAATTCAACCACACATTTATGGCCCTGAACTTAATGTGATGTCGGTCGGGCGACCAAGACCAGATTGAACCAGAACATAGAATCATACAAACCCGAGATAAGGAGTGAATTTGAGAACGGATTCAACTCAAAGAATCATGGCCTTATTTCAAATCCGATTCCCATGCTACTGGCGCTCCGGACTTGATTTAATCCACAACCCACATATTAGCACACTTCATAGTCATAAGCATCACTTACACATGCCACAAAACATTTTGTGGAAAATTTCTGCAACATAGTTCCCATCAACTCAAGCTGCAAACAATATAGTTGAGGAATAAATGCATCTAATGAAATATTTCAATGCACTGACTGTGAAACGAGAGAACTGAGTTAGAGATGTCGGTAGAGAGCCCTATATATTGGAGATCAAACGTCTGCATGAATCAAAAAATTTAGAGAAAACACGCGTGTATGGTTGGCCGCATAAAGACAGCCGAGCATTAAGAAACTTCTTCGACAACGTCAAAGACAGCTAGCTAAGCTGAACTCTAAAAAAAAATGGAAGCAAATAAAAAAATCGAAGAGAAATTTCTTATTATTTTGTAGTCGCTCTCCTAAAGACATCATTTATGAGAAAAAAATTTCCAGCGGAAGTTTGCAGAAACGATCCTTCAAAAAGTTCATAATAAAATATCATCGTTTCCTGTACAATTTAACAAAATTAAACAGCACATAAATAAAGTAACAAAAGTGAGAAATTAGGAAAGATGAGACCGAATTTATACCCAAAAAATTTGAAAAATCACGATAGAAAACGAATACAAATTTGAAGTAGCGTAATTATAAAATAAATAATTTTTGAAGAAAATTTCTGCAAAATGCTTTTCTGTTCAACGAAGAAATAGCGCGAATGAATGTTCAATTAGTGAAATAAAATGGCCTATAAAATAAAAACAAACTAAAAAAAAAATGAAACATTAGAGAACAATGATTATCAAGAGGGAATATAGGAAGTACTATTTGAATGTTGCTCATTAAAGATCGTCTGAGGGTTGTTTTCTAATGCGTATTTATCCTCTCTTCAAATCCTTCTCTTTACTGATCGAATTTGAAGACTGCATCGTTCAAAACGTACATCGTCGATTCGGATAACCCTTACAATAATAACAAGAAATGAATAAAAAACAACAGAAAATCACAAAAATGCAAAGGAACTTGTTGAATAAAGCGAAAGTAAACTCAATTTTATTTTGCTAGAAATGAGTGGACTATTGCAATGAAATAAGAAAGATGTTTTCTTCACCGTACTCATAAACTCATTTGAAAGTGATTTTTAAAGAGGCGTCTATGAGCAAGTCGTAATAATCGATGGGAAAGTTCCTTCGAAACTTCGACCATTTGAGAAAGCGCTCTTTACTTTATATTTACCTACATCAATATTTCTAATCTCCACATTCCTGAAGTGAACGCGGAAAAATCCATAAAAATTTAGTATTTAGAAGCGCAAAGAGAATTTTCTAAAGTTGCAAGGAAATAAAATCACTATAGAGAAATTCAGACCACTCAGATTTGAAAATGTAGCACTTATCAACAGGTGGGAAGTTCGCTTCAGAGGGGAATTCACTTTACGGTCTCAGAGTCTTTGTTGAATGTGAGCTGCATAGACGATGGAGTGAGTGTAATGGATGAAGAATGAAGATGCAATAAAATTGAGTGAAAAAATTCACTATTTCTAGATGCAAACGAGCGTAATACGAAACTGATAAAAGTGCTCGCTTTACACACTATCAACTATCTGCTTACAATGCAATCCAACTTCCGTTGCAATTATCATTGAATCATATTGCATGAAGTTGCGACATTTCATGCCAGTTGCGACTTCTCACTTCATTTCTATTAAAATAATGTATAAAAATCTGATGGATGAGATAGGGTGTCTACTAACTATCTATTATCCGAATTCGTTGCTTACAGATAATTTTTATGAAAATGCTGAGTGGTTTTCTAATCCACTTCAGCAATATGAACGCAAATCTTCACATTTATAAGCGACCAGACTTGTGCAGATAAAGTTTAATTGGTCACTTTTTTTTTCAGAGAAATGCACTTCTTAATACGAACGAAGTAGAAGAACAACGCATTCTGTTGGACATGACAAATTAGGATTAATATCACCTTTTACAGGTAATTCTGCTCTCTGAAGGAACATAAAGTGCCTCTGGTGGTTGACACTTCGGCGCGAGGACGATTAGGCGCAAGCACACACATCTCAGCGCCGCCGTTGTCGCATCGAGGCAATTAAGAATCAACAGCTGCACACGTTGGCTGGATGTCGCACTTTGTACGACATTGCTTTTTGACTACAAGACTAAAGCTACTTTTGGACTAAGTTCAGAAGCGTAATTCGAAATAGAGAGGTGCATGAGTTACAATTGAAAATTTTTCGTGTTTCATCGACAACTTGAAAGAACGTGTACACATATAGGAAGGAAATAATATTCAGCAAGGCATGAGTTCAGACATATAAAAAACTTCAATAAAAACAGCTCATTCGGAACGAAATTATAAATGTAGCCATACATGGATCCGAGGCTACAATTTGCATCCTTCTCAACTTTTTTTAAACTGTTATAATAGAATATTTAAGCATTGCTCAGTAGCGCATGTCCAGAGTCTCACTGAATATAGAATAATATACAGCATGGGTCCACAGGGATGGAATCGGAAGAAAAAACTATTCACTGTATAAATATAAAATGGAATGGGTGAATCGATTTTAAACGATGATGTTGCTTAACTTCTTAAGAATCTGTAGAAGAATTACATGCACCGCTAAGAGTTGAGAACTAATTGGCAGCATACCACGCAAATAGATTCATCTCGCAACATGAAACTACTAGGTAAAAAGCTCCTATCCCTTGCAGGTACTCGAACGAAGAAAGGTTATCATATCGGTAGATAACAGTGGTTACATGACGGTCCTGCAGTACTTCAGATATACTTACTAGTTTCCATATAACAACTACTGTGGCAAAATGGCGGAGCCAAGGCTGGTTTCGCCGCCAAAATCATCGCACCGGGACGTTCCAGCGCCGAATTGTCATTGACGCCTAATTGTCTATGCGCCAGATCGGTGGAACCAAAATGTAATACGGAGCTCTCTGTGTCGCATGCGTAAGACACATGCATGATCGTGTTTTGAACTCTGCCAATTTCAGTTACAGCACAGTGACTTACTTTCGGGGTTTCCTTAAGTACAAGCATTGAACTTTGATGCATATTCTAGGGATCCAATCTGAAGAACAGGTACGTTCACCATGGACCGGGTCTTCGATCACTTAAAGAAACTTTTACCACCAAGTTTAATAAACTTGAAAAGCGCATAATCTTAGAGTGCAATAGTGCACAGCTTATAATATAACCTCTCTGCGTGACAACTAAATAGTCGATCTATTTCAACATCAATAATTTCAGGATGAGGCAGAACATACTGAGGGTTGCGGTCCACTTGCGATGTTCGGTGTAGAGGTGGGAATTAAAGATAAAACATATTCCATGAGATTCACGCTTAATTCCATCGCTGCACTACCTTCTTTCACAAAAGAGTTTAGGTATCCCACTCTACATGTCACTTCCCAATCCCTATAAGTCTACTATAAAAACCAGTAAATACCTGGGTTTAGTTGAACAGGGCTGTCATCAAACTCAACCTGTAGGCCGCTATCTTGCTTTTTCTGCCATTGTAGAAATACAGATATTGCCCGTTGTATCGTTATGATCGAATAATTTAGTATATTTGAGTGAAGTGGAAAATTGTTGACTAATTTCAGGAATGATGGGAGAGGGGAGATGCAAATGGTTGTAATGATAGGGAGTGGGACAAGCATTAAGCAACCTGAGAAGCGCCCACTCGAAAGTGCAATTGGGATGGCACTCGCCATTCTATCGATCAACCGTTGCATCGCTATGCACTAACGTACACTAAACTTTTACCAGCTACAATGGCACAATACATTCCCACCACATTTCAACGATCAAACCATTGCCATGATTTGTAAAGCAAACTCTCCTTTGATCAACACCAAATTCTTTGCCCATTTACTCCCTCTCTCCCCACTCCTACCACCCCATCCCCTAAATTTTAATCGATTTCAAGTACACCTCACTTTCATTTCCTCTTGAAAACGTTCGAAATATTGACATCGAAGATAAAGATGTTGGCCTATCGACTAGAAATCCCTCAAAATTAAGATGAAACTTTTACAACAATTCAGAAAGCACAAAATTCATCAAATACAATTTTATTTAGCCCTAATTTTTGTCCATACTAGCTCATAAAAAAGAAAATGTAAAAGTCGATCTTTCAAGATCAGCAGAAATGAATCAATTAGCAAAGCGGTGATGAGATCATTATTTAGAAGAAAATGATAAATAACACAGAATTGTGAAAATGAAAAATCTTATTGAAAAATTCGACTTTTAAAGCTACAAAATTGATGCCTTGCAAGTATTTTTTTTTATTCGTGATAGAGGAACTAATGTAAGCTATAAGAGAACAGATTTATATCTGATGACAGCAAAGGAAACAAAGGAAGAGTCGTTTTTGTTTCGAAAAGAGGAGAAGCGACTACGAAGAGAGCTGATATCGTCTCTATCTTTGCAAAACTTTTCGCGTTTCTCGTGTAAAAATGTTAATAAATAGGAAGCAACGACCGAAAATAAGGAAAGCGATACAAAAAACGTCACCATTGGTGCAATATTTTAGACAAGCTAGCCGAGTAGACAGAATTGTAGAGATAACGCATACGCATCACATTCTGCTCCCTCGCCCTACTTTCACCCCTCTCAACGAGCAACTTTTCCATCGTCTGGTTTGTTTCCTTACAAACGCAGGTAACATTCAAAGCACTATTTATGCTCTTGTTATCTCTTCTAAGTCCCTTATCATCCGACCAATAAAATCGACCCTTATCCTCCAAAATAAACCAAATATGGTGAGCTGTATATACAACAAAACAACGTTGATACCTACACCCGGGTGGCGCTTTAACCGTTATGAGTGTATACAGCATTATTGCCCCTGTCATGCAATACTCTAGAATTTCGTTCACTGCAGCACCTTAAACGCTAAAAGATAGGGGTTCAGTTGGGCGGCGTTGTTTTATACATATTTGACGCCCATCAACGTGCACACAACTGACGGGATGCCACTTCGATTGCTTTGTGTGTAAGTTGATTGCTCAGCAAATAGCATCATCGGCCGTTAAAATACGAGCGTGATGCATTGTTTGCATTTCTTTCGGCGTTCTTTTGGCTGCGCTTTCTTCCTCTAAGCGTGTCGTTGTGCCATTTCACGTACAAGACCAATGTAAACGCAATGCGATGTGGATATGCATTACAGATTTTTTTGAAAAGTTCCCCCCGATGAAACATTGCAACAATGTTATTACAGGTATCGCTCTGTCACCTTCACCTACATTCAGGTATATTGTTCCCTAGTTGCTTCTATAGTAAAATTTCACACTGGAATTCCTACCGTAGAGTTCATATTTTTGTGCAGTTCTGCAACAAGCGCATTATAGCAGTGTTATATAAGCGCAAATATGTGTGTACATACCTATCCGTAAAATAATTCCAACTAGCGAGCAAAAAAAAGATTGTGAGATTTCATAGATATATCCTAGACTATTCACCGCTTGGCTTTATCGGTTCGATTCATCTGCTTCTGGAATTGTTACAGCTATATTCCAAAGTAGTTATAACTGGTTATAGCCTGCTGCGGAACATTTTCAATGCAACTATGACAGCTCAAATAATTAAAAAAACGAACTATGGAATAGACGAACCGAGATCGACGGGGTGCAAGTGAAAGCAAACCCTTTTTGGTGAAGAATTTGTCGCATTGGTTAATTTCTTATGGAAACGAGTTATGAGGTATTCTATAGGTTTTTGTCGAATTCTTCATAACCGGTTGTTTTTTTTTTTAATTAAAGAAATAATAGAAAGTGCACCATTTGCTATCCCATCCTGACGTATTGCCACATTCATACATTTATTTCGATAGTTTTTTTTTTAAATTTTTATTTTTATCGATGACGATTATTGCAAACTCTAATTTATGACTCAAGACGATGATGTAATGGTTTAGACGAATCTGAAAAGAAAAATTGCAAAATTTTTGAGAAAAAATTATAATCTCAAATTAGAAATGAATTTCATTCGGTTAGATGCTAAAAATCTTTTTGTTTTTATTCAAGAATGCCGATTCTATTACATTTCTAGGGAAAAAACTCATTAATAAAAATCGAATGTTACTAAACTTGATGATATAAACTTAATTCTACTAAACTAAATTCTATTAAAAAAAACAACCAAATAAAATTTTATAAAAAAACGAAAACTTAATAAAAACTATTGCATTAATTCGATTGAAAACAAAAAGACTTAAAGCAATCGTTGATCAAAAAAAAAAAAAAAACACAATGCAAATAGCTATGACAATAAATTTCATCTAGCTTCTACATGAAAGGAAAAAAAAATTCATAGACAATAGCGTAATGAACGTTCAAAAATGCAATGTAAAAGTCAATATCATATAATTGATGGACGTGATGTAATTAAACAATCGATAGATATTGAATAAAAAAGCGGAATGCATAGTAAACAACGTAATCGATTGCTTTTCCCCGGGGCAAATTTACTTGGGAATTCATGTTTTCTTCTCAAATGTATGTACAGCGGTTTCTACTTCAAATTTTTTTTTTGAAGAAAAGTTGAAAGTTGTAAAGAATGAAATTAATTCCGCATCATTAAATACGTATAGAATTTTCAATTTTCAAGTTAAATTAAGTTCATTTCCTCATGTTGGAGTGCAATCAAGTGAGAAATAGAGTAATTTTACGGACATAAGAAGATTTCAAAGCAAAAATATTTGTAAATTTCATGTGGAAAATTTTCCTTCAGTTTTCACCTCATTCATAAACAAATAAAAAAATTTTCATGCGAAAAATGGAATAAATAAATAAATTTATGAACGCAATCGATTAAAAATCATTTTGTTAATTAATAACCACTTTGTTTGGTTATTCGTAAAAATTTCAAAGATACCTATTAAGATGATTTACAACCTCAGTCAGCAAATCCACTTATTTGAATAATATAGGAAATATAGTTTCTCTTTCGATTTAACTTTATTACTTTTCGTTCCGCACATCATCGCTTCCAATAATAAATATTGGAAAGTAAATCTAGTTTAAATACCTCAGCGAATATTGATGTAGGAATATTGTGGATGAATTTAGTACACACGAACCACATTTTTTGGTATTGTTTTCTTTTGATGCTCTCTCTCACTTCCCCCTGTAGATATCCCCCTACCCACCTGTACCCATCCCTCATTCACTCCTAGAGACTCTTTAATTCTCTGAATGAAATTATTATCCACAAAAAAATAATATCTGTACGAAAATGGCTCAATGCTCGAAAAGATCCGATCACCCGTAAAAGCCATCTACAAAACGTTTTTTATGCGATATGAATAGCGTAAAATAAAATTCCGATAGATATAAAATACTCGCACCTTTAAATAACTACAATTCTTTTGACGTTAACGAATCGTCGTAAATTTTAATAAACAATTTTAGGCTAACATATAAAATAATTACGTCAATCAAATTTAGCGGTTCTATATTCACAGTAGTTTTCAAGCTAAAACTACCGACACACATCCATCTCAGGATATGAGGCAAATGCGGATTTATAGCACACATCTTTAAGTCATGCCTAAGCCTCATTTCCTATCCTTAATTCCCCTTAATTGAAAGCAATATTGGTAAAGCTGTCGGCCAAGAAAGAGAATATTCGAGAGGGACGTTAGAGTGTTCGATTGGATGCGATCATTTCGGCAATTCATTCACATCCTTTAACAATTTCTACGGCGAAGGAATCTTAAGAAGTGAGGCTTGAAATATTGCCACACCGTTCCTTTCTCTTGTTTAATGAATTCGCTATTAATGAGACCTCTCCGTATTTAAAAAAAAAAATAAATGAACGTGTAGAGGATATTATGATTGATTAAGCAGCAAACTTTGTGGAATTCACAATTCACAGCTCATGTTCTTTCACCTTTTCTATAAACTTTATTCGAATGTTTCATCACTATGGAAAATTCGCATAAATATGCCCATCTTCATGGTAATTAAATTAAATTAAAATATTGCATCATTATAATTTCTTTTTAGGATATATGCTCTCCTGTAAAGGGATTACGGAGAAGAGCCAATCCTGACGTTAATGTCACCTAAAACAGCATCATTATACTGTAAATCACTTATCATCTATACTGTAAAAACAAGAGCGTCATCCGCGATTAAAATTATTCAGCTAGCAACCAAACTCTATGAACGAAGAGGATATTTTTGAATAGTGGATGCTTATAGCAAAGCATGGAAGTACAGTTAATATTCATGAGTGAAATAATTTACTCAAAAACCAAAGTATTCTCGAATGGGAGTGAGAATAAGAGTAGACTGGGAGAGTGAAAACTGCGAATATGAAAAAAAGAAGGAAGGTTATGTGAGCGATTAGAAACCAAATAAGAATGAAAGAGGAATCTCAGCAAGGGGAGCACCATAAACTTTTCATTGCATATCATCCAAACCCCAAACAGCAAAACAAAATATCACTGAACAGAGATGAGTCATCACCATACTACGTCGAATCTTTTGTTGACTAAAGTAGTGCAAATGTTGGGAACTCACATCCCGTGCATGCCCTCATTCAACGACGAGTGATTCAGCAATTTCATTCATCAAGAATCTTTCATTCAAATCACACGTAGCCAAAAAAAAGGTCTCTAAGGTATGCTGAAGGTTCAATAAGAATCTGTGATCTACAATATTACTACTTTGAAAGTATTTCTTTGACTGTTCAAAGCTTAGATGAATCTTTTTCTTGAATATATTTCATTTGAGTGAAGTCTTATTGAAGTTAATTCTACTGACTTAATTGAAAACATAGCTAATTGTAAGAGAATAATTAGAAGAGCTCGTGTATTTGTGGTTAACATCTTAAGGATTATCTCTACTCAATTTGAATCTTTTGAGCTCAAGCAGTTGAATGCTGAAATGCGCACTGCTGCATTTCAGCGCTCATTCAACGTTAGCGCGTTTTACAGATTATTTATTGCTTTATTTTTTACTTTATTATTCTATCGTTGATAATATTTTACTGTTGAATAAATGAATGGATGCACGTAAACGTGACTTTCAGGTGAAATTAAATGAAAGACAAAATAAATAGACAAATAAATAAATAAATAAATAAATAAATAAATAAATAAATAAATAAATAAGTAAATGAATAAATAAACAGACAAATATATGATTTTAAGTTAGTATGCATTTAATTATTTTATTAGCGTAGAGCGTTTTTCTACTCATAAAATATTAAAAGTGAATTAATGAATGTGACCGTTATTTTATTCTACACACTAATATTTTGTATCTTTGAAATTGATAAAAGTAATGAGTGTCACCATGTCACCATGTAAAAATTTTTTTTATAAAAACACCAACAATATGAGGGAAATTTGAGTGATAAATGGATAATTGTGTAGATAGACGAGATTTTGGACGCCGAGCGACGATTGTAATTTGTGGAGATAAAAAACGGCAAAATTGATCATTTGCAGAAGCACGGATCTTAATTGTGGTGTTCATACGAACTCGTTATTTGTTGTGCACTTGTTTTAGTGGTGGTAATTTTACTGTCACTAAGTTCTTTTTTTTTTTTTGAAGCGTATAAACCACAAAAAGCAGAGACAGAGATCCATCATGGGTATAGTATCAGTGATAACAATACGGCAGCATAATGATAAGAGAAACATATCACAGATAAATTACAGCGATGTTATTGAATAAGGCAAAATTGGAAAAGTTAATGGCATAAGTTTTTATTCAATTAGTTTATTCCATAATGCGTATTGGCAAAATAAAGAAAACAGTTGACAGCCCTCTTTTAAGAGGATGACAGAATCTGTCTGATAATGATGATCTATTGACAATTTTTTTCAATAAAGATATTTCCGCTTTTTTTGTTTCGATCAGTCGAAAAAAAATTCTGAGAAATATAGAGATATGACTCAAAAAGATGAGATTAAATCTTCTCAATAAGCCAAACATTTTAAAAAAGAGCGAAGATTTAGAGAAACATCAGCTTTCGATTTCAAAAAGCGACGGTTCTTAATCTGCAACAATTTCATCGACGCAGCTCATCTTAGATGCTAAATGAAAAAATATGCTCCCAATTTTTTTTTTCACCTGAGCGAATTTAAACTTAATTTAATAGTGCTTTGGCATTAGAAAGCAATCAGCCTGTTGTCAATCATGATGCGTAATCATTATCTCATAGTTATAAAGAACCTACTTAAAGAGCGGCTGCTCACAAACTCAAATATCATTTCCTCTTATTCTTTAATTTCTTTTGTGAATCCGGGTATAGGTTTGGTAATCCGTTTACATTTTTATACCTGTTGTACCTCGTAATTCCTCTTATTTCCTCTTCGGACAATCGACCAAGAAAATCGCTCTCATAAAATCAGAAAACAATGTCCAAACGAACATATTCAAACGGAATTTGTCAAATTTAATGCCAGTAAGTGGCGAACGGCAGCCATTGAAAATCTGATCCCAGTCGAAAAAGGAATGTGAAATGAATCATCCATATAAAAAACCTCTGGAGGAAGGAGGAGGAATTATGGCGCTACCGGTCATTAGTGCAAACTAAATGTTTCCAAGAACTGAATGGAACAGATGGGTCGATTAGTGGAATCAATCTCTTTCTGATCCAACCTGTGGGTTAGACGTCCCCAAACGACCTATGCTAAAATTGTGATTGGCTTTGGCCGCTCTCGTTTTTATGGTCTCACATTTACTTTTTAGAAGTTTAATGGAAACAGGAAAAAGAATGAAAATATACTCTAGCAGGACATGATCACGCTCATTTCGAACAATTTGTTAAACGGTTTGGAAAGTGAGATGTAAAAAGCGAAAATAGGCTGGCTTATGGAATTGCATGATCATATAATTATGGAGGCTGTATTGTATGACACCTAATGTTTACTATAATTGGTGGCGTAATGCAAGCAGTCGGAAAAACCACAGCTTCATATTTGGATTGGCGAAGGGGGCGTAGGAATGATGGTGTACAACTTGCGGAAGGGGAAGAAAGGAGGTTGATATCCTTATAAATAATTTCATTCGATCAGTGAATTCACTGGCAGGAAATTCTTGGCCAACTGTCCTGCAATTCATCTTTTTTCTCCCCACCCCCTTCCCCGGATTATGGCTGTCGGTGGTCTCACCAACGTTAAATTAGAGCTTTGTTAAACCGAACGGCCCAGAATATTCTACACAACATAGCCAAATAAATACAGCACTGATTGCAGAATAAGCCTAAGACATTATAGAGGCGGAATGAGACAAACGGCTCGTTCTAACACAACCTTACCACCACAATCACCTGTCGTCGACAGCACAGAACAACATAAAGGTGCGCAACGTGTAAAGAATGCAATATCAGTTAGACGTGACAACAAATATGTCGCCCTTATATCTATTTGAAATCACGCAATACCTTATAAAAACATTCACCTATTACGTCAATTATTAAGCACTATAGACGTAAATGGCTCATTGCTAAGGGATGAAGCTGCAAAAATTGAACTATGAAATGCATCGCTCAACTTCAAGCAGGAGAGAAATTTAAGAACTTCACATAGATATCAAAGAGCAATTTAAATAAAAATGGAAATGAGATGATGAAAAACGAGTATCAGTGGCGAGTATCGAACTCGCTTCGAAGTCAACTGATAGATAATCGGCACTCAACGTTTGTCACCTACATCGATTAAAACATATACGAGTAACATGAGAAAGCGCGACATGTGCGCTCCAGGGTGAGAACCATCTTCATAATTCGACAACCATTTGAAGAAAATAGTCCAAAAAGCAGTTAAGTCACAAACGCATTTCTATAAAACATAAATCCTAAATCAAACTAGCCGCAACCATGGTTCAACTATCATCCACAGTGTTTCATTGTATTTGCAAAATGTTACCATCTTTCCATTAATTTTTGCACCACCTTGTTGACGAATGAAAGTTTTCTTACGGCTATGAAACAGCGTTCACGTTTGAAATGTGAAAAGCGAGCTTTTTATAGATGGAATCGAATAAATATATCGTTTTTGGAATCATTAAACCGTGACACAACCTGACTTTCCAAAACAGGTTATTACCGCTCTCGCAATGATACAACACTAGACGATTAAATAAGTGGCTATATAAAACTTTTCCAGTTTATGTAAAATTGTTCCCATAGTGATCCGAAGAAAATGTGTAATTCTGAAGGATGCATATCGTACGTGATTAGAAGCAAGCTGTTGACTGTAGACGTTATTTCTGTTGATTTCTAAAATTGCTAATGCTTAGTAAAGTGCTTTTCTATTATTTGATTCAAAATGTTTCCATAAAATAGTGCACAATTTTTTGTGTATGTAAAAAAATCTTCAAACTGTATGGCGGAACTGAGAAAAATGTTTCAACAAGTGGAATTATTATTCAAAACCAATCGAGAATACCCGATAAGTGATTGCAATCGGTGACTAAAATAGAGTTGATTAATGATCCCAAACAGATAAAATGGACGCAAAAGTAAAGAACGCAAAAAATGCTTTCAAATTTTATCATTAGTATTGACGTTAAATGCCATACCAGCAGTAAATTATGAGCACAAGAGTTACATACAGTATGAGTAAAATGTTAAAAAATACACGTTGCTTGCTGGGTAGGCTATCAACGAAACCACCGAAGAAAGTGAAAAGCATCGATTCGAAAAAGAATAAAAATGATGTAAAAAATTAGTTCCTAATTTTTTCCAACTTTTTTCTGGAAATTTACAAGACGGCGAAGAAAATGCGCTTTGTCTCAATTATTGGCTCTAGTTTTATCAGACTGCGAGCAAATTTTTCTAGTTAAAGTGGTCTTTTTTTTTCTAGGCGTATTTAATTTCTAGCTATCGGCTGTAACAAAAATCGCTAAAAAGGCTTTAGAAATATTCTATGCCATCTCGGAATTTCTCAGCCATTTGCCGGTGTTTGTGATCAGATCATGCAGAACAAAACTTATAATCAGATTATATCTCAAGTCGATTATTTAATAGGCTTACTGCCAAAAAAAGCTCTCTTGATGAAAAGTGGAGCATATAAAATTAAGAAATACTCTCACGAAAAATATTTTCCAGCATAAATGCATTGCGTTACTACATTTTTTTGTTTCATAAAAGTAATCAAAAGTTCAACAGCTCATTGATATTAATTCAATAAAAATTAAAATTCGCTATGAAGTCATTTGTTTGAAAATGATCTTCTTTGGCAATGCAACGCAAAAAAAAATTTTTTTTTCTTAGATGATTTAAATCATTTTATTGTGAACAGCATCAGTAAATCATCTCACGAAGTTGCCAATGTTTAATAACAGAAAAAATGGACATATCATATTCCTCCTTACCCTCTTTCCATTTCCCCCCACTCCAATAAAAGCACTCACTGCAAACATCAGCAATTGGAGTTGTCAAGCACAAAAGTAAAAAGAAAGACGGTCTGCACCATTAAAATACCCACTTCTCACTGCAAGCATTAATCAACATCTATCGTAAAAAGTACTGAGAACGCCCATTAAAAATTCCACTAATTTATTTCGTTTCTTGCAAAACAAAATTGATCGATGAGAATTTTGTAAGGTCTAAGAGAGAAATTATTCCTTTTCACTAGATGGCTGACTGCTTTCAGAGGCAATTAGCCCATTAGATCAAGCTAATAACTATTGGAGAGAATATTAAACAGTGTATGAATGTTCGTGAAAAATTTCCTCCTTCTTAGTCCTAATGCTGTCGGCTTAAAAACAGTCAATTTTATATTACCATATCATAAAATAGGACTTAAGCTCTAATTCATTAATTTTGTCGGTGATTGCCGATGCACAACAGTAGGAAACCCTATTGAGCACTTCTAACGATGACTATTTCAGTAAACGACATCTCAACCTTTCTACAGCAGGAATAAGCAATGTTATTCGTTACATCCGCACTTAATAATCTATTTTTATTGGAATATTCATAAGTGAGATGAAGAGACCTACTTAAATGAATGTTTTCGTTTCGTTGCTCTGAATGATTGGCCTGATGTTTTGTGACACAATCTCACTTCTATCCACTATCACTAGTAATTGATTACCGTCTAGAACTTATGGATGAATCACCTTTTTTGGGCAAGAGGGAACAATCAATAAAATTTATGCCATTAAATGCTGCCATATTATTTAAAAGGATCGATCGAATGCGGACAGGTGGGGGATAGCAAAGAAATGAGAGCATTTGATGTAGAAAACGAGGAGAACTAAAAGGAAAGAAGTAGGGAAGGATGTAATGGCTATGTATTGGTGGCGCGTCGAGTGAGTTAAGTGAGTGTAGTTGCTTAGAAAAAAAATAGGCCCGACAACGGCGCATAAAACGGATGCCGCAAAGAAGTTTAAAAAAACAAAACAAGCAATAATAACCAAAAAAAATTGCAATTTGAATTTTCTTTGCTTAAAGGTTCCCAATGTCGAGAGATGAGAGGATTTGTTCGAGCATAAAAAACGCTCAAGTTGGAAGGCAAGACAATATTTTATAGGAATAGCAAATGACTAGAGTAACCACTATGAAAAGCATTATATCATGCTCCCCTACACATATCCTACATTCCCCTAAATAGTGTTTGCAAACTATAAATAAATCAAAGTGTTAAACATCAAAATTTCATCTCACAAATTACTGTGATTTGTAGAAATGGTCGTAGCTTTTATCTATAGCTTGGGATGAATAGTGCTTACTACGAATGCTATTCACATTACTTCTATGTGAATGTTCTGATGTCTTATTACCACAGCACGACTTTCTTGTCTGGCGAATCGTTATCCATAATTGCACATATCGACTATACCGCTTCAGAGTCTATCTCTATAACCGTATCATATGCACGTCAGCAATTTCTACTGACAAGCATTTTTGAAATAAAATTTAAGTTGAACCCAAGCGGATGTTTGTTGAATGTTGGCTCAACAACACAGGGTTATTGTGAAGTGGTCGTTGAGTGTGCAAACATTGCAACTCACAACACAACTTCACCTTTATCGCCTAGCAAACCAAGTGCAATTGTTCCACTCAATATAAACGTAGAACAATGCACGCACAGTGATTCCGATCGGTGGTTTTTGTAGTGTCTCAAAGCGCAACAACAAAATGTTGAATCATTGAAACAAATATTCACGCCCTCCGTGATGTAAAATACCCGTAAGGATGCACATTCACTTGTAACGCACATAGCAGCCATAACATTCATTTCTGCAGAAATTTACCACGCATACAATTTGAAGAAAAAAAGTGATTGCGAAAGAAGTCCGGTCGATGAAAATAAGCAGTGAGTAATATGAAAGAAGCACAGCGAAAGAGTGAATGGAACGGTTTCATTACTCACAGCACAACTGTTCACTACCATTGCTACTGTCTGCACAATTATTGCCATTTTTATCAATAGTGTTGCAAAAAAAAAGACTGAAAAAACGGCAAAAGAATAAACCTCCCCGATCCCTGTAGAATAATACTCGTGTGGATGAACAAAAAATGTATGACGATTGTTGGCTTTATTTTTTTGAATTCCATATCCATTCACATCAACATCAACTTTTTTTATAGATGAGATCATTATGCGATCTATGCAGATAGCAGTTTTTCGGCAGCGGAGGAAACATGAGGAAAATTTATAGACAAATATATGAAAGAGAATATAATTTTGAAGGAAAACGCAAAATGTTTAATCAAGCATCAGTTGCAGTATGCTATTCCACGATACACGACGAAAGAATTTGAATGAGGACAAAGATTAGATAACTGTGTTAAGGAAAAGATATGAATCGATGGCAAAATCAATAAATATAAGCAGCAGCCGCGTGAAACCATTATTTAGAGATGAAGCGATATTGTGATATGATTGTTACATGAATCGTGATATAAGAAGCTTTGTAGCATTCAAAACGAAATCAACTATAAAGGATGAACTAGACGATGAAATAAGCCGCAATTGCATAGGTAAATTTTTGTACTTTATGGAATTTCGCTGTATTATAGGTTTTTTGTTTTGTAGTTATAAATTTTCTAACTTGTAATAGGGTCGTATATGATAAAAATAGGATCCAATAGGCTGTATGACGCTATTTCTCTTTCATCACATTATACAACATGTGGTACATAATTCCACCCAAAATTATATGAAAAACCGATAAAAAGTGTTTCCGACAAGCGAAAACGTTTCGGTGCTCATTTCAATGGAAAATATATTGATTTGTTTTATCTAATTACGCATATTTTATATCTGTTCCTCATCCATAACATATATGACGCAAATAGGAAAAGAGTGAGCAATTGGAAGGATATGATAGAAAATTGCAGGAAGATGCAGCATGAAGCAAACAATCACTGGGAAGTAGGCAGCTAAGGTCAAATAGCGTAGAAATCCATAAACAGTGCATCACCATCAATAAAAAATATTTATATATATTCAACAAAAATTTTCAAAAATATGAACGATTAGAATGAGAAAAATACGTGTTAGTGAGCATATGGGTATGTGCTCTACATAATTCCCATCCACCTTTATTGGAAAACATCGTAATAAAAAAGACTGCAACGTAAACCACTTTCATTGGAAACTGCACTAAAACTTAAATCACTTTCATACATTCTTTTCTGCAAATTATATTCAATAAAATCGAAAGAAAACAAATGCAAATTTCTAGGCGACATGATAGAAATTTGTGAAAATAATGAAGACTTACATTTGAAATGAGAGCACACAACAAAATGCGCTGACCGACCGAATAATAAAGTATCAACTACACAACTAAAGAAAAATTTTCACGATGCATAGGAATGTGAATTATACAGGTAATATTGTATTGTTGAATAACTCATTTCTTATGCTAGGAATTCAAAATTTTTACAAACTATAATGCAAAACATTTGGAATTTCACAACAATAAATATTATACAAAATAAACATGCATCTCAAGAATAACATATACAAAATCAATATAGGAAACCATCTCAAGAACTCATATAAAAAGTATATATATATATACTTATATTTGTATTTATATTTATACTTATATTTATATATTTGTATACATTCTCTTACATTTGTTGTAACATATATATATACATACATAGTAGTTTTCAATCGTCGGAGTTTTTCAGTACGCTCCTTTCAGGAACCTTCGGCTGCATAAAAAAACACGGCGCAAAGGGCGAAACGCGAAAGAAACAAAAGCTTACACAGCTCTCTGGAGGCCTCATAAAAGATGCTAATTTAAAATCGGCCTTTCAACAAAGCTGTCGGTCTCACAGGAAAATATGAAATTTCCAACGCTATCAAACCATCTCAAGAATTCATATAAAAAGTTATTGGCCAGCAATGCTATTAAAAAACCATAAAGGCCGTCAAATGCGATTTTAAAAACGAATCATATCAACAAAGCATTTCATTCGAATCACATCTATTTAAGAATTGCTTCACTGATGATGTAATTGATTAGTGATATGTTTAGCGATAACTGTTTAAATAAACTTTATAAAACCCTACACGTCACAAGATTTCCGTGAATCTCAAATTTTATGAGTTTTATTCAGTTCTTTTTCTAAATCATCGAATACTTTTTTCACAAGAAAAGCGCTTTCATTGCGAATATAAAATTCTAGCGGGATTATTCATTCGTTTCGTCATGCTCAATTCTCATCCGAACTGTTATTCAAGCACCTTAACGTCATAAATATATTCACATATTCTTTAACATCTTTGATTTCAAATGTTATACAATATTTCATCATAGATGTGTAGAAATACGACCGATGCAAGTGACCTCAACAAATCAATAGCAATGAAATAATTTAACTACGATGCTAACTTTTTTATCATAAAATTCCAAGCGCTGTTCAGATTCTACTCTCCCATTCCAGGATCCAGAAACCACAGTGATATTTACGGCTGGAGCCAAATGTGAGCAGCCACTTCAAATTGACTCCTTCTTCGCTGCCCTCCTTCCTTCCTATGCAATGAATATTATGCGTATAGCACATTGAGCCAAATATGCGCAGTAAATGCAAGTAATTGTCAAAAAAGCCCCTGAGGTAAGATACGTTTATAATAACGAACCGAAATCTAATACACACATAAGTGAATTTGAGCTCCAGCTAAATTGACAGATGGTCAGGTTGTAGCTGTGCTTATCGAATCCGATAACAGACGATCACTCGTTACCTTTGGCAAATTTGTCGTCCTCAACTTTGAAGCACACTGCTGTTCTACATGGCCACAAACATTAATCTACAATTTCGATCTTTAAAAGCTGCAACGTTTCGCTCGGCATGCAACCCCGTAAGGCTTCCTTAAAGCCCACTGAAGCATCACCCCACTATTTCACTAATCACATAGTAAAATACTCATTGACGAATTTTAAAATCAAGGCATATTCCCGACTTTCTGATTTATGAAAGTTCAACGAAACAACCAATGATTTATAAAAGTTCAACGAAACCACTAAAGTACATTAATAATGCAGCGTTATGTACCGATGGTCGGCAATTCGCTTTCTTCTTGCTTACCACATGCGTCCTTTGGAGTCAATGAATTAGGGTTTTTATTGCTGCACTTTGCAGAGGATTCGATGAGAATGGGTTAGATATGCTGTCAGGATTATAGAGAATCCAATCGAAACTGAGCCTTTAAGTCTCTATCTGGCGTTTGTCCAACTTGTTAACTAAATAACGCAGCTGTGAGTCTTCTTTAACAACCTTATTGCAATTCTCCCCGTAATAAATGGCACCCCTTGTGGAATAATTTTACTCCCAAAATGTTAGCAAATTTGATGTTAACCAAGTAGAATGACTGTCAACAAAGATGCGGAGTAGTTCGCAATCAACGGCAAAATAGTCGTAAAATTAAAAGTTAAAAAAAAAATTTCATGGGATTAAAGATGGACGATTCCCAATCAAAAAATTTGTTATCAAAGGAATCACACTGTTTGGCTTGGTGGTATTTTTCATCCTTAACTATGACTATTTATGGTTTCCATTATTGTTCGGATCACAGAATAGTCGAGATGGAAATCACCTTTGTAGTGGAATATTACGAGATGAAAACGAGTGATCATCATATAACGATGCAAATAGAAGAGAAATGTCAAAATGAATCTGCTAAGGCCCTCTAAACGCAAGCACAGAGCGATGAACTGAACAACAATGTATGAATGCTCGGCGCTTCAAATCGAATCAAATCAAAAGCATTCAACTCGTTCACAGGCGATGTGACGTATTAAGGACAAGAAGCGTTATGGCTCTAACAACAAATAATCACTGATTTCTCAATATAGGCTATTTTATTGCATGCCCCAAGGGGAACGGGGAGCAGTGGGAGGGAGGGTGGAGGTGGGATAAGGAAGGCTGCTGCAGCGCAAGTAAAAATTCGTACACTTGAAGGTGTTCTATGGTGGGAGGGAATCAGGGAATACATTTGTTAAATTGTGAGCGCGAATGCAACTGAAGTTGCTAAATTGATTTCTACGAATCAAAGAGACAAACAGGATTGAAGCAAGTGATCAATAAAGGGAAGAAGCCCATGATTCACGCTAATATCCTCAACTGTATTAATAAAGGAATAAAAATGCAGATATTGCAGCCGTATTGTTGTTGCAGTGTCCACGATAACTACTTAGAAATCTAGGGATACTTAGCAGGTAAGGACCATATTTAGCAGGTAACATAGTCAACGAAAACTAGAAATGTGTGATGATCCGTGAAAAGTAAACGAGGGAGAGGCAACGTCCTAAAAGCGTGCATATTTAAAATATTTTGATAAGCTACAAAAAGTTACGAGAAATCAATCTCTCTCTCTCTCTCTCTGTGATAGGTCACGAAATATGAAGAGTTACTCTTTCGTATCACAAAATAAATAACCAGTTACACAGCCGGAAGCAACTCGGAACAGTAAGAGAATGGTTGTGAGGAATCAACTGCATAGATCCATAGTTGTCGAGTTTTTTGTGTAACGGCGCAACTGTCTGAGTTGAGAAGTAAACTCCATTCCATTGAAACTGTCCCATACTAAATACGAGCCTAACTGTCACCGCATGCTTTTCGAAAATCATTCGATCCGGTCCGAGCTTCGCAGCGTGAGAAATTCCGGTCCGTTCTTGTCCGGTCCAATACGATTTTCACCTCATGCCGTAATCATGCTATATCCGTTATACAAATATTTAGAAGGATCGATTGTGGAAAAATTCTTTTGCAACTGCCGAAAGGAATTTGTAATGGTGCCGCAAAAATTTGCTTAGAAAAGTTTTATATATTTATTCTTCGCTTTATTTCATCAAAATAAAATACAGCTGGTATTGTTGATATAGGTGAAAGAAAAAGTTGGCAGGTAAATCATTTTTTGTAATAGTTTCTGCAATTCTCGATCAGATTTGATTAAATCCAAAACTAGTGGAAAGTGAAAAGTTCTTTTTTTCATTAAAAATAGATTTATGGACGGGAAAAATCCTTCCTTGTTTAAAAAACGTGAAAAAAAATTGGCTTCGAAAACACGAATTCATTTCACTATTTTTATTTTTCAGTCACAGAAGACTATTCCGAAAAATGTTCATATTTCGGTACACTTTGATGTTATTCCTTATTACATCTTTACTTCAAAGCGTTACAATAATGCATCATCGAAGCATTTATTTGCACAATGCGAAATATTTGCACTGAAAGGACTAAATAAAAGATTGCATATTTCAGGAGGCAGATGCATTATGATAAATTGCTCTTAAAAGTGTATTTGAAATTTGGAAAGCCAATGGAATAATGTGTCAAAAACAAAAAAAAGGACAAAGTGTCTTTCGTTCAATTCCGTCCAATAATAAATATTTCTCGTTATGGGAACGTAAATTCTTTTTTGTTTCATATCAATGGGAGGAGTGCGCGAAAAAGTGATACAAATGAAAAATTCGAATTGTTATTCTCTATCACATTCCAACAAATTAGGAATATGAGAATCAAAACGATAGGCTACGAAGTGGCAGAAGGAATCTCTTATCGAGTAATGGGAATCAGTTAGTTAAATTATTAAGTAATTCGAGAAAAATGGAAATTATTGATTGGAATAATGAAAATTAGCAGAAAAGAATTCCGACCTTATTAAACAAAAGTGCATTTTCTTCAATATTTTTTCAGCGTTTTTCTCAAGAATATGGAAAAAAAATTCAAATAAACACAATTCTTCTTACATTGACCCGATGTCATTAATTTCACTTATCGTATGAAAAACCGATTTATTCTATCAGAGATTAGAATTATTAGCTGAACTATAAGGGGATAGTTTGCTTATATCTCGTTAATATTTATCCATCATACTCTAAAAATGGACATTAATGTTGCATTGCGCATTCTTTTGCACAAAATATTTTTTTTTTAAGTCGGATAAAGCACAAAAAAATGACACTTTAGGATCAGCTTCCTTATCATTCATCATCAACGAAATTGGGACTCCCGTCAAGAAAATAGTTTTTCAATTACATGTGAAATTGAAAAATTTTAAGCACAAGAAATATTTCTCATCTGAATTTCTTCCCCAAACTGTGAGGGATGCGCCAACTGAGAACTTCAAAACTCCTTCGTTGAAATCAGAACGAATTCCAATCTCCAGTTATTCCAATTTCCATGAACAATCGATTCACTGAAGCATAACAGAATGATTGAAAAAAACTTGCACATCTTCAAACTTGCATCTATGCAAACGTCGCATTTCGGTTTTCGTATGCTTCTACAACGTTCAGTCTTTGTTCGAGAGATGAAAGCGCAATGGAAGAATGTTAAGTTACATATTTATCGATATGTGTCAGTTCACTGTTAAGATATATGAGTCAACCGTTAGAATGCAAATAATACGATAAACCTTCGACGTGCAATTTGCAAATAAAAAGACGCATTTTCTTATCAAAAGGTAAACAACGTGAAAAAAAGCATTAGCCCCTATCATGAAATGCAATTGAATTTCGATGGCACATTCACATAAATGTGCACTCATATGTAATGTGCAATATTCATACGTTAAATAAAGCAGTAATGATACATCGGAACAACAAATCACCTACGTCAATGATTCGTCAAAATATTTGCATCTCCTCTTAAAGCATGCACCTCCATCATTTTGTTTGAGATTCTTAGATGGAAATTCTGACGTCATTCTTTGAAGCACTTCTGAAGTACCACTAATTCACAATCGAGTGAGTTTGAGGCTTCCATATAACTTCAATGATTACATGAATATTACTATGAAAATACATCACATAATCGAAACTAAAGATGAGTGGAAACATTTATGAGGAATGCTAGCGAGATAAATTCTTTTGAAATTACAAGAAAGGATAGCCGATCGTTCGAATATTTGATGAAAGACAGCAGTAAATGGGAGTGTATCAAATGAATGGCTTCAGATCTACTTCTAATGATTCCGTATAATGCATGAACCGGTTGTTTAGCAACAGCTAAAATATGCCATTGTTTTACAATTAAAAAATCAAACGGCTGTGTGCTCAAAAAAAAAAACCAGAGAATAGTCGAAATAGGACTTGACAGAGAAAATGGAAGAGAAGTTTGCGCACAACAATAATTACAACTGTTACGGGGTGTATACATTTGAACAATTCATCGCTCCAGACGACGATCAAAAAAAAGATAGGCTACAAACCACATTGCATGGAATGTTGAAGAATTCTAAACGGAAACAACATCAATTCAGTATATCATTTCAGTGTGCTATCTTCTTTTAGACTTGAATCGACATCGAAAGCGGTGCAAATTTTCTAAAAGATGAAATACTCACGAACGAGATTACGGAAAAATTCTCAACAATCTTGAAGCATAGACGTAATTCGCATTCAGCTCTACGATGCATGAGTGGTTTTATAATTAGAATATCAAGGCGTTATTCATAATAGGCCGAAACGGCACGTGAAACGTTTTTCTCAAGGCTGCCTCAGTAAAGCGTTGTTACACTGCCTTCCACTTATCTAGTTCCTTTTTTCATATCCTTTCTCATAGGCAATGAATAAAGCTGAGTGTAATAATTTAAGACGTTTCGACGAAATCCTTTCGATAATTTTTTATGCTTCTGTAATTCAACATACGATGAACATAATTCAAAAATTGAATTTTCATTATCGAAACTCCAACATGCTGACTGTGCTGAGATTAGCAATCTCAGAAACACTCAATTTCTTCATTCATTCCTTCTGTAGGGATCGACGTCAAGTAAACACAACGGGAAATTTCAACAAGAAATGAAACATTTTTCGATAGATATGTTAGGTTGGCCAAATACTGACCATAATGGCAAAGTTGTGACCAAAGCTTGGCACAGCACGATATAATAAAATCAAGATTGAACAATAGATACACACTGTTTATATATCAGCGGACAACTGATTTTAAAAAATATTTGCAAAACGTTTTCGCATTTTAAATGAAGCAATTGCTCATATAATTTTTCAACGAAAGATTGCCTTTCTAAATGACCACATCGATGGAAAATGATTTCGGAACTATTAAATAAATGTAACTCTTTTCGAAGTTGAAGGATCAGTCAATTTTTATAGCCTTAACTTCAATGACTCCTCAATTGAAAGAATCGAATATAGAGGATATGCAAACATATACAACAAAAGTTCTACTTACGTATGGAGAAGACAGTGCTTTAATATGTGATCCATTAGAATATTTGTACAATTGACGAAACGCTACTGAGTCCCTTCTTAAGAAACCGACTGGTTGTGAAGATATCTAACAAAAAATAATTCGCTTTCGTGCCGCACCTTAATCCGTAAGTCATAAAGGAAGTGATGAAGCCTAATAATATTGGCGATAAACAAATGACATAACAATTTTGATTTATGTGTCAAATTTCAACGCCTTAGCTTCAGTAGCTTGCGAGTTGAAACTACCAAAAGGATGGACACCGAGTAGACAAACGCAGACTCACACATACAGAGATACAAGCATAAACACACATACACACATGCACATATGCTATGTGTAACTATGTGCGCGCATGCACTATCACTTATACCTCTGGGAGTGATACCATCGTAATGCGCTGATAGAAAAATTTACAGAGATCTATAGAAATAGTGGATGGAATTTTTAATTTTTTTCAATCGGAAATTTTCTCCGTGAAATGTTTTATCGCAATAAAATAAAGAACACTCAAAACATGAGAACAATTAAATGAAGAAGTAGAGCACGCGATCATTACAGACAAAAAGCCGACGTCAATTAGGCACAAACTTACAGATTTTCTCGAGATCCGAATAATTTATGCTAATAGTGAACGGAAAAAACTTAAGCACTGATATGATATCAATAGGAACTCTATTCCAAACTTTGGTGATCCCAAAGGGGAGGGAATTACATATTGGATTTAAGGATGAGAGTCGAAAACAGTGAGTCGATCAGAACTAGATAATACTGAAGCAAATTGAATATTAGAGAAATCTTTAGCAAGTTTGAAATATCATATAGCGTCTAGCTCAAGACTGCAACCATCAAGGGATTTCAAGCCAATAATATGCAGGTGAGCTTTATAGTTCGGAATGTATACATTTGGAAGCTATTTTCATAAACCGCATTTACGCATTTTCCAATATGCTTGTTTTTAATTTCAAAAACGGCGACAAAACATGAAATCACATTCAAGAAGAGGACGTTAGAAGTAACAAAAGTCTCTTCTCTTCTGAAAACGTTCAATGCAGCTGTACTCAATTGCCTCCATAAGTGTAAGTGTAAATCTGAAACACAGCTGTGCTTGTAGTATAAAGTGTGATGAAAAAGACGAAAATTTATGAGTAATTTCTTCGGTGCTCCAAATTTGAAGCTAAAAGTCATATATGTTCCACCAATTCACTAGTAACGCTTGGTTTAAGGAACGTTATGAAAGTGAAAGATGTCATTCAAAAATGAGGGAAGTGATGTGGAAAATTGCACAAATTTTATGTGCGCTGTTTAAAATTTCGTCAACGGTAAGTCCAGCTGAAAACTATGTTCGCATTGAGCTTTCCCTTTTATCCCTCAACAAGAAACTTTTCCTCAAATCCGCCCTTTTTATCAAGTCTTTCGGCATTAATTACAAACTTCTGATATAAAAAACGATTTAACAATTGCATAGCTTGGAAGGTTTTTGTCCATAGTGATTATTTCTTAGATGCCCTTATCATTATCGTGAAGGATGGAAACTTTAAAATTCAAATTTTTATACATATGTCCAGCAACACTTATCGTTCAAATTTTATCGCCCATCAAATTTGATCGTATTTTTGGAAAGAAGTTATTTAAAATATTATAAGACATTCATATATTGAAACCATCTGGACAATGCACATTACTGTCAAATGAGACACGATAACACCATATAGTATTAACCAAACAAAATCGATTCAAATATTCTAACGCAGTTGTATCTAAACGGAGAATTCGGAAGTAATGGAATTGCAAGTTATTGAATTGCCAGAAATATTTCGGCAATTGAGTCACCATTCCAATCTATTTTTCTCGAACTCTTTTCCTGCAAAAATTTTTGGGTTATAGAAGGGAAGGAAGTATGCAAAGACATACGTGTAGTGGGCACGACGGGTTATATGCGCCGCAAAACGGGCAATGCCCTAAAAATTCGCCAGCGAATATCAGTGCAATCCCTAAGTACGCTCTAAACTTCTTAAAAACGAAAGATTGCAGCAAGCAACAGAGTAGCTGATAACTGAAAAGGAACAATTGCCATGCGCTAATTATTTTTATGAATTGTCAACGATGTATTGAGGAAAATTTTTAATTTTATTATTTATTGACTTTAATGCCTAGAAGTGGAAAACATACGAAACGTACTTCAGCATGAATAGCAAGAAGGGGCAAAACAGCGACAAATCAAGTGTCCGAGCGAATGGACATTCAATAAATAACATCTGCAATAGTGTGAATATTAAAATGACTCCATCGCGGTTTGAAATATGAAAGAGTGGATGTGTTAACGATATCGGCAGAAGGAAGACTTCAGGCTCATACAATAGGAAACTAGAAACTGCGCAGAAGTTCACTTGTGTAACATTGTAACTTTTTGTAATAGTTTAAAATCGCAACTCTATAGAACTCTAACAATTTCTGACAGCTGAAGCTGACGTTGGTGTCGAGTTAGGAAAAAGTAAATTGAAATATTCCTGAAAGTGCCATGAGAGTCGTATACAACTTTGTAACAAAAGATCAATTCGAATTTCAGCATATAATATTCCAATGATTTCTAATTACTTTTAAGTTGGCTGTAATTTGCCTGTACGGATCGCTGTGAACTTTGTGAAAAGCGATGTTTGGAGCCTTTCTGAATACTCTCTAAGTGTCTGATATCAGAAACCAAGTAAGAAAGCTACAGTGGAATATATCACTTCAGAATGGAACGGCAATAAGCAATTAAGATTATTCGATAATGCTCAATATATATGCTGCAAAGAGCGGAAATGCATGCTTGCGAATAGCACACCATGTAAAAAACATCTCACTAGCAAATATGAGCAAACATAATGCGAATGAATTATTAGAACGTACAAAATATCAGTGATGCATGGGAGTGTGCAAGTATTAAAAGTATACAAAAGTCAATGTAGTATGGGTAAAAGGAGCAATAAACAATTTGGACAACAAATAACTTCGACGCGCTTACATCTCTAAGCGTTCGATTTGCCAATAACGAAAGAGTAGTAAACACTGACGAATAGCCAGCCATATGTTATATCGATCGCTAAGCACGACATGCAGTAAACATCACTGCATAATTGTTGTAGTCGAAAAGCGAGCAGTACAAGTAAATATGGATGGATGTATTACTAGCTCGTGCACAGCCGTTATATTGTTGGAAATAGTATGTTGAAAACGCATCATAATGTTTGCCTTTATGTTCTCATATCTCATCGATGCAAAATAATATTTTTATCGGCTATATCGCATCGCTTTTTTTGCAGCTTAAAAATATTTTTTTGTTGATAATGCAGGAATGAATTTCATGCCAGCACTCTCAAAACTCAACTTCGGACACATCTAATCCCCAAGAATTTCATAGAGATACCTCTATTAAAAAAATTTTCACTTAAAAATTTCGACAGATTGAAAGTATGGATTGGTAAAATGTGCAGCGATGAAATTGCAGGTAATAAACGCTCCAACGAATATTTTGCATATCTTCGTCCAGATATACAAAGTGATGGAATCATTTCATTCCACCCGACTGGTAGATAAGCAAATTTTCCGTCGAACGAATAAATTCTATCAAAACATGCAAATTTTGTCACAACGACTGTTATATTCAGCGAATGGTTGGCAATCAGAATATCAATTAATATCAACGCTCAAATTGCTGATGACCGACCTTGATCGTACGATCAATCATGTCTATGCTTTCCAAATATGTAATGAAGCAGACATTATTACAGGCAACTGTATTACTGAACTCCAATTAAAATAGCTAATTTTAGCTAGCGATTCGAAAATTCGTCGTTCCATGTTTTATTTTTCGGCTCAAAATGCCCTCAAATAAACAACGAATCCAGCTAAAATTCCAGTTGAAATGACACGTGCGCACTGGAAATTGGAACAAATAGAATTCCAAAATTTTCCATGACTACGAAGTTCAGTGCTTCCCGTCCCAAAAAATTTGGATGACTGTCAACGGCCTGAAAAAATTTTCACGATGGCGAGATTAAATCTGTTGCTTCCCAAAAAAAAAATTGGAGGATTCCCAATGGCGTGAAAAAAATTTTCACGACGGCAAAATCAGATCTGTTGTTAGTGTTGTAAGAAAATGAAAATTTTCAACATAACGAGTCAAACGAGCAATATACGAATGCAATCGAAAATCCTCAAAAGTGTGGCAATTGCCTTTCATACTAAAGAGTTTCATCAGGTTTCTATGGCAACTCATATCACAATAAAACCAATCGAATGGCACTTCTTTACGGCAATTATAACATTGCACTTCATATCACTTTGCACTTCACTCACAAATTTCAAAAATGACAAAAATTAATGGTATGAGGAGAACTTCGATTGTGTTTAGTTAATAATTGTAAACTCTATAAGTTTCTTAAGCAATAAATAATACCAATTCAGCTGGTGAAACTTTCGAGTAAGTAACTAGAGAAACATACCCTATTGAATCGGCACGAAATGCGTATTTATTAGCGCTCTTATTTCGATAAAGAATTTCTATAATATCGATTAATAATATAATGTGCATATTAATGGGATTAAGTTCTAATTATAAGACAGCTCGTTAACATCTTCCACAAAAAGTTTGTTTTTCTGTGACCTAATCAATGCAAAATGCACCAAAATTTTTCACAATCTAGGAACTTCTCAAGAAATTATTCAGCGGATTTCTTTAGAAAATAAATCGTCGGCCTAAAGTTTGGTCATAACAGCTACTAAATTTCGCAAGCAATCTTTCAATGGTTATACAGCTGAAATCACTGAATGCGGGCAAACGTAAGTGTCGGCACATGCATAATATGTACGTATACAACATCCACATAGTGCACTTTGCATATGTAAATTTACAACGGCGTATAATAATAAAAACAAATCTGCTAAAAGTAACATGAACATCAAAATAAGAGTTTAACAATCGAGACATCACTCATCTTTAGATGAAGCAAAGATGATTTCATATCTATTCCTTTCAATATTTAGCAATATAGGAATTGCTCTTGCAGGAAACGTCAACAACGTGCTATAATAACACAACGACGCGTTAAGAACCCTAATTAAATTTCGTCGAGTTGCGTCGACGTTTGAAGGGTCTCAAAGTCTGCTGCCAAAACTTGAAGGGATTTGAAAACCAATTATGCCACAAAAATGCACATAAGGAATTTTCCAACATACTAAATTGCATCGTTTTGATTGACTTACGTCCAGTTTTTCATTTACCCCATTCGAGTTTCTGATCACCACCACTTATCGTTTCAACCGCTGATGCTCGCTGTATGAAGACGGAAGACATACGCTTCCTAAAAATAAATGACCTTAGCGCAACTAATACCTATGCACAAAGAATTTAGGACTATGAAAATACAATCTAACCCATTTGGTAGTGATATTACACTGCACATTGAATGAAAATTGTGCACAGATTATACGCTTCAAACAGCTCAGGTCTTGTTCTATAGCAACACCGCAAAGACACCTGGCTCAGTTTTTTTGTCAATGACTCGCAAAGGCCTAAGCGGTCAGGTGGACAGGGTTTCCCGTAACGATAATGGTTAACGTGCTGCACTTATGTCATGTTCGTAAAAAGTGCTTTGGACAGCAGTGCAAAAAACCCAGCACGAAACATTTCTTAACAGGATTCAGGCAAAGAAGTATCATAGGTAGTACATGAACTACTATAACAGCTCTTATGCTTTCAAACTGCAACTAACGTTCTCCAATGCTTACAACTAGGCAAAAAAATAATTGTTTAGCCTTAATTAAGCTTTCTAATCGGCCAGACAACTGCGATAAGAGCCCTACCATTGTAAAAATGTTCATCATGTTCGTTGTAATTGTTTACAAATGAAGAGTGGCAATTTCCCTGCTGGAAAATCATAAAATGTGTTTCATTGCATATAGTCACATAAGTGTCGTATGCAAATCCATCAAAAAACCACAATACATCAATATTTCGAATGCGGCGGGTAAAGTTTTGAGTTCTTCTTATATCCATCCGACCCAAAACTTCTTTTAACGTCGTTAAATGAATAATGATAATTCACAAGTAATTAACTTCCACAGATAATTAATATTAGCAAGAAATAAAGCTTTTTAGGCAAATATTTCAATTATGATAGACGACAATAATCATAATAAGGTAGTATCATCATACAGAAGGCAATACCTCACAAAATTTAATAAAACATTCACATTTGATAGTAATAATTATCTCAAATCAAGCTGCAAGTTGAACGAGTATAAAATGGTTCAAGAAATAAAGAAAATTTTAAGATTGCTTCAAACGAAGGGCTATATGAGCAAACAAGATTGCATAAGAGAGAATATTTCGGCACAAAATGGATGAAGTGTTTCTTATATGTGCCCAGTTAGCCGCGAAGATGCTAACTCAAGAAATCTCGCAAATGAATTAGCAGAGTTTAACTGAATCCAAAAAGCACATATGTATGCTCAAACAAATAACGCATTGTCGAATTCTGAGCAAATTGTACATAACACATTGTTAAATCTTTTTCGTTGAAAACGTTTTGGGAAAAAAAAGAAAGCGTACAATCACCAAAGGAGTAGAACTCACTCGTTAGCGAAACTATAGCCGTGTTAGGAAACAGAAATTAAGATAATGAAGTTTCATTTGGTTTGCGTCAGTGAACATTTGCACCATCGTTATAAAAAACGAATCAATGATTTCACGCACACAGATGTGCAATACTTCTTTATAGCTGAGTGCATATTCCCACTCCCCTCTTGAAGCACTCAAAAACATACATCACTTGAAAATTCCAATTGAAAGCGAATATGTTTCAAAAATGTTTACCGCTTATCGACCGGAAGCATTTAGTTGGAACAGAAGAGACCGAAAGAAAAATGAAAATTGAATTAAGACCGATGAAAATGGACAAAAATTTTTGTTTGCAATCGAAGTTTTACTAAAAAATGCTTGCCACGATAAGAGAATGCTTGTAGCTCAGTTACAATTCATAAAATTATTCAAATAAAACAGCAGAAATACGAAAAAGATAATCGATTAAGAACAACAACGGTGCACTAGGCGAAATAAAAAAGACAACAACACAGGAAACCTTAACCAAAGCGGAACTTCATAGTCTCACAGGTAAATAGGGGATTGGAATGTTACATGAAAATATACCGATGGAAACCTTCAAAGCAAAAATCAAAAGAAAATGAGCAACAAGGAAGGCAGCCATGAGTTGATTGTGGGGAATCTGAACGGGACGAAAAGTATCCTGTAGCTTTCGCGCATATTGCCCTCTTACTGTGAAACCTCAACATCCATAATACGGTCACCCAGTTATGATTGCCTATTATTTGATTCCCTACACATGAGGAAGCCGTAACTAAGAGCCTTTCTGTAGGGCATACTACTTCGTAAAAGTGCTGGCAGTTCAACTCAAACGCCGGTTTCGTCCTTTTCCATCTTGAATAAACCAACTGTCGAGCAGACAGACGGCCGACATACTAATCCTCTTTGGGTAAAAACCAGCCCAAAATTGACAGATTGGAAAATATGGTGTCAGAAGTTCTCCTTGGCTTTTCTCCACGAACAGTTTCTCTGTACTTCTGAACAACTGTTCTATCTCTTAAGAGCCCTAAGAAGATAACGAACGGCAATTATAGTTACCTTCAGAAGGATGAGAAGTATGTACACTACAAACAGAATCGAATTTCGGTCGGTAGAAAGCGATTAAAGATTTCTAATGTAAGTTCGCTAAAAAAGCGAGAAATGTTGCAGATTTATCCTAAGGCAAAGTGTATAGTCATTCTGAGCATATAAAGGAAATCCACCATTCGCTTCACAATTATATGATTGTAGTGTTGCAAACTTGCATGTTCTGTTTGAACAGCAACAGAAACTTCAATTCATGTCCCGTGATGCCTTCTTTATGAGTTCGAATTAAGGCACTATATAAGCGACGCACACCGCAACATTCAATACAATATGGAATAATCACCGAAAATGTCACAGTGCTTGTTCTAGTCATCACTGTTCTCATATTTGATGTTCGTTGGTCTCTATGAGAGCAGAGTGTTTATGTGGAGGATGAAGGGCTTCTTAGTTAGCGCTTCAATGGATCACAGAAAGGATTATCCAAGTGCTTACAGTTGTATGGCTGTCGTTATATTTCATTCAAATCAACTTCAATAATATGTTCGTTAAGAGCTTTAAATGATAAAAAAAAAATCACCTATGGAAACGCAGATAGTAGTCGGCAACGAGAAACGACAGAACAAATTAGCCATTAATTCAAATACGTCTGTAATTTTTGAATGTAGTATGCTGTTAACATTAGTCCATTCCATGAAGCAATTAAAAACGCATAAATGGACTCGAATAATCAGCCAAATCTTTGTGGATAGCGTGAATGAATAGGCAAATAACGATTGTAAACGAAAACGAAAAAAAAATCCATTTCAAATGAATTTAAACGCAACAAACAGAAAAGAAAACGAATGCCTGAGGAAAAGAATGAAGTTTCACTGATTAGTGGAAGTGTAGTTTAAGCTAAACGTGAGTGGGTGAACTTATTGTGCGCGAACTGATTACATGTTAATTTGAATCGAAAGAGATAAGAGAAATGCATGGAGCATATTTACACTTTTAATGATATAATTGGAAAACTCGAATTTTTTGGAGTGTTCGGCATTCCCACAAACAGGTAAGTTGAAGAAGGAAGACTACTGTGGATGCAAGTGAAGATGCCAAAGCTTGTATAAAAATAGCAAACGAAGTAATTCTTGCGTAAGGGGAACGAAGAATGGAATCGAACTGGACGGCATGTTCTTCATAAACTTTTGTCACCTGAAAAATTCGCTGCAGATTATCGTAATCTCAAAGCAACATTAACAGCGGTTTTATCATGGAAGCGTCAACCGTAATATTTAACTTATTTAAACCCCAATTTGTTGAAATTCATCACGGTATCGATCTTTTGTCCCCTCCAAAACATAACGAGAACTTTTCGTCATCAACTACTGTTGAGGTTTAAATCCAGCGTTAGACTATTTTCCGTCCATTTCACCATCAGATGAAGCGACTAGCGGTCAGAAAATACAGCGGTCTTTTCAGTTGTGTTTTATAGAACGCCAACGCCATGAGAGGTTTTAAATTTTTTTTTTCATAGTTCGTTTCAATGAATAATCAAATGATATATTTGTTCGGTTGCCTGCCCGGTGTTGTTAAAAGTAGGTAAATCGTGGGCGCAAATTGAACAGCAACATGTGACTACAAAGTGTGCCTAGACCGAGACAGATGAAGATTTCGTTCAACGCTCTAAATTTGCCACTCGATTTTGTGCCTGCCCACTGGCCCACAATTGCACCATTGGAATCAGTGAAACACAGAAAACGAGCACATGATCGCGATGTCATATAAGAGACATTATAACCAACTAAAGTGATAGTGGCCAAGGAGTGGTGTGCCTAAGCGTCGACGCATCTCCGTTACTTATTTATCGATGTTTCCCCTATGTTTTACCAAGAATTTCTTTAAGAAAAAGCATTAAATTAAAGTTGTTATTTAACATTCCTTACTACATTCATATTCTACGCTTCTAAATACTTGAAATAAGGACACTCAGTTTTTATGTATACATTCGTCTGCGTCAAGCATTCAGTTGGCTAATTAAACGAATTCCACTATAACGAGTAGTATATATATAAGATCGTAATAAATCGATTATTCTTCAATGAATAAATTATTCGCTTATTAGGCTCAGTTATATTGATCGAAGTGAACAATTTAGATTAACAAAAAGCCCATTTAACGTAAATCACCACTGTGCACTTTCTATTTGTTTATTCATGTATTTTATGCATGATTCCATTGCCAGATTGATTTACGTTCAAAATTTGTGCAATATTGCAGTACGTTAACTCATTCGATAAAAAAACTTCTCCTTCGTTCCGATTGGTAAAGAAAATATTTAGACGATATTTCTATATAATTTCTTCTTTACAATGTGAGTTAACTGGAAATGTTTTTTCTTATCAACTGAACATTCTATACGAAAATAAAATCAAATGGCTCATGTTTTTAAAATCTCTATATTTTTAATGGCGTATATTTTATTAGAGAGCAGAGAATATATAAAGCTCAGAAAAAAGATTTACAAAGGAAGCTTTATTCTGCCTAAACAGCTGTTAGATCGAGATCAGCTGCCTTTATTTCCGTTTATTTGGAAAGGGTCTTAAGCATTATCGGAAACATCGCAATTTTCAGCAGGGCATATGAATATATCGAAGTCCTGAAGAATACAAAGAATACGTGATGAATTGAAATCGCATTTTTCCAAACATTTGTCAGTTCTCACGTTCCCAATGGAGTTAAGCAAAGAAACATCATCCGAAGAAAGTTTTAAAAGTTGGTGGTGAGCACCTGATCCAATTGCGCTATGCTGATAACGTCATGCTTCATGCACAGGGTATTTGGCAAATGCTGCAACAGTCAACGAAGAAAGGTTGTAATGTTGAGCAAGGAAACACATCGAAGAAGTCGAAAGTTATGTGTAAATGGCACAAAAGGTCAAAATATATGGCGATCACGTGAAAGAGCTTTAAGAAGGCACACTGGGCTTAAGGTTTCATTAGGAAAATGAAATGCTCTGAAAAACTTTTGCAACGAGAAGACGTACTCACATCCTTGGCTCCATAGCCCTATCAACGATGCTGTGTGGAACCCAAACCTCTTCTTTAACGGTAGCAGAAGGAAGAAGGCCCAAAATAACGATGAATAGGGTGTACCTGGCATCTCCCAAGAGAGCATATTCCAAACGGAAAAATGATCCGAAGAAGCAATCTCCAAGGTATAAACAAGCAGCAAGAGCAAAATGAAGTGGGCAGCTATTGAATTAGAATACGCTAGAAATCAAATGACCTTTCAGGCGATCACCAAGAAGATACGAAAGGTTCATTAAATAAAGTTGCAGGAAAATGTGGAAAAAGGTTGCGACTAGCAGAAACGAGTGATGGAAGCTTCATGAAAATGAATAATGCAAGAATGGAAAGCAGTAAAAAGCTATCGTTAGAGGTGTCATAAAGTGCTGCATTCGATAAAGGCGCGCGGAATGATTGATACGGCTTACTCCCCTTTGTCAATGAAAGTATGAAACTCAGTCTGAAAAGACCAAGATTCTTTTTTAGAGGCAAAAAAAACATAAAATTAAATGCTGAGATCAGCATATAATTTCATAAATTGCATCCTTTAGCACTAGAAATTGAAAATTCTCATCTCAGAGATGACTAAATCTAAAAACTCATTAACATGGAAAAGATGCAACGATTTTCCATATGATACACATGCAAAAGAAAATGTAAGAATAACCCTAGATAAAATATTTTTATTCTGCCTAGATTCGGGCCAGGTTTAAAACAGATTTGCTCTATAGAAAATAGAGAAGAGTGCTCAAGGTGCCTAAGCCATGCATCCTTTTGCATACCGCTCGTCTGAGGAATGACAAACCCTCCTCAAATTTAATTAAAGAAAAAATACGATAATTCAGTATAAACAAAGATGCAGACTTTTTCATTTGCATAGTTACGGCTAAAAAATTCACTTTTTTCCTAAACATAAGCCAGATGTTTACGACTAATTTTCTTCGTTAGGCGAATTCCACAAATAAGAAAACGCACATCATTTGTTCATATCACAGGCAGAATGACTAATTGCTGCTGTTTTTGAATTCTCATGAAAAACTTCCTTGTCAAGAACGGCACCCGGCAATTTGCCGTATGAACCGGTTCCACCATAATCTTTCTATACCGATAATCTACGTTGTGACAAATGTCCCGACTTTATGGACAGTAATGAGGGAAAGGGGGGCATATGCATCGTGAGGTAAGTCACCCAAGTGCTTAAGGTAATCGCAGCAAGAATAATCGCGTATATGGAATATGCAGGATATCTGTAGTATCAAAGACTTTGGAGTGACAAGAGGGAAGAATTTATCATTCAGAAAGCATTTCGAAAACATTTCAAAGATCTGCTTAAGAATCCTTTACCACTTTGAAATTATACGACCATTAGCTAGCGGAAAAATTTCATATATGAGCAGAGAGAAAGTACTGACATTGAAAACTCGATTTACTTTACTATTTACTGCAATCGCTATAGGCAACAACAAATATGCCCTCTAAGGAGTAATGAAGAGTGCTGTTAGAAAGATACATAATTTAAGAAAATTCGACCACCTGAAAAACTTTCAGTATTTGTAGATGAGGTAGGGTTGATATCCTAGCAAAATATGCACTTCCTAAAATAACCCAAAAGGTAGAAAATAAACACATGAGTAGAAAAATAAACAGATACCTAAATAGATGACTGCATAGATTCAGGGTGAAAATAACTTGCTATCAATAGTACTTCTACGAGCAAGATTAAACAAACGCCAAAAAAAAGATGTTGAAGCAGAGGATTAATGACTATTAATAATCCGTCTTCTGGCCACCAAATGACCACAACGTGCCACTGGCCCTTATTGCTCACATTGCAACGTAATGTTTTATAAGTGTTTTCGTAACAATATTTGTTCTTACGATTGCACAATATGCAGCGTGTTTTTCACATCCTTAAAAGTCGACAACTTATCACTGTGAAAGACTATTCAACATTCAATAATAGATTGCAGAGTTATATTATTGCATAAACGGCTTATTCAGGAATACATAAATGAAGTTTGACGATTATTATAGTGTTAGTGCTTCTTCGAATTTCAAGAAAAGGATGCACCATTAGCATGAGTGAAAGAGAACAAAAATCACAAATTCTGATCAGCTTCCTAAGATTGAATCGCAAAAATATTATGCAATATATATCATCGTAAAACTCGAGTGGCCGAAAAGTTGGCCCATGAAAATTTCACTGTGTAGCACAGAGGATTAACATGAACCATCATCGCTTCTCCATAAGCTTTCTCAGTTAAAAGCTGATAAATATTGGAGAAGGATCATACTAAAGTTGGCTGCACAGTAGTATGATTTAGGGTTAGTATGTGCTCGAGAAAGATTTTCATGCAGTGACCCCCAAAATCGTGAACTCTTTAAAAATATTCGGAGATGACCGAACTTCAGGACCCCGAAAGCCAATAGTGCTGAATGCTTTCAAACGGTTCGTGCACTAACAACTGCTACATAGTGTTATCACTTTTTTCATTGTTCGCATATGAGTAGCGCAGTTGCAAAATACATCAAGTAAATTTTATTTAAAGGAATGTGACGTGTAGCAAACCGCTGGAATGTAGCTGCTGTTTTTAACAATAAAACCGCTCAACGAGTGTGCACACCTCCATATTGTTGTTCTCTTCGGTGATTACTGCACCAATATGCAATCTCATCGTTCTATACGCTCACTGCAGACTGAATGCTTTCTTTTACATTCTCGATTATATACTTTCAATAACAATAATAAAATAGATTATTCATACCTCCATATTTTAGCAGTCAGTAACGTTCCCATTATGCAAAAAGATATCTGATAGCACCCTGCACCATCGGAACTTTAATTTTCAGATATGGGCCGATCACTTATCGGTCGAAGAACTTACATTATGCGATTTGGGCGCAACAAAAATTTTATGACTTTTCAAGGTTAATGTTGATCGGCAGTGTTTCACCAAATGGAAGAGCAGTGGCTACTACAATGTATACATAAATGTATAAATAGAAATTTAATCGCATGCATAACATCAACTACGATACTCGCCCGATATATCATATCAATTATAATAAGCCAATCAAAATGTATTCCGAAGCGAGTGCATGGAAATACAGTATTCTTTGCTTATAAGCCCCCCATACTCTGTCTCCCTCTCTCCTCAAAGAAAAGCCTCTTCGGAGAGAATATAAAGGAATCAGTTTTCACTTCTGTTGAATGTGGATCCACTTTGAATTTGCGAATGGCATGACATCTAACCAAAACTTTTCTCCGAACATACATTCCTTTTGAAAATTTATCTAAATATATATAAGGATCACTTCTGCTCTATCGTTTCCATCCATATCATGCATGCTTTTCAAAATTATCTGAAAACATTCAATGTGCCACTGGGAAAAAGCAAAAAGCCACAAGCGGTTTCCATATGCATAACCATGGATGCATTTCGAGTTGAAACCGCTTCACAACAACTGAAATGTGCGAGTCGCTTGTTTACCGCGCTTGAAAGAAAGGCATAAGGGAGTAGAAGAGGAGCGTGAGGTTGGTGGAGTAAGGAAAAGGGAAGGAGGAAGGGTGGAGACGAAAAGAGGAGCAAAAAATAATTTTTTGGGCAAGTGTTGCTTTTTGTGCCAAAAATAATTTTCTCAGTTAGGCAACGAATTTAAAGAACCTACCAAATATCCATTTTCAGCCTTCCACACAATCATTAAATAAAATTGTTGAAAAATACTATCAAAAATGTGACTTAAATAAATTGTTGGATCTTTGCTCTTTCAAATGCTTTATTTTGATTGCCTTAACAAACTGGTCATGAATATTCCGCAGTAAACTTTTATTTTTTAACTACTACTCTCTCCTAAACCGCCTTATTAAAGGAACACTTGTAGAGCTCACTAGGCAACGTTATGTCTGCTCATATGTGCATATGCGTGTACATCTGTTTGTCGCCTACTTTCATTATTCACCTGTCTGTGTAGTACTTTCAATGTTAGGTAATGAAGCTAGTATTCCGAAATTTGAAGGATTAATGTAGACAGTGATGACTCTGATCAATTTTGAACGAAGTTATGACAGTTTAAACGTGCAAAAAAATGAACGCATTTTGCACCGATCGTTTTTTTTTTCATTTTACAGCTGTCTGATTAAAAGAAAAAATATTTTCTGAAAGCTGGGTGAGCATTCGCAATAATCGAAATATGAAGGCATTGATTGTTTCGTACGATTGCAATCGATTGGCAAAACACTTTGACGAACTGAGTGAAATGCAGAAATGCATATCGTATCAACTCCTTTGGCACAGCTGTTCAATTTTTTATTGCATTTACACGATTTGTGTTATATCATTTCAGGCCTATTCTTTTGCAACATTATTGTATTGAATTAGTCGAATAAAATACATAAAAATAAGTAAGTAAACTCATCAAATATTACTGAAAAATTGATTCAACGGGAAAAATTTGTGAATAAAAGAAAAATAAAATAAAAGAACCTTAATAACCATAACAACACCTATATAAATTCGAGCAAGGATGAGAGCGTAACACGCAAGCATCGTAGCGAGAATAAAGTGTGCTAGAGAAAAGGAAGAGACGTGATTTTGCAATCGGCGATTGGCAGCGAACGAACCAACAACCATCGACGACGACCTCCAGCCAACAACGCCCGATAGTTGAGAGAGACCCTGAGAGAGAGCACACATTTTGTCGGGTTTGCGACACTAACAGTAGCATAACCACCAACATCGATTCATAAGATTTGGCATTGAATTGGCCCCTCATTTTAGAAGCAAATAATCGCGCTTCGCTCCGTACTCTCATTAAATGCGTTTATTTTTTATTTTTTCGCTTAAAAATTCCTCCTTTAAGGTGAATTTTTTGTTTATTAGTAATAGAACGGGATTATGAACACCTTTAATGCCAAACTGGAAAGATTTTGTAATCGATTTAGTAGTGAAAGGTTTTGTTTTTTATTTTGTGTTTACTCTAATAGTCTATATTATTGACCAACAGTGCATACATTCTTATTCCCTACGAATGTATATGAGATGCTGTTTTTATAGAAACAATTTCATATTGAAGAAAATTCAGTGTCATCCTCGGCACCAATGATGTTTCGAAGAGAGAAAAATTTGAGTTTTCATGATTTGGGAAAAAATGATGATTGATGAGGAAAATTTTTGAATTTTAGGAAATAGTATTCTTCCCCGGAAATTTTGCCTCTTTTTTTAAAATTTTTCCTTCTCTCATATATGCAAAAAATCGGTTAGAGAGCAAAAAAGATTATGCGGATGAAGATTGTGTGCAATATATGGACGGTGCAGCAAAATGGATGATTGTGGCTGTCATTAAAGTGGATGGGTGGTTGTGTGCATTACAGATGTAATCCTTCCGCACTTTGATGGCAGTAAAAAAAACGCAGCATTTCCGTTTGCACAAATCTCTATGTGTGTCGCAAACTGTGCATCTCTTGTCGCATGTAAACTTCCGCCGTTTTAAATAGCACTTACACTTACTTACGTCATTGACTTTAACGACGTTTAATTGAGTAATAAATATTCAGATGAATAAAATGAAATATGAGAGAGGCAATCTCTTAGCTGAGCAGAGGAAAAGAAACTCTTTTCAACGATGAAAAAAATTTTTTTTAAATAGACAATATTTCTCGGTGATTCCGTATTTCTTGGAAAATTACAATACTTTAATATGCCTTGCTTTGTGTATTTTGCATTGAGAAAATACATCTTTCGAGCTTACTTTTAGCTAACCTTCAATGGAGAAAACTCACCTTTTCACCGCCACTGAATCAGAAGATTGATTGAATGCACGATAAGAAAATATTGAGGAAGAGGTGAAGAAAGCAGCGGAAGTGATACAGCGAAAGTGATGTTTTTGCATTCAAATGATCAGTGAATTTATCAATATCAGCTGATAAGCAAAAGAAATCATACCTGAGATAGACGTATCAGGTTTTATTGCATATCAATAATATTTGTTGAATAAATCTTCAACTTGCATTGTGACGCAAGACATTCATTAGTTCCTCTTAAGCAACATTGTCACAGGATTCTTTCAGTTCCATAAGATTACTAGTATTTTATGCCTCAAGAAATGAGGCTTAACCTACATCAACATTAATAACTCACATATTCTAACTCACTGTTATTTGCAAAAAGCCTTGATAACTGCAATCTCTCTTTGTTCCATCTATGAAGAGGTTATAGTACCTCCAAAAAGGGCAACCCTCCATGCTACACAATGTGTAACATTTTAACTGTAATATTTTTATCTCTATACACCATCTGTTCAAGGTGGGAGGTAAAAAAGTAATAGCAGCATACAATAACAGAACGATTCCAAATTGCTATGGTTAACGAAAGTGTCGAAAAATTTTTTTTTTGCTGCGAAATATTTCTTTGAGCTTTCAGAGATTAGCTGAAACAAATGCTTTTCGATGTGGTTAGGCGTCCTCGCCTTTTCGCGTTCAAAACCCTTTGGGAATCTCTTTTTGCATGCTTCTGCAAATTTAAAAACGTGGTGTCATGCTCTACGCATACATGTTTGTGAGTCTGTCTGTTTGACGGATCCAATCCGGGAGTCACTGAAGCTAAAGCTGCAGAAATTGGTGGAGGCATCACACACCGTGAAGTAACTTTCTGCCGATTGAGCCACCAATCAACTTCGGGTGCAGCTAAAGACGTTTAAAATGCCGAAAATTTGCGTGCTTCTTCCAGCAGTTGGAGTTCCATTTTGCACTAGTCGGAACGTATAGACAGAAATCTTTTGTTGAAGATTTATATAGTTTATTGGAGCATTTGAAATGCTTCATTTTTTGTTGACAACTTATGAAATTGCTTAATCAAATGAGTAGAATGGAAAGGTCATATCATAAGAAGTGATTTGGTATCTCAACTTGTCTTTAATCGGTGCAAAAGCATAGCGGGATTTCATCGCGAATATCATGAAACTGACGGCTTGTTGCATTTCTTAAAAATAAAGTTCAGGAGCGATATTTGTAATTCCTGGTTTCTTGTTAATGTGAATTGAAGTTCAGTGAAGTTTGCTGAACATTGAGAAATAGCACTCGATTTTTGACGAAGAATGACCGATCACATACATTTATGGAGACCCTTGAAAATTTTTTCAACGAGTGAATTCGTTAAAGAGAGGCAAAATTTAATCGACTCGAAGAAAAGTTAAAAGGAATTCTACCGATTTTAGTGGCAGTTCGAGAGGAATTTAAATCAGAATTAACAAAAGAAGACGGCCGGTTACAAATCTTTCTCTCTCGAACAATCTGACCCCAAACCGTTGCTGATGCTTATTGCTGAAATGAAGCTAAGATATGTGCAAATTGTGAGCAAAACAAAGTGACGACCCTATCTTTGTGCCCTATCGATTCCCTAACCCATAGCATTGTAAAGTCTATATATCTAAGTCCACAAAGCCTAAATATAAAGTCTGTATACTCTGAGCGCTCTGTTGTTCTCTACTACTGGTTGATTTGCTTAACTTTTGCTTCTCATCGAATACCATCTGTTTCTTATGGTATTATGAAGAAATCTTATTAAATAATCAATAAGTATCAAATTTAATCAATATGTGCAACTGATTGTGCTGATATACAAAAGCCGACATTCAACAACAACTATACGATTCGCACACATCCTTCAAATTTAAATTAGCTCGTAAAAATGCCGTCATAGGTAATGTAAGTTTGATTCTCTTCTCTCATGTCAGTCCGAAATTTTTAATTTCATTCTACCATAAGACAAATTTTATTGTATCACAAACAGTATCGTCAATGAATGTCGTCAAAAATAAGAGAATTTTTACTCGATTTAATAGTAGCATTTTAGTTGCTGTGCTCAACTGATAAAAGGAATATATACAAGCAGCAAAAAAAAAGTGAATATGAAAAGCTGAGAAATATTATAAAACATCTGCTAAAAATGTCCACAATTGCACAATCAGATTAAATAAATCGGTAATTACAAGGAACCAACGATGTAATGGATTGAAGACAGTCAATATGGTTTCGAGTTGAATTCGTTTTTAAATAGGTTTAATACTACTAAAGCTAAACTATCTATTTCATCTATTATAATGAATCCATTATGAAGATTTCTTTGTTAAAAACAAGGCAACTATATTCTTGGCCTTTCGCTCAATTTTGAGGGCTTCTAAACGTGCAGTCAGTGTAGCAATATTCTCTCGGTTGTCCAAAGCGCCTTCGTTAGCATTGCTAGCATAGGTGGCGGTCCTTTCACTTTCAAGCTTCTTGATTAGAGCCTTCTGCAGCGGAAGTTGCTTCTGCATTATTTGCACTGCTTTCAACAAGTTCCGTGGCCTGCAAATAAACCACAAAAATTAGAACATTTTAAGAACCCGTACTTCCTGACGAGCTCTCTAGAATGAAAGAAGGGGACTATATCATCTGGCCCTTTCTGCTCTACTCTTGACCTGAAACTTAATCATATATGTCCGAAAATCGGAATTATACATCGTTCTAGTGCATTTAGTTAGCTGACTGAATTCCATTTACTTGAGAAAGTTGGAAAAAGTTTTATGTTTTAAGAGGAGCTATGATATCATGACGAAGAGAAGGTTAGAGGTTTTCGTATTTTTTCTGCAAACAGAAATAGTGAAATGAGCCAAGAGACCTTTGAAATGTGACTTAACAGCACATCTCGTCTAATGTCAATCGTGTTTCAAAGATACAGAGTGAGGCTCGCTCGCTAGGCAATTAGGGAATGGGCAATAAGATTTATCAATTGAAAGTCAACTTTAAGTAAAGATAGTAAGGTTGTTAGACATGCAAGTTTTCTGACATCCCTATAAAGAAAAGAATAGTAGGAGAGATGAGATGGGGAATAGAAGTGACCGCTTGCTCGAATTTCTAAGGAAATCGAAGGCAATTTTTGATACAGATCTTTGTTAAATTTGGTCTACTCAGATAGTTATATTGAATGTTTCAAAATATACGTACGATTCACCAATAGCCTCCAAATTTGCTGTGATGCATTCGAGCTGGTGGCATTGATCTTTGAGCACAGCAAGCCTTTCCTCTAAGTTCTTCACTTCCCTTTGCTCGGCGGCTATCGCCTCTTCCAGAAAGTCATCAACGTCCTCTTCCGCCATTTCAAACTCTTCTATTATAGTATCCGAGAGACTACAACCATTGTATAGCACACAGCCTATCATAAATAGCAATACATCTGGGTTGATGATATTAAGCAAGTGTAGAAGACATCAAGAATCATAGCCGTAGCCAGCGACCTATCGTCAAAAAATTTATATGCGTTTTGCAGTTGCTTGGAAAACACAGTAATAAATCATTTCAGAGCGTATGCGTGCGTATATGTACATACGTATGTGTCTGGCTGCCCAGACACCTACCTATACATGCATATGTAGGCACATATACATGCGCAACCACAATGAGACATGCTTACATTTCTATTTGGCACTTTCAGATCTGGAGAATCCGAAGTTAGAACTGCAGAGTTCATTAGACATCTAAAGTACATGTAAAATCCATAGCAGTTTTTAAGGTGATCCATTCAACTGAGAATGAAAACTGCGTAGGCAAATGCATATTAGAACCAGGCGGGTCGCGAAACACGAGCAAATCGACTCCTCGTAATTGATTTCTAAAGGAGATAGATTTGCTTCAAAATCTTGATGGATCACTGCATAAGTTTTATCGCTTTTAAGCAATTCCTGAAGCTAGTGCCCTAATCATCGGAATCGGTGATCTAAATGTCCTGCAATATTTGCACTGCTTTGCACTAATGTTGGTTTGAAAGATGATATATTGCAAAGAGATTGTTTTGTCGTTTCATCAGTCAATTCGTATGTCGCATGCACGCAAGCTGAGATGATCGCTTAGTTGATGCTGAGCTTTATCAACGATTTTTTGCAAGCATGGCAATGTTAAACTAGTGCTGTCGCAAAATTTAAAGACTGTAGGCACATTGGTAGAGTCAGCGTAATTTCTCTGTGTACCTCGCTCTTCGCTCGAAGAAATGTCGAAGTCACCGCCATCAGACCTTACCAGTATTTTTCCAAGCACGAAGGCTCAAAAATGGAGTCCTGGAAGCGATAACGGTGAGGGATACTCTTCGTTGTTTTTTAAAAATTTTGCATAACGTACGTATAATTATGTCTTGTTTTGTAATGTACTCCTTCATTTGTTTCCTTCTTCATTTAGCAGAAAGCTCGATCTTTCCCTGAAAAGCTTTGATGATATACACAACGAACTTTTTCAGTTTTGGCAGCTGGATCGTCTCTTTCTAGCGCATTATTTCCGAAGGCGGGTGGGGGAAGGCGAGTGCATATTTGAAGAAAAAAGCTCCCGGAAAGTTACTCCGCTGTCCAAACCGTGACACTTCCGTTCTGTCACACCACCTTAGCAAAGCGGTACACTAAGCCGTCGCCCTTTTATTTCCCTACTTCAAATCGTACTTGGAACACTTGTCATACCTGTCATACTATACACGTCACTGCTTAATTCATCGTCGTTTGTATGATCGACGCATTTTTCTTGCCATTTCATACATATTCGATTATGTTTATAGTGAAGTGCAAGCAGTACTCGCCAAATGCTTCATCATGTCTAATAAAGAAATAAGCATTTACTCAAAAGAATATTGCCATTAATATAAGATCAGCGTTGTTCATCCAGTGAGGTTCTTGCTGACAATAAAAGAAATACCATTAAAGATTGTGCGGCAACTCACACCTACTCTGACTGTTCCCGCAGAATGGCTAATCTCATTAAACTTCAATAAGTTTCACTATATCCATTCATTAATATACGTTCCTTCCACTCATAAATCGAACTGGAGGTATTTTTTAAAGTGAATAATGTCAACTAATGAGTCATGCTTGTCGCTAGGGATGTGATTCACCTTGCTGCATTGATTTAAATCAAAATTGTTGTTGGCAACTCTATCCCGGACGTTTGGGTATAAACATACAACAACGCCATAATATAAGCTAGTTTTTTCTTTTTTTTGGCGCGTTTATTTTCTTCAAACGGCTTCATTTATTAGGAATTTGTTTTGTAATAGCATTTTCCAGCATAAATTCACGTTTCATAACATACCATGTGAGTGTCATTTTATTACAAAGAAGAAGAAACAATCGACTGTAATAGTAAAGCTGAAAGCAGAAAATTTTCTGTAATAATTCTTATGCTGATTTGCCTATAATTTAAGATCTGAAAAGTTAACATCAGGTCCTCTTCATTTATTTGTATAAATGAAGCAATAATTTAAAGCAGACAATAAAATATACTCAGCAATGAAAGTGTCAACGTTGAGCAAGAATGTTTGAAAATCAAAACGGCGAAATAACACTGCTCATATCGTAGAAGTCTTAATTATGGAAAAGTGTTTTTAATATTAATATTACAGTACAACATAGATTACCGTAGAGGAATTCCAGTCGGTATACTGTCCGCATAGGATCATGCATTTATCGAAAGGCAACCTCGCCAAGATTATGCGAAGGATCACATTGAACTCTCCTACCATTTCGTCCAATATCTTCATAGACGAAATGGTCACATCATAACCTCTTTTCCCTTTCTACACGAAAATTTGAGCCCACTTAACCAATAATATTACATACAACACCAGTCACTTTGACTAATTATTACCAAGCGATAGTACTAATTGTGAGACAGATTGTCACCGATTATTACCGCCTGCGCTAGCCTATATCACTTGCTCCGGCACCGTACTCTGACAGCTACATAGGATCAGAGGAAGTGAAGCAGAGAGGGAAAGAAAAATTGTTTCTTACGTTCCTTGTGCGGAGAGATTTTTCTCCTTCACTATTTTCATTGCCTCCTTCGATCCCATTCAACAAACAATACTTATATATTGTAACTGGTGGCGGATAAAGGGAATGGATCGTGCCGAAAGGTGGTAGCCGACGGCCTTGCAAGTGGTATTGTCTACTAGCAGCTTACAGTCAAGCGACATTACTCTGTTCTTCTCATGAATGTGCTCAACGAAGCCTATATGCGCAGTGGTGCTACCGGTAGAGCTCGCAGTTTCATCCCGACTCTTTTGTCAACCGTAAGTTAAGGTGGCCTTTTGGATTTCTCACTATGCGAAACGATCACATTTATGAGGCAGTTACTTCACTAATGTAACCTTTTTGTCTATAAAAACATCAGGAGTTAGATGAGGAGTCTAATTAACCTACTGAATTTAATATTTTGGGAAATGGGCCAGAAATAGCCAAGTGAATTCTACGTTAAGAAAAAGATTGAAGCAATTAGCGCGTCTTTTCACTTATGCAACGAGCAGAGTTTCTACTACAACAACCTCATTAAACGGGCAAGAAGGTCCCTTGCTATTTATCTGAGCAAGTGTTACGTCATTCCCATACGCAGTATGCGCAGCGAAAACGAAATCAGATGCTTTCCTTGAACTCATATATCAGGATCTCCTTCTTTTTTGTATATAGTTTCATTATAAATCCTTAACCTTTAGTTGTATCTTTTTGCGCTGATCTGAATGGCATTTAGAAGTAATTGCTGGATTCTTTAGCATTTTTTAATGATCGTTTTGCTTCCCTGTTAGCTGAGAAAGCTGACAAAACCAGCATATACCTCATCATTTTAGGAAAAGAACACCAGAATTAGAATATTCTCGTACGCATAGGATCTACGCATATATCGCATAACATATTTTCCTACTACTGCTATGCAGAGCTGAACTGCTATTCATCTTCCCATTGAAATCAATCAAAACACTAAGTGTACCTTTGAAATTTAAACGCTATTTTAATAAATGCAAACGCGCAGACTCATCTACAAATGAGCGTTAACTTTTAGTAGTAATAGTTGTTTGGAGCTGTAGATATAGAATTTATTAGGTAAGCTGACATTATGTAAATGTATTGTTGATAGAAGTTCTGGAATAAGGGCAACATTTGTGCAGTTAATTTGAAGAATAATAGAAGGACGCTTTATCGAGTTATGATACAATGATGTATAAAGTTCGATGCATTATATTATAAAATAATGCAATGAATTGAATGCTAATCAAGGTCAGGTGACGAATCGAAACGAATTTTTACTCTTTGAACTGCAATGCAGCATATTGATTCATGATATCGTGGCCGCATCTTTTGCTTATTTGATTGAAGAAGACACACAACTCACGATATGCAATGTGGAATGCATAAAAGTAGGACAATCAGTCCTCCTTCTCCCTCCTCCTGTACTCCTAAATTTAGCACATTTGGCATTTTTAGGTTCACTTCGCTGATTTTTTTTTTCACCTTTGGAAGCCGCACTGCACATTATTTTTTGGCTGAAATATTCTTATAGATTTTCACGAGGTGAGGTAATTACGCGGTATTATTCCATGTGTTGCGCTTCTTCACCAATTCTTTTGCTGTAAGACTTACGACAGTGGAGATTTACGCAATCGTTGTGAGGTGCAATAGTGAACAAGCAAAAACGGTTGATTGCCGCTTCCAACGTTAAGGATTCATTCGCCGCTCGAGCTCTGCCATTGCCAGGAATAGCAAAAGAATGCTGTTTGGATGACCGTAATTAAGTTCCCCTGATACTGTATATAATTCCGTAATTAATCGTCGTGCTTTAAAATAAGAGACTCGCATCCGTGTATTTTGAGTTGAGGAAATTATTTAAAGCAAATGCTGTCAAGTTATGCTTGAATTTGGGGGAATCTAAACGACATTCACGCGAAAATGCCGACAAATCTGAGCAAAAAACGGAGTGCTCGGGGATTTTGAATATATTCAGAGAGTTTTCAGGGAAAAGCGGCCAGCATAATAGCACCCATCTGACTAAGTGGAGGAATTCGAATAATTTATTGCTATTTTTAATGGGTCGCTCAACTAGGATTTCTACATTTGTGTTGAAAAGATCCCTTCAACATATTTTCTAAAATTCATATCCCGAAGGGGATGCTGATGCATTCAGCGCATATTGAACAAGCTCGGACCTATATTCACTTATCCATCAATAAAATCGGGCAACTCACATGAATCGTGTAACATTATTTTAAATCTGCTCCATTTTACCCATCTCCAACTATCGACCGATCGATATTTGCATTATGGATATGTGGAATTCATAATCGTCTATTACACACTCCACCGATTCATTCAATTGATACCCTTGAAATGAAGCGGTTTTATCGGACCGTTATAAGGAAGCCGGTCGAAACTACAATCAGTTGATTGCCTCAAGAATAACGAATTACTAATGTTCGATTCCAGCTATGTGAAATCAAGGAAATATTTAGGTGCTTTTCACTTCACTTAACGACTGTTTGATTTATGAAGTAGTTATTTCAATATTACGGCCAAAAATGTTCCTGTAAGAGAGAATATTCTTTAACGAATATTGTGATTGGATGTGACAGTCAGCTGCCTCAAAGACCAGTGAAATAGAAGTCTTACATTAAGATTACTAACTTATACTAAGTCATTGCAAAGCGGCAAATAATGGAAAACGTGCGCAGTTGTGCGTCAACTGCAGGTAGACTAGCTCTATTTGCTCAGTGAAGCGCCATAATCGTTGCAAATGTGGCCGGAAGCAAACAAGGAAAAGCCACTAAGTGTTAGCCGCGCTTTAAGCAGATTAACATTTCAGACGATTTTCGGCGATTAACCTCTCATCTGTTGAATGCCGGCTCTTAGCTCTGTGCACCTATCTAAGCTGTATCTTCCTAAATCCTCCGGCGATAACGGTCAATACCTCAATAAATGAGCACCTTCGGAGATAAAAGCACTAGGTCCCAAAATGATACAAATCTCTCACACAAGGAGCAGTTGTCAGGGAAAGGAAGAAATGAGCAGCAGCGATTAGGCATGTATTTGGCGAATTCCGCGCATAATGTGATAGTCACCTTTTTCAGTCTAGACACACCAAGTGTGCTGGAATGGTATTCACTAAAGAGAGACTGAAAGCAGGAGTCAGTTACAATGTAACCTATGAGATATACATGAAAAAAACCGTGCATGGTTCCGTGTAGGAGAATGCACGTCTCAGGTGACTTTCACCTGCAGCGCTGTCCTTCAAAAAGTTGTCTTATATTCAACCAATAAGACAAGATTCAGGTGGAGCAGTGATTGTGATGCAATTAGCGCTCGATGTGTCTGATGTGAACAGATATGGTGAATATCAATTGTCGCATACCATTCAACGGTCCATACTTGATGTTACCTTTCGGCATCAACAAATTGGTTGCATGTTGTTGAGAATTCAACATGTTTATACTTATTACAAATATTACTTTGCACTCGTAAAAATTTGCATATTGGCAAGCGCATCATGGCAACGTCGTGCATGCGCGTACGCCTGTTTGGTACTGTAGTCACGTAGACAGACGTACAGAGCAACCAACCAGCCACTGGGAGAGGCAGTCAGAGAGATTCAGACGCTGTGTGAGCATGGAGATGTTGGTGCGATAGTTCCTTCTCATGAGATAGTCTAGAGTTATGAAATTTGACCGGTACAATGTACACTATGGGATGACTATTTGCCAGTATTAAAATGACCCATCAGGCTCGGAAGGGGCAATATTCATTTAGAAATGCTATCATTTGGATGCATCCTGCTGGCGTTTCACTTGCACCTGCCAGAGCATAAAAAATGATTCTTTGGCAAGAGACTTGTCACAGCGACTGCTCCACTTCAAAAATGAATGCATTATTCAGCAGATTCGTTATTTCTTGGTAAATTTTGAAAATGGTTCCTTTGCTTGGCAGAATGCATATGCGAATATTACGATAGAGAAACTCATGCAAACGATAATAACAGAGAAAGCACATCAGAGAAGGTGGCACGATATATGTGCATTTTGCATCCTCCACATTCAGTCAGCCGCCTTCATAGATTACCAACTAATGATAAGTGTGCGAATTATCACTTCTTATACTTATCATTACCAAGTGACGCTAAGTATGCGAAGTGATGCCTTCATATTTTAATATGATTGAATCGGTCACTCGCAGAACTGTATAAAAGATCGATCGGTTTTTCTGCAATTCTATATGTGTTAAACAATTAAAACGAAAAACCACCGGCGTAAAATGACTGACAATTTTTTCTTTTTTTTTCATCCTTGAAGGCGTTTAATACTTTTCGTTCTGATATAGATATTTCACTTTATACTTACAATATTTCCTTATCATAGCTTCAGTGGCTCTTCAGTTGCAATTAGCAGACAGATAGGCAACCATGCAGATGCATAGACACTTATCAATGTGCATGCATGACGATGCCGTAATCCGCTTTTGCAATGCGAATTTGTAAAAAAAAACGTATGAGGAGTAGGTGTTAATATATAAAAGAGTGAGGCTTGCTGCTGCCAGAATCCATTTTGACCCTTGTGAATAGCAATTACGATGTAAAATTCGTTAATTTTAACAAAAAAAAAATCTTCAATGGCTCCCAGCTACAATCTTTCGCAATATAGAAGAACATCGATTACAGAATAAGGTATTTCATGCATTAACCAGGCGTCGTTTCATTGCACTTTTCCCACCTCCCCCTCTCACCCCTCCGGTTTTCAGTCAATGCACCACTCTCATCGTCCTCTCCTTCCTTGATATCAATTATTCTGGTTAACTGCAATCACGTTAACGGAAAGTGCACTCGAATCTTATGCAAGCTGTTCTCATCTAAGAGAACTCATAAACAGAAAGTAAGTTTACTTTTGCTGACTCGAATCATTATACACTGGAAACATTGGTGTTCGACGTGCATTCCCCTCTTTGTGAAAATATTTTATTAAAAAGAGAGTGTAAAGGAGGATAACACTAAACAGGGAGTATAGGAGGATAACACTGCCTAATTGGCAATTATATGAAACTGTTCGAAAGCAGTGTAACTATGGTGCTGAGATGACTGACGTTAACTTTAATGTGTGACACAAGCAATAATAAACTGTTATTTGTTTACCATTGCGAACACAAATATTTACTGCACAGTGAAATAAGCTGATGATGATTTATTGCTTATTTTCCAGCCCATTGATAGAACTTCCTTTTGCTATACGGAACACTGTCGAGTATTGATGCTGAACGCTTACCAGCCCATGCATAGAACCTGAAGACAGTGTCATTTGATACATCACGACAATTGTTTTGCAAAAGATCCATTATTGGAACAGATTCATTGCAAACTGGCAAAATTTGATTTCATAACAGCACAAAGAAAGCACTTCATTTAGTTTAGGAAAACACCTCGTAGATAAAATGACCGGATTTTTAATTTATTAACTGCACTAGTGCAATTTCAGGAGCTATATTTTCACTTCCCACTAGGGAAAGCCTTAATAAAAATCAAAATGTGAAACTGCAATAGAACCATGCAAATGTATTGATGAGCTTTCAATTTAACTTCCAGAATTGTATTGCTCTATATTTCCAAAAAACGTAACTTTGGATAGCGGGAGGGGAGTGAAGGAGGCTTGTGCGGAAAATGGCAAATTTGAAAAGGCTTAGCGAAAATGGGTTGAGAGCTGCATTTAAAGATACGTTTAGTATAGGGAGCGGGCAGAATGGGTTGTACGGTGAGCGTCTCAGCTGAAGGTCCCGAAGCATCCTGAAGTGAAAACGAGTAATCAGTCAAAAGAATGCAAAAGCCAGATGGAGGACGAGCGTATGAATCCATCTGTAGGCAACGAAATATAAAATAATGCGAGATTTTCATTTTCCAGAATGACAAGGCAACTGTTGATCCTTTATAGGGAAAACCCTAATAAAAATGACAACATTTGCTTAGACCGACTTCCGCTTTGTGTAATCGGATGGTAGTTGGACATTATCATTCGGTGATCGTTTCGTTTCTTCCCACGAGTAGAACCGCTTCATCTGAAATTAACTTCTAGACTTTCAAGTTCAAAATTGAAGCAGTGATAGCTCTGTATACTGCTATTCCAGTGCTTGAGGAAGAGTTTAATTTTTTAAAGGACCATAAAATATGTCAATATGAAAGCTGATAATCAGAAGGACAATGATATCATGGAGGATCGCAATTTGAAAAACTTTGGGGTGCGTCAAAATGACCCTTCCTTACATGCATGCCGCTAGCAAATGCTTAAGACCGTCATCATCACGCCCTCTTCTATGTCTCATCAACAATAATATGCAAAAAACATACTTATTCATCTGATGTTATTGAGAACCACTTGAAATGCATGAAAGTGAAGTAAACCAAAAGGGTCCAAGCTCTGGAACTAAGCAAAGACTCGGGTGTATTTTCTGCATTCAATATTTGAAACAACAATGAACTAAGAAAAAAGCGAAATAGATTTCAGCGGGATCTACCTTCTAACGATTATCACTTGGCCGTGTACACGGATAAATCGTTGACACAAGGAAATGTCGTTCAACTTAGTCGGATTGCTCACTTCAATTTTTTATCGCTACCTTGCCAATCTAATTTGCACATTTAATAAAATTTCAACCGAGCGCTTGCTAGCTTACGTGCTTCGCCACCCGAATATAATAAATGCGTGCTTTGCACCGGAAGAATCAAATAGTGCAAGCGAACTTCTAGGCAAATTCATTCGCACATTTCGAGTTTCACTTTGCAGGTAGCTCTCTTTTTAGTCAGGTAAACGTCAACAAGTGCGAAAATATGCCAACTCGTTTGCACTTCTTTACATCAAAAAACAGAGTTACAAGAATACTCCAAATACATCAACGTGCAATAATTCCTTGTCACCTATCTCATCCACTGATTAAATAAATCCTTTTAAGTTTGCTCGACAAATTTCATGCAACTTTAAAAATGCGTACATTAGAAGGGCTTAGCTTTCGAAGATTCACTTCTTTTCTAGTGGTTAATGTGAAGTAAAATTGAGCTATTAAGCACATCCCACATGCTAGTGATTTATTTAAGCGTCTGTTTAGTTATCACTACCCCATTTCAGTGAAAAAGCGGAACAAAGTTGTAAATACATTTTCCGACGTTACAACTTTACATCGCGCATTTACTCCCTTCACGACTGTTATACTACCAATAGGCAACGTTAAATTTACCACAGCTTACTGTAGATGGAATACTACAACTCACAAATATAAGTGCATGTGAAGTCGAAACATTCGTTGCGTGGGCGGGGAAAAAACAATGAGAACTTCAATGCAAATTATATTAATATAAGTAAATTTATGAAGCAGTAAGCCGTAATGTACCGTTAAGCGCATATTGAGATATGAAACTCTTACGAAGCGAATTTTACGAAGAATTAAGGATAGTGCGTTGGAAATGGGAAAAATGTTTCCTATTAACGAGTATTTTAGGCAGAATTTCTTTTCGCAAGAAACCATTCAATTTTTTAGAATTGATGGAAATGATATGTGGCGTAACGTTAAGAAGATGTGTCCAAGCAACTCGAGCACTTTTCTATTTATATCTTTTTTCATGAAATATTTATTCATCTTCAACAAAGAATAAAACATTCCATATTTCCCAGCTGAATAAAAAGTTTTTGCGAATTTTTTTTTTAAACCGAACGCCATAGCATTTATTTATTTCTTTCCTTTGCATGAATGAAATGGATGTAAAGAAATCGGTCATATCTATGCTTTAGCGTACATTGTCTACTGATTCTATTGCATATTTTATTAGATGAAAGTACAGCAGAAACTGATATAATCAAGTCGGATTTGAATTTAATATCCCATCCATATAATAGTGGTAAATTGCTAGGACTCTTTGAATTTCGAATAATTCGTCCTTTTTTCAGTCTAAAAGATTACCGTGTTGGTTACATGGCGGACTACTCAATTGCATTATCGTCGAGTAGGTACAATGCCAGCTAGCCAACCACGGCAGAATTATAATACCCTCTGATGTTTTCGAAGGATTCTATAATCGAGTACGGTATTTTCCAAAGTTGTCTCGCTGCATCAGTTATGACAGACGTAGGATGCAAGCACACGGGTGGGTAGAAAAAGAAATAGCACCTACCATCTAGAAACATTTTGCTGTGGTCAAATAGGAAGATTCGTATTGAGAGGAGGGCGGGTAAACAAAGGGGTTTTAATCTGAGCTTCGAGATGTTTATTAGTAATGACTCCGCAAAATGTTTTCGGAGATGGAAGAGATATTCGTAGAGCATTATCTCCTTAAAGGAGAAAGGTGGTCCTCTAAATCAGCACAAATTTCCACTCCCATTGACCTTTCCATCATTGGTTATCACCGCTTATTTGAACAAATTTCTTTTCTCTTCAATGGCATCGATCGATGAAGATACACTTCTGTACGGCGATGAAGTTTTAATACAGCTCTTTAACAGCGGCACCTAGTATTCAAGTTTATTACTTCGTGGATTCCATAGTCCCGACGATAAAGTATAATCTTGCCAATGAAAGGGCTTTTTTATTCAGTCACAGACAGAAAGCAGTATCTGAATAAACGACAGAGCGGGGGTTGATTCGACTTAGCCGCGTCAACGACTTATTATAGGAAAATTGCAAGGATAAGGGAGTAGCAAGATACATCTGAGCTATTCATGATTTTACTTTGCAGTAAACGAAGTTTGCAATAGTAGATGGTCAGGCCTTAGATCATTTATAGCCCCCAATCCTAGAAATCGGTACGCTGGCTATGGAATTTCCACAGATGACCTCTGTCCCAAAAACTTTCATAGCTGCGGTTCATCGGTTTTCTTCCAGAAGTTGGTGTGTATGTGCTCCTTACGTATTTTTCAATTTCAATGAGTCTTACTGGTCGGATACTCAGATCCGCTGCTCAACAAATCATTCCGGCAACCTCGTTTACTAATGCTCCCTGGGGATAAAACTGATGAGAGTGAAGCGCGTTTCAGCTATTAGAAAATGCATTCTCGCATGGTTTATAGGTGAGAAAGACGCTGCTGTTCATCGTGATCTAAGGACTCTTCGAGATATCTTTGAATTTTGCCATCACATAAAAACGGCAGGAGAAGAAAATTTCCGCAAAATTTTACAGCCTCGGGACCATGAGGTCAGGATTTTGAGGTTTCTGACAATGATATTTGTGTTCATCACGAGTGAATTCCAAAAGCAACACTTTAAACGCAAGTGGATAGTTGCCTGCATACCTGCTGCACGACAGTCATAGTTCATATAGCTCGAGAGATTAGAACCATCAAACCTTTAGATTTATTGGAGAAGAGAGAAAAAATAATCGTCCATAACATTTTGGTCGTATTATTACATGGTGCTTTTGCAACCGTTTGTTCGAGTTCTCGATTTCGAGCAAAAAAACGTTTACTATGAAATTTATGAGAAGTTTCATTCAAGAAGGATGTTCATTAACGATGACACCTTGTCTCAGTTTATACGACGTTTTTGTTTTGCATCAAATATCGAAAAGAATAACAACCAATCGAAGAAAGCAAAAAATGTCCGTACCTGATTCGGTTTGAATATTAGTGGCGTGTCCTGAGCGGAAATTGTGCTAATTAAAAGTTGAACAGTAATGAGAAGGAAGATGGCAGCTGCACACTGGACGTGCATCGTATATGTGCGCAGCTGAAAACAATGGCAAAAATGCTCGTTCGACTAAGCAATGCACAATTATGACGACGATCGTGCAATCATCCGCCCTACCCATTAAGAAATAAATTATGCGGAGGCACTTCTTTACAATGTTCTATTCGTGTTGAATGATACTCTAGAGATTTCTCTTTATTAAAAAAAGAGAAAGAGAAAAAACAACAAATCAATTGCACAACAAAATATCGACTTTAATTTTTTAGCATGAAAAACAATATTGTTTTATCTATAAATTCCAAACAATATGAAAATATTATGCAGCAAATTTGCAAATCTGTTTACGAGAACGAATTCCGATTCAACAAAAAAGCGATTGCGGATAGGTCGAATTGTTTTAGGTGATTTACAGAAAGCCTATTTCAAAATTTGAAATTAAATAATAGACTTGCTGCACTCCGAGCCGTTTTCCATTCCGAGATATGCCAAGGTTTGATCATGACACGCCTTCGTCAACTGAACCCATTAAATCATCCTTTTGAAAAAAGGCTAGAAAACAATAAAGGTAATGCCAATATGTCTTTTAAAATCCACCAGCCGATTGCAAATATTTTCGACTATAAATTCGTCTCTGGAAGTCCGTCGGGAGCAAAAAAAATCTGGTTATGAAGAATTTAGAATACCTTGAACTGCCCATGATTTAAGAACAACGTGATCAATGGGAACCAACTAGGTTCCATGAAGTTTAGGAACGCTTTCGGGAAAATCCATCAACTGCAATAGCACCAAGGAAATTTTCGACTCATTTTGATGAAGAAAAGGATTGAGCCATCTCGGAGTGTTAGTTTTGATGGTTTTAAAGTTGGATTTCTTGCAGAGAAAAGCAGATAAACAATAGTGTTGATATAAGCATCGTACGATTATAACTCCTCTTGAAATCTCTCCAACAATACATAAATTGCAACTGACAAAGAATGCGGCAACGTTAGCTTCTATTATTTGTGAAAGTCATCTTAAAGTAGTAGTGGAAGAACCTTTTGCTCATAGAAAAGGAAGTCAGAATATTCTAAGGGTAAAAGTGTTAGAAGCCAATTATGGCTTAAAAGAAAGAGGCATGCTTCTAATAAAAGCTGCAAAAGCGACATCAAAGCGAGCATACTAGAAATTTCTGATAAAAGAATCCTTCATGTACAAAAACCCGCTTTACATGCTTTCATAACGATCATCCTCTGTGATCAGATTCGAAAGCTAGATACTGAGTTGTTAGCATCGGATGATTCATCGTTTTGCCCTGTCTATTGCGCGGTCAGCTCTGAAGCTCCGACCAGAGCTGTTGGCTCCGTTCAGCCGAGCCACCCCGCCCAGCACAAGGGCGGCAGAACAAGTCCCCACAGTCATAGGAGGAACGACGGTGAATCGGCTCGTCAGCATCCGACCGGCAGGAGACGAGCCTAAGCCCTAACCTTCACGCGACGGACTTGCTAGAGGTAGAGGCCGACCTAAAGACCGCAGCAGCAGTGTATCAGAGAGGCATTAAGTCAGAGCAGGCGGAAGCGATATGAAGAGACGTGTATTCGTAATAAATGCTGTGTTCAATGAAATAAATAAATAAATAAATAAGTAAATAAATAGCATCGGATATCTAGGAGCTTCATTTGGATGATTTTCTGCTCTTTTCTTTCCCATTCTTCTCTATATTCGCTTCTCGAATAATTTTTCCATACAATCACTAAGGATTCTGCTTTGTAGACTAGCAAACTGCGTAGCCATGTTTCGAGCATAAAAGCTCCTTCTATCAAAAAACTGTGAATGATTATAGAGAAATAAAACTGCATTAAGGAAAGCGTTCATCAGTTGTGCGCTCTGTCTGTGACGATTCTAAGGAATGCGCCCTGTGCTTAATGCTTTTTAATGTTTTTTGGAAAGTCGATGTTGCCGTTTCGGCTTACAGTATCAAAGGTGCTGTGTGACAGCTTAAATGGTATCTTATTTGGTGAAGTGAAGCGCGTACCTTATATGAAACTAACGCTAAAGTCTCCTTCATTTTGCTTTTTATGAGTTTGTCTTTGAATTATGTGATATATGCCACATATATTCATTTACATGGGCTGTTTACTCAAAGCAAACTTGCTACTTATGACGAAAACAAAGAATTCAGTGATTGAGACCGTCCATTTCAGATGCAGAAGGTCATTTGTTGGGGCACTTCATGTGAATTCACTGAAGACTTTTCATCCATACCCAACCACAAACGTTAATGAATCGGGAAGTGAAGAATCATATCAAATTGACTGTCGCGATGTGCGCTTTTGCACAGCGCTTGCAGAGTATTTACCTTCATAAATTTCCAACAAATAATAAAATATTGCCGAAGAAGTCGTATATAATGTGACTGATCCAAGGATCTTCCTTCAAAGATTCGTTTTTACGCACTTGAGAAGCTCCCGCTTCTAAAGCATAGTATGGCTAGGTCATCATAGTATGGCTGTAGTATGTTTTCGTATGTCTGTGTCCGCCTGTTGGTCCGGTGATCTCCACTCGAGGAGCAGTTAAAGCCAGGATTATGACGTGTGGTAGAAAAAACGCATTATAGTTATCTCCTATGCCTTTCTTTGGTGTAAAACTGAGACTTTGAAAGTACCCCAAACACGTGGAAAAGTGTAAATGATTTGCATTTCACGCCTTACGCCAGCCAAATTTTCATTTCACGCCGCTCAGGCCACAGAAGAAGAGCCCGCGTAAAAAGGTCTGTACAAATAGTCGGATCAGCTAAACTACGAATGCATCAACCGGCTTCTTTATTGTTTGTTGCTGACTTATGAAAGTTGTTTAACGATATGAGACGAATGATAGAGCGTAGATCGTTGAGCTCCTTCTGCTATGCTTCTCCACTCATTTTGCAACTGCAGCTGCGCAAAGTGTAAAAAGGTTTCTAACACCTTCATATGCCTATAATTCCTTCGAATATTGACCTATCGAACTAAAACTTGTGCATGAGCTCATCATATGATATGTTTTGTATGCAGCAAACTGCGCAACTTTAACTTCAGTGGCTCTGAATTTAAAATGACCATATTAGCATGAATGCACATATACAATGGATGGTATATCGCCACAATGCACTTTGCAAATGCAGATTCGCAAAAGCACATGACAAGACTTACAAAAAAGTGGAAGGATTCACGCTTGAATAGGGAACATGGAATGAGGGCAGTAAATATCCAGAAAAAATGTACGTTGCGGGGCATTGAGTTCAACATCAAGACAACTCCAGCATTGTTTTGCAATGAAAATAACCGCTGAATGAGTGAAATTAAGATTAGGCAAACGACAAAAAGAGAACTGAGTCTGCTTAGCCAACAAGTAAGACCCACAATCTTTGAATATTCCTATGAAAACTTTTGTCATAGTCATCTGGAAATCAAGAGCTCCATGATATCATCCATTACTTCATTTGTACTTCTACACTCAAGCTTGTTACTCTCTGCCTACGACTCATCTTTGAAATCAAGACAACTATCTGAGAAGTCACACAACACTACTACGTCTTCAGAATATGCTTAATATTGTAAAACTACACATAGCATTGTACAAAATCTTCATGCACTCCACCTCAGCAGTGTTTCTTTAAACTTTATTTAAAAGCCAAAAGATTATTTGTTGTACTCTTGTAGGTCTTAAAGGAATCCTATGGCCGACAAATGGATACTTTTTGGAAGATTTGAGTAGAATGGAAAGAGCAATCGCAACGTTGCTATGATTGAAAATGCGCTGTGCGACGCTATTGATCCCCTTTAAAAAATAGTGTGTTTATTCCACCGTCTTCAAACTGAACGATTATTTGTTTTACTCTTAAGTTCAAAATTCTTAAATTTATTCAGTTCGAAATAAATAGTGCCCCTCTTTCGAAATGGGAAAAGCATTGAGCATTAAACGTAATGTTGTCATAGAAGGTGAGGGAAATGCTTATTAAGCGGCTGGTGGTTCTACTTAGTTGTGAATCGCATTTGCATATAATTTCACCATCTTGTTTCTCTTTTTGCCATTCTCACTTCAAAAAAATCAAAATAAAAATCTACTATAGAGAATTACTGTGCGCAAATCGAAGTTGCACACTCGGTGCGGATGGAGGTGTATGTAGAAAACGATAGAGATGGATGATATTTCATTGCGAAGTGAAAGGCTGCAAGGAAGAATGGACAATTATTTGTTCAGAAAGGAGTATTTCAAAGCACTTTATGGTTGCTAGAAATTGCTTTATAGTTGCCGGAAACCCATACCGATTTTCGGTGAATAACGAAACTGTTTGAACGGAAAATAAAGGAGCCGATTTGGGCAGAGAATTGGCAAAATTCTTAACTTATTCCTTCGTGGTCAAAACGAACGCTTCAGGAATTAAAACAAAGGACATGACGTCCATTCAGCGCGTATGCCTGGACAGCCGGAGAACCGCGGTAGTGGTCTTGAAGTCTGTGAAATGAACAGTCTGTGATAATCAAAGATAATTTGCAAATTATGACTCTCAGTTAGAAGCATCATAGAGTGGAAGGAATGCTGCAATTGAGTTTGTCACGTGAAAGTCAGCCACTTTTCACTTCATTTACGTCTTTCCTTTACGTGCATCCATTTCTATATGTTCCCTAGTGCACATGCAGGACCATACCTGCAATAGGCAATAGCATCCTTTAATTTCTTGACTGTCGCATTACTGAGCAGTCGTATTCATGATACGAAAACAACATGAGGCAATAAGTATTAGTTGAAAGAACTTTGCCTAAATAACAGTTCATTGTTTTCTTGCATAATCTGTTCACCTATTTTTGCCCTTTACTTTTCTGTTTCTTGTGCAGCGCTTATACATTAACCAAATATCTAGTACGTTTTTCACCAGTTGTTTGGCGGACTCATTTTATCTTTTCAGCAATGTCGATTAGCAAGTTTCTGTGATAGACAGAAAATGCTTCACGAAGTGATTGAATATTCCAACAGTATTGTGAGTGAAAACTTACTGAACACTATGGAAATGGTAGCCGAGATCGATTTAGGAAGAAGAAATATTTACTGAAAACGGTTAATCATTTGCTTTAAAATCACTATATCTCTTCGATGGAGCAGTGAATAGTCGCTAAAAGAAAATTGACGAACGCATTTCTGTTAAATCAATAAGAAGGTGAATAGACAACGACGATGTATTATTACTCAAATTATAACCTTTTACAATGATGGGTTATACAAGATGATAGATAGTCAATTTTTAGCAGATATGCGTCGGTTGAATAGCCTCTTAAATCTTCCGTGCTACTGGTTTCTTGGTATTTTATCTCTTTATGTCGATTGGATAATATGGAATAGTCGAATACGCCTCTTCGCTACATTTTTCTAATACCGTTGACCAACATGGTCATGCGAATGGTACTGTCCTCTTGGATGATCATAGAGATTTTATACAGAGATGGACATTTTGCACTTGTGATCATTAAGTTCTTCGACGTGTTATAGTCGGAGATGCAAATTGCAATGCTCGACTCATGCTACATTTCTAAATTGCAACGATGATTTGTTCTTGGTGAACGGCAATAAACTGTAATAAAAAAACCTCACAGTAGAAAGCTAACAAATGCAGCAAACGACTTCGCCAGAAGTTCTTTGAATGAGACAACAGTCTTGCATACATTCAGTACTACGGTCGGGTACAAAGTTTCGCATGTGGACGAAGCGGTATACATTTGAGGGCGCTGAACGAAGGATTACTTTAAGTTGCTTGACAAGAGAGCTCTTCATACCTTACAGTGCAAAATGCTTTTGTCGATTCCGCAAAATCATTTATCTATCAGCTAATAAGAAATGAGGTGACAGAGAGGTTTCAAAGTTCATTCGAACAATTTCGAAGTTTAAATGCATCTGAACCTCGATTATAATTGCAAAACTTATTGTCGCATAATCGAGGAGCAGAGCTTATATTTTTCACAATGTTTTTATTGAGAATGCATAATCAAAGGACATTCGTGATCGAGAGGAAAGCTCAAATCTTTTCCAAATTTTAAAGAGGATATTGTAATAAAAGAAAACATTTTCTTAATTCCTTCATGAAAGAATTACAAAACTTCTTTTCCGCTTTTATAGCAAACCTTGGACTCATGTCTGTTCTCGACAAACTGAAGGCGGCAGCAAGCGGAGAATCATGCCAGAGAAGCCTGAAATAATATGGACTCTTGAATACTGCTTTCCTGATCAATCGCTTTCACAAGAAAGATGGATATGCAAATTATTACATAGGATCATACAAAGGATTGCTGTTTCTGCGATCAAGCCGCTGTAAAATGCATTCAAATATTTTGTTGAAATTACGCATTGGAATATGGAACGCGAAATCAATCTGTGGTGTATAATATAACCATCATCTCTTCTAAGCTTAGTTGTATTGCTTTGAATGGAAGGTATCGAACAAAAAGACACGAAATCACCATTGTGCACTCTTGCAAAGCTACTTTGCAATGTTGCATAAAAGGCTTTACTTTATCATTTATAGATCACTTCGGATTTGGTGACTTTTGATGGATCTTTATGAGAAAGGAAACTATAATTGGGAGAGGAACTATAAAAATCGTTAAATTTCATGAGTGCGAAGCATAACTGGTCAAGGAAACACCTCGAAAAGAATTCGTAGTGGAAATTTCGTGACATTATAAAGAAAACAACTTGTATTTTGGGAATTTAACAATCAACAAGAATAGTAAAATACGATGTAAATGAGAGAGGCGGCGAGGAAAATTTATAGAGAAACGGCTAGGTGACGGTTGCATGGATATGTAAGTATTTGTTGAATACATGAGTCGTATAGAGGAATGTGCCATTCTACGCGGTAATCAACATAAATGAATTCGTCTGAAGTATTATTGGGAATTGCCATTCCAATCAGGCGAATAATACAGATAAAAGTTTCATGCGGCAATTGTTAACGTTCAATTTGATTAATTACGTACACAACTTTCGCATCGCAAACGAATATTTCAATATTCCCCAAAAACGTTCTGCTCTATTGAACAAAATTTGCGCGTTTTAATATAGAAATTTTTAGCACTTCATTTTCACATTTGAATCCTCATCGACGAAACGAAAATGCATCTAAGAAATGTTTCCGAAGAGATGGCTTAAAGCTACGAAATATTTGCAGAAGTGCTTTAAGAGGAGTGGAAACAATCGGCACTTTTGCATCCCTTTCACTTCAGAATCCAATCCCACAAGAAATGCCTTAACATATGAAGAAACATGAGGAATAGCTTTGATATTTTAGCTGCACCGAGCGCCCATAAAATAACTTGCTCAAAAAATTTGTTTTTCTATAACTTCAGTTGTCCTCACTTCTAAGCATCTACAATATCTCTGGAAGATGATAAGACAATTGTATGGGGGTTATCATTCGGTCTACAACATAAAAACCAAATTCCCCTACTCTAGCTCCAGAGTTTACCAGCAACTGTCGAAAAGGCAGACAGACTTAGATGGTTAGTTATAAACACGCGTCATTACAGTATGATATGCTTTGGGGAAAAAATTGCAAAATCGCTAAAAATAATTTGTAATCTTCATCCTCTTCAGCTTCGAGTTTGTTTTGGATAATGTGGAATTCACTCATTCGAGTTCACTTTCGTCAATTATACGGAACGGAAACGAGCATTCCAAAAACAGTGAACGTCAAACAAAAGAAACAACAATTTGCCTTTATTTCCATTCATTAATAGATTTCAAATAATAAATAAAAAACATTAGAGCAATTGTTTCCCGTACTTCTCAGTTTAGTTAATTAGGCTTCAGGTCGGAATACAACTCACTTGCTAGATGAAAAAGGTACTCGATTTTAACGGAATATTCGATTGAAGTGAAAGGTGAAATCACCTCCGTAGAATAGATGAAAATAATTATCTTTGGAATACCACAAAATGTTGCTAAACAAAATTATTAAAGAGGCGCTTACATTTACGAAGGAAGACGACTTGTTTTTACCAGTGGTAGAGGGCAATGCTTTGCAGTAGTTACGGATCGGGGACAGGATTTCGCTTTTAGCTCAATCTCTCACCTTTATCATCTTTTGCTTCTGTGTCCCTGTTCCTACGATTTCATAAGGTTCTGATAACCGTTTCCATCCCAGCTCATTAAAGCATCGAGGCAGCATCCTAAATTCTTCTCCTCCTTCATATCAATCCTCCCCTGAAGTCTTTTCCCGGTGTAAAAAACCTATTACAACATTTACTCACTTACGAATTCGCCTTACTGCATTCCCCATCTGACTGAGAAAGAAAGATGGCCCTCATATTAACACCACCTTCGGGCACCGATAACTCATCTAGTAAATCATAACAATGAAACTGATTCATAGAGTCATGCCAAGAAGCCTGGGCTATTCTTATGATGTTGAGTAGGATTGCCGACATTCACGCACATGTTCACATAGAAAAGGCGTGCAGGCACATGTGAAAGAAAGAAAAAAATGGAGCGAAAATTGTTTGATTTCCAAAAGAGGCAAGTAGCTAATATCCCTCATAATACCCACGCAATTCAAGCAAGAAATATTTCTAAAAGCTCACTAAAGGCACTTATTTTCGAATGATAAACAAACAGAGGGAATATGAGGAAAGAAATCATTGCAAAAATAGTAAGCAGAAATAAAATTATAGCTATACAGCAATCGCAATGGAACAAAAATAATACTTATGAAGAGAAAACGCTCATTGTTTTGCTCCATTTTTATTGCTTAGTTTCGAAAATAAATACTTTTCAATGAAATTTCTCTTCTCAAATAGTGACAATATATTTATATCGACCTCAAACCATTTTTTGTGGTACAACTTATTGACGTACTGCAATCACCATATTGAATATTCCTTATATTTCTCCGTTCTGGGTTTTTTGCTCTCATTTAACATTACGCACTTATGGAAGAAGTGAATAAATAAAGCGGAAAACGTCATGTTACGTGGAAAATGACATCGGTTAAAGCAACTTTAGATAGGGCAAACTTTAGGCGGTATCGTTGGCAGCGAACAGCTCTACCTTATTCTTGAGTATAATGGTGGTTGTATTACAGGTCGTCGGAACCTTTCAGTAGTGATTTTCTGCTTATTTTGGCACATCCCACCTTTACCTGCATGCGTTCTTGCTCTCTTATGTCTAAGCGAAACAGGCTGGACGCCCAAAAGTGACCTAGCGATGAATTTCGATCAGCAAATAGGAACGAAACCTTCAGAGGAAAGTGGGATTGGTTTCTTGCAGGATCAACGTGATAACTTTCGATGTCCGATTTGGAAAATGATTTATCCTAAACCTTCTGCTCTGAGAGTAATCTGGTGATGACGATATCTTTACTAGAAGGCTGAACACAGAAGAAGTTGAGGAATTGCTTCCAGACGTTTTTTTTGTCGCTTTAGGTCAAGCATTACCTTAGAACCCGGTATGTTCTCCTCTGCAGACACGGATTTTCGTCAGTGTATCCACATGCTCTGTTCCATACAAATAGCCTACATATGTAAGTTAATGAAAAAAGTAGTTCAATGGATAGCACAACATTTCTCCAAAACTCCATCTCAATTAGCCAAAGAAGGAGGCATTTATTCGCCCATATGTAAAAAGCAAAAATAATTGCTAGAAAGCACTAGGGTACTCAAGATTTCTGAGTTGCTAAATAATTCAACGATAGCTCAACACGTTTGTGGGAAATTCCGAATGTGAGTGAGATATAATTTTTTATTGGCTTCTTGGGTAAGAATGAAAACGACATCTGAGAAAATGAAAACATAAATGTTAAAAAATTTCCGCATTGGTCATATTTTCTTTCTAGCTGAATGAAGGGACTTTGCTTTCTTCTGAATACTATAGAGGAAGAAACCGATCCAAACTGCTTATATAGCGGTAAAAATAACTGAGTCGAAAAAATAACTGCCATTTGATTTAAAAGGTGAGCATACAACAGCCGATGACGCGGACACCTCGAATTCTCAAGCATCGACTTCGTTTTTAAGTGAGCAAATTTAGATGATAGGTCAAGAAGTGCTATTTGAAGCGCAAGCCTCAAATTCTAGTTGAATGGATGATTACGGTAACACTTCGATTACGGCAAAAAGAAGCCTCGCCTATCTGGCAAAGCTTATGTAATTTGCTGCATTTTAAATAAGCTACCACTTCGCTCAATTGGATGAGCCTCTTGCAAAAAGTCGTCCAAAGATAGTGGCATGGAAAATCGCCGAAATGACAAATGATGGACAATTGCCGTAACGTGAATTACTACGGCATCCGCCAACCATTTTACCGATATTTGGAGCTAGGGCTGAATACAATCAATTTCGTAAATCGAGGATCGGCATTTCGGTCAAAATCTACATGAATCGAATGAATCAACGAGATTTCACGGCTCGCACGGTCAACTCCACAGACGAGGCACGCTTACAATCGTGACAATAACGAATAATATGGACACTGGGCAATGACAGCAACCTATAGACCACTCGCTAGAGTATCAAAGCGATAATTAATAGAGCAACTACATATACGCGATATACAATGGGGTAATCCCGCTGCTCTACCTTATGATCGATTTACATGCACGGTCAAAAATCGTTAAATGGCTGGGGGTTGACTCGCCCCGAGCGTTCATACATAAAACAGAGTCAACGAACGATAAACATCATAAAACATGATTCAAAACAATGTAATTCAAACAACACCGGTCAAGTCACGATGAAAACATATCAATGATATTGACGCTTCGCTCCACTGCCACGATGTCGATATGGATTGGATTTACCCGATCATCCCTGTAGTTGTCGTCAATAGTATTGACCGCGGATGCTGCTTCTGCTGCGTGTGGTGAAATCCACGTCGCGCCACTGACGATGATTGTTGAAAGCGTCGGGACACTGCGGCGGGTTGATAATTCGGGCTGCTGCGAATTGTCACGTATGGCGAGGTGGACATCGTATGCATAGTTGATGGCACGTAATAGTTTCGCTGCTCCTAGCACGTTCAGTTCTGCACGATCATTGCACAGCTTCGTTCCATCCTTCTGATGTCTACTCTCATGATCGTTTCGTACCAAAGGCACGCATCGTCTATTGCCATCTACCTGCACTAGACCTTCTTGCACTTCCTTCGGCACGGCCGTAAAACTCCCCAGTTTTTACTAGGTCCTCTTACTTTGCCTTGGACCAACTTCTGTGCGCGTGGCGGTATAAGCGCTGCCTCTGCCGCTACAATAACAGAATCTTTTGCTTGCGCTTGCATTACTTGCAGCATTTGTTCTCGCCACTCTTGACATGCACCTAATGCGTTCATACCCAGCACAATGTCCTCCTCTCCCGCGAAGGATGCTGGCACTAACATCTGCACTACTTCCTTACGCCGTGCCCATTCGACTTCGATGGCGACCTTACCCAGGATTTGCATTGTATTTCCGGATGCATCTTTCACAACCCGTGAGCGCTGTTCGTCCCCCTTGTCTATTTTCTCAGCTAAGACTTCAGCTCCTTTGGCTGCGGCAATTTTTCTCAGTGCGGGTACTGAGATAAGTGAAACCATAGCTCCACTGTCCAATAATGCCATTAGGGGAACTCCATCACCTAGCAATTTTACTGCTAGTTTATTGCCGACTACGTCCTCATATTGCTGGGCTGCTTCTATGCGTGTGACTCTTAATTCAATTGGGTCACTAGCCTCCGGTTTTGTCTCTAGAGTAGCTGCTTTAGCCACAGATACTCTATGCACCGTTGCTGACGGGCATACGCGAGCTGTGTGGCCTCTTCCCTTACATATGTAGCATATACTTAGGGATTGCTCACTCTTTCCCTTTTCATTAGCTACTCTTCCAGAGCTATTACCGCTATTTGCTGTTTTGAACGTGCGCTGGGGCCATCGGGAATTGCGCGTACTCACTTGTTTGCGCGCTCCTTCGTTTTGCCTATTATATTTGTTTGGCTTAGGCTGGTAATCATATGTCAGGCCAGGCCCCTTACTGGCATGCACTAGCTGTGTCCGCCGCCAGCCACCAGTTATGAGTCCTCTTGACTCAACTAGGCTCCTATCAGAGTATTCGCGGCTGCAGCGATTTCCAACATTTTCATTCGAATTTGATCTATTATAATACCTACTTTGTATACTACGCGATACTCTTTCCCATTCTATCGCGGCTTGCTTTAGCGCACTGAATAAAGCTCCTCTGGGTGCAGCTGCCACTGCATAATGCACCCTTGCTGCCAACTCTGGCTCAAAAGATAATGCTTGCATCGCAATGCTACACTTGCGTTCATCCACAGCTGCCATGTCTGTATGTATTGTGGATGGACATGCTGCCGCTACCTTCTTATCCACTTCGGCGAAAAATTCTACGAGTGATTGCCCCTTTTTCCACTTGAGAAACTGCAACTCAGTTTGTTTGCGCAGGCGAGTGATTTTAGAACTATCAGTGATTGCAAGTTTCAATGCATTTATCACTTCATCGAAGCTACCATATTCGCGTATGTGCAATGGAATTCCTAGAAACGCATCCCGAGCGAGCCCTGCTAGGAATGCTTTCAAGTACATGATTTTGGTCCGATCATTCTCGTGCTCGAACCGTAGGAGGAATTCTTCAACAAAGTCATCAAATTTTGCTGCCTGTTCTCCCTTTCCGGTGAACTTTTCTAACGGTGGAAGTGGGGCTTGCATACGTCGAGTACATTGTAACACCAGCTCTACGAGCCGTGCGGACCCATTACTTCCTCCTCCTGCGCTTTCTCCTAGCTGTACCCCATCAATGGAACCTGACTGACCTGATCTGGGTCGCCACATCGGTTCCACTTTTCGCGGGTTCTCCATGATGGGCTCGTTTGCGCTTTGTGAAGCTCGACGTTGCATCTGGAATGGAATTCCATTAATATATGGCCAAGTATCCTCATCTGCGCACATGGCCTCCTGCTTTTTGTCATCTCTTATTTCTTTCCCTTTTCTTCCTCCTGATCTTCCTCTTATACTGGTTGCTGAATCTTCCAACAGCGGAATATCTTCCGCCTCCTCTCTAGCAAAGGCAAACATGGTATTACCTTTACGTTGCTGTTGATGCTTGGCCCCATCACTTCGCCCGTCCAGGTCTTCAGCAGCTCCGGTCACCTGGAATCGGCTCAATTCAGCATGCAACATATCAGCATACCTCTTAAATTGTGCTATGCTTTCCTGCGCGTTTCTTAACTCTTTTCTTAATTTCTCGTTCTCTTGCAGTGTTTTATCTTCTCGTGATAGCACACTTTCACGTGAGCATTCTTTTTGGGGCCTCATGCTATCATCCTGATTCATTCTCAACGCCTTACAAAGATGTCGAGGAGTTGTTATGCCAAAAGCTTTGGCTATCGCCTCACATACTTCTCAGCTCCTCTAGGCCCCTGTGACGGTACCTCTTTTTCTCGTTCTAACTTCACCAAAACTTGCATGACCTTATTCAGTTCATGCTGCCACGCAGAAAATTTTTCTGACCACGGCTGGAAAGCTTTCCTAACCGTATCAGCGATATTCGGTACGTCACTCAGCTCTTCCATTAGGATGTCTTGCACATCCCCTATTACCTCCTCCAACTGGTTGCGTGCGTCTATAGCGCACCAACTCTTACACCTTTCTACTTCAAGGCAAAGGTCTTTACTGACCTGTTCTTTTATCGTGTCTTCACGGTCGCTCACTCGTGCCTCGTCATCCTGGCCGAGTACGTCTTCCTCGTTTGGGAAGAACTGCTCCTCCATCTCTTCTTCACAACCTGCAACAGCAGATGTGTTAGATACTTTGGGAGCCTTTGCACCAATCAAACACGAGCGATCGTGCAAAAGAAAAGAAAAGAAAAGGCAACTGTGGCACTTGCCACCTATGCCTTCAGCACTGTATTGCGCCCCCTCGCGCACTAGTGCTCTGCGCCTCTTGCGCAACTCTGTGCTCCGCAACTCAGCGGACACGCACACACACGAGCCTCTTGCCTGAGGCTTTGTTAACTAGTAGCACTCTAGCAGTGACTACCACGGGTGTTCACCGGCTGAGCCCCCATGTAAGGCCCGTCCTCCTTTGGGCCCCCCCGGTTTCTTGTTGAACACCCGTCAGAAACAATCAATTTATTAAATCGACATCGGCCCACTCGGCCACGCGAGCATCAATCGAGCGAACAACGACGATCCTCACGGCTCGCACCCTCAACTCCACACGACGAGGCACGCTTACAATCGTGACAATAACGATGATAATAATGGCCACACTGGGCAATGACAGCCCTTATATACCATCTCAGAGTATCAAAGCGATAATTAATAGAGCAACACATAGTACGCGATATACAATGGGGTAATCCCGCTGCTCTACCATCATGATCGATTTACATAACGATCAAAAATCGTTACATGGACAATTGCCGTAACGTGAATTACTACGGCATCCGCCAACCATTTTACCGATATTTGGAGCTAGGGCTGAATATTGGAAGTAGCACGGTTCGTGAATCGAGGAATCGAGCATTTCGGTCGAAAATCTACATGAGTTTGGATGTAATCATTACTTAGTTTTCTACCGAATATAGCGGACGGTACAAGAACGCAGATTATTTCACCACATGTTAAAATCAATGCTGACATTCTCACTAGGTAATATGACGGACGGAAGAAGGATGCAAATCTTAGCAACTCTACAGAGAACTCGCTAGCAGCACAGTCATAAACTTTTGAATGGAATAGTTTGCACCTAAGCTTTATATGACAAGGAATCAACAGACAAGGGTCAAAGAATGTATTGCTTTTTCTTAGTGGCAAAGTAGTTGCACAGTCGTGCAGTTGCATGATGAAATCAGGCGTGAAGGTTGACTCAAGGCCTCTTTCACACAAACCTTAACACTACAGACTCACGAATACCAATATCTAAAATGCGAATTCAAAACATAGACGGAATTCTGAACCCCTAATAGCATCTCAACCACTATAGCATGTGAAAAACTACTGCCATCAATCAAACTGAGCTACTGATAATTTCCTCAGGAAAAACACATGAAAAAAACGTGCCGAGAGCTATAAGATATCGGATTTTATCCCTCATTCATCTAACGAGCTCACTTGACTAAACAACAATAAGAAATAAACAAAATAACGTTCGCCATATCTTAAATGTTCTAACCACCACGCATCCTGGTATAACTTGCCATGCTATTTCATCGTATCCGAGAGCGACACCCTATGATACATTCGGCAGTCCGAAAAGCGAGTGGCCAGAAGGAACAGAACGAGAGAGGGTCAACGGCAAGCTGGGCGTTAAGCGGGCATTAGATAGATATTGCTGCCGTACTCAGATTTTTCGTTTCGATGTTCATTACAGTAGCCGAATTCAATAGGTACCCGCGTAATGGTAAGGTCGTCTAGCCTTCCAGGTCTCCTCTCGAACTGCGATCGAGTAAAATATGAGACAACAGAGGCATGAGACGAATAGTTTACCACGTTTACACAACAGTATACAATCTTCAGTTATGACCATGTAATGCATCGAATAGATGTAAAATAATAATTAATGATGACATTTCGGCTCTTTGAGCCATAGTCATAGCACATCAAGCTCAAACTTGGGTAAGGCTTAGGCTTAGGCTTAGGCTTAGGCTTAGGCTTAGGCTTAGGCTTAGGCTTAGGCTTAGGCTTAGGCTTAGGCTTAGGCTTAGGCTTAGGCTTAGGCTTAGGCTTAGGCTTAGGCTTAGGCTTAGGCTTTTATAGGCTTAGGCTTAGCCTTAGGCTTAGGCTTAGGCTTAGGCTGGGTAGGCTTAGGCTTAGGCTTAGGCTTAGGCTTAGGCTTAGGCTTAGGCTTAGGCTTAGGCTTAGGCTTAGGCTTAGGCTTAGGCTTAGGCTTAGGCTTAGGCTTAGGCTTAGGCTTAGGCTTAGGCTTAGGCTTAGGCTTAGGCTTAGGCTTAGGCTTAGGCTTAGGCTTAGGCTTAGGCTTAGGCTTAGGCTTAGGCTTAGGCTTAGGCTTAGGCTTAGGCTTAGGCTTAGGCTTAGGCTTAGGCTTAGGCTTAGGCTTAGGCTTAGGCTTAGGCTTAGGCTTAGGCTTAGGCTTAGGCTTAGGCTTAGGCTTAGGCTTAGGCTTAGGCTTAGGCTTAGGCTTAGGCTTAGGCTTAGGCTTAGGCTTAGGCTTAGGCTTAGGCTTAGGCTTAGGCTTAGGCTTAGGCTTAGGCTTAGGCTTAGGCTTAGGCTTAGGCTTAGGCTTAGGCTTAGGCTTAGGCTTAGGCTTAGGCTTAGGCTTAGGCTTAGGCTTAGGCTTAGGCTTAGGCTTAGGCTTAGGCTTAGGCTTAGGCTTAGGCTTAGGCTTAGGCTTAGGCTTAGGCTTAGGCTTAGGCTTAGGCTTAGGCTTAGGCTTAGGCTTAGGCTTAGGCTTAGGCTTAGGCTTAGGCTTAGGCTTAGGCTTAGGCTTAGGCTTAGGCTTAGGCTTAGGCTTAGGCTTAGGCTTAGGCTTAGGCTTAGGCTTAGGCTTAGGCTTAGGCTTAGGCTTAGGCTTAGGCTTAGGCTTAGGCTTAGGCTTAGGCTTAGGCTTAGGCTTAGGCTTAGGCTTAGGCTTAGGCTTAGGCTTAGGCTTAGGCTTAGGCTTAGGCTTAGGCTTAGGCTTAGGCTTAGGCTTAGGCTTAGGCTTAGGCTTAGGCTTAGGCTTAGGCTTAGGCTTAGGCTTAGGCTTAGGCTTAGGCTTAGGCTTAGGCTTAGGCTTAGGCTTAGGCTTAGGCTTAGGCTTAGGCTTAGGCTTAGGCTTAGGCTTAGGCTTAGGCTTAGGCTTAGGCTTAGGCTTAGGCTTAGGCTTAGGCTTAGGCTTAGGCTTAGGCTTAGGCTTAGGCTTAGGCTTAGGCTTAGGCTTAGGCTTAGGCTTAGGCTTAGGCTTAGGCTTAGGCTTAGGCTTAGGCTTAGGCTTAGGCTTAGGCTTAGGCTTAGGCTTAGGCTTAGGCTTAGGCTTAGGCTTAGGCTTAGGCTTAGGCTTAGGCTTAGGCTTAGGCTTAGGCTTAGGCTTAGGCTTAGGCTTAGGCTTAGGCTTAGGCTTAGGCTTAGGCTTAGGCTTAGGCTTAGGCTTAGGCTTAGGCTTAGGCTTAGGCTTAGGCTTAGGCTTAGGCTTAGGCTTAGGCTTAGGCTTAGGCTTAGGCTTAGGCTTAGGCTTAGGCTTAGGCTTAGGCTTAGGCTTAGGCTTAGGCTTAGGCTTAGGCTTAGGCTTAGGCTTAGGCTTAGGCTTAGGCTTAGGCTTAGGCTTAGGCTTAGGCTTAGGCTTAGGCTTAGGCTTAGGCTTAGGCTTAGGCTTAGGCTTAGGCTTAGGCTTAGGCTTAGGCTTAGGCTTAGGCTTAGGCTTAGGCTTAGGCTTAGGCTTAGGCTTAGGCTTAGGCTTAGGCTTAGGCTTAGGCTTAGGCTTAGGCTTAGGCTTAGGCTTAGGCTTAGGCTTAGGCTTAGGCTTAGGCTTAGGCTTAGGCTTAGGCTTAGGCTTAGGCTTAGGCTTAGGCTTAGGCTTAGGCTTAGGCTTAGGCTTAGGCTTAGGCTTAGGCTTAGGCTTAGGCTTAGGCTTAGGCTTAGGCTTAGGCTTAGGCTTAGGCTTAGGCTTAGGCTTAGGCTTAGGCTTAGGCTTAGGCTTAGGCTTAGGCTTAGGCTTAGGCTTAGGCTTAGGCTTAGGCTTAGGCTTAGGCTTAGGCTTAGGCTTAGGCTTAGGCTTAGGCTTAGGCTTAGGCTTAGGCTTAGGCTTAGGCTTAGGCTTAGGCTTAGGCTTAGGCTTAGGCTTAGGCTTAGGCTTAGGCTTAGGCTTAGGCTTAGGCTTAGGCTTAGGCTTAGGCTTAGGCTTAGGCTTAGGCTTAGGCTTAGGCTTAGGCTTAGGCTTAGGCTTAGGCTTAGGCTTAGGCTTAGGCTTAGGCTTAGGCTTAGGCTTAGGCTTAGGCTTAGGCTTAGGCTTAGGCTTAGGCTTAGGCTTAGGCTTAGGCTTAGGCTTAGGCTTAGGCTTAGGCTTAGGCTTAGGCTTAGGCTTAGGCTTAGGCTTAGGCTTAGGCTTAGGCTTAGGCTTAGGCTTAGGCTTAGGCTTAGGCTTAGGCTTAGGCTTAGGCTTAGGCTTAGGCTTAGGCTTAGGCTTAGGCTTAGGCTTAGGCTTAGGCTTAGGCTTAGGCTTAGGCTTAGGCTTAGGCTTAGGCTTAGGCTTAGGCTTAGGCTTAGGCTTAGGCTTAGGCTTAGGCTTAGGCTTAGGCTTAGGCTTAGGCTTAGGCTTAGGCTTAGGCTTAGGCTTAGGCTTAGGCTTAGGCTTAGGCTTAGGCTTAGGCTTAGGCTTAGGCTTAGGCTTAGGCTTAGGCTTAGGCTTAGGCTTAGGCTTAGGCTTAGGCTTAGGCTTAGGCTTAGGCTTAGGCTTAGGCTTAGGCTTAGGCTTAGGCTTAGGCTTAGGCTTAGGCTTAGGCTTAGGCTTAGGCTTAGGCTTAGGCTTAGGCTTAGGCTTAGGCTTAGGCTTAGGCTTAGGCTTAGGCTTAGGCTTAGGCTTAGGCTTAGGCTTAGGCTTAGGCTTAGGCTTAGGCTTAGGCTTAGGCTTAGGCTTAGGCTTAGGCTTAGGCTTAGGCTTAGGCTTAGGCTTAGGCTTAGGCTTAGGCTTAGGCTTAGGCTTAGGCTTAGGCTTAGGCTTAGGCTTAGGCTTAGGCTTAGGCTTAGGCTTAGGCTTAGGCTTAGGCTTAGGCTTAGGCTTAGGCTTAGGCTTAGGCTTAGGCTTAGGCTTAGGCTTAGGCTTAGGCTTAGGCTTAGGCTTAGGCTTAGGCTTAGGCTTAGGCTTAGGCTTAGGCTTAGGCTTAGGCTTAGGCTTAGGCTTAGGCTTAGGCTTAGGCTTAGGCTTAGGCTTAGGCTTAGGCTTAGGCTTAGGCTTAGGCTTAGGCTTAGGCTTAGGCTTAGGCTTAGGCTTAGGCTTAGGCTTAGGCTTAGGCTTAGGCTTAGGCTTAGGCTTAGGCTTAGGCTTAGGCTTAGGCTTAGGCTTAGGCTTAGGCTTAGGCTTAGGCTTAGGCTTAGGCTTAGGCTTAGGCTTAGGCTTAGGCTTAGGCTTAGGCTTAGGCTTAGGCTTAGGCTTAGGCTTAGGCTTAGGCTTAGGCTTAGGCTTAGGCTTAGGCTTAGGCTTAGGCTTAGGCTTAGGCTTAGGCTTAGGCTTAGGCTTAGGCTTAGGCTTAGGCTTAGGCTTAGGCTTAGGCTTAGGCTTAGGCTTAGGCTTAGGCTTAGGCTTAGGCTTAGGCTTAGGCTTAGGCTTAGGCTTAGGCTTAGGCTTAGGCTTAGGCTTAGGCTTAGGCTTAGGCTTAGGCTTAGGCTTAGGCTTAGGCTTAGGCTTAGGCTTAGGCTTAGGCTTAGGCTTAGGCTTAGGCTTAGGCTTAGGCTTAGGCTTAGGCTTAGGCTTAGGCTTAGGCTTAGGCTTAGGCTTAGGCTTAGGCTTAGGCTTAGGCTTAGGCTTAGGCTTAGGCTTAGGCTTAGGCTTAGGCTTAGGCTTAGGCTTAGGCTTAGGCTTAGGCTTAGGCTTAGGCTTAGGCTTAGGCTTAGGCTTAGGCTTAGGCTTAGGCTTAGGCTTAGGCTTAGGCTTAGGCTTAGGCTTAGGCTTAGGCTTAGGCTTAGGCTTAGGCTTAGGCTTAGGCTTAGGCTTAGGCTTAGGCTTAGGCTTAGGCTTAGGCTTAGGCTTAGGCTTAGGCTTAGGCTTAGGCTTAGGCTTAGGCTTAGGCTTAGGCTTAGGCTTAGGCTTAGGCTTAGGCTTAGGCTTAGGCTTAGGCTTAGGCTTAGGCTTAGGCTTAGGCTTAGGCTTAGGCTTAGGCTTAGGCTTAGGCTTAGGCTTAGGCTTAGGCTTAGGCTTAGGCTTAGGCTTAGGCTTAGGCTTAGGCTTAGGCTTAGGCTTAGGCTTAGGCTTAGGCTTAGGCTTAGGCTTAGGCTTAGGCTTAGGCTTAGGCTTAGGCTTAGGCTTAGGCTTAGGCTTAGGCTTAGGCTTAGGCTTAGGCTTAGGCTTAGGCTTAGGCTTAGGCTTAGGCTTAGGCTTAGGCTTAGGCTTAGGCTTAGGCTTAGGCTTAGGCTTAGGCTTAGGCTTAGGCTTAGGCTTAGGCTTAGGCTTAGGCTTAGGCTTAGGCTTAGGCTTAGGCTTAGGCTTAGGCTTAGGCTTAGGCTTAGGCTTAGGCTTAGGCTTAGGCTTAGGCTTAGGCTTAGGCTTAGGCTTAGGCTTAGGCTTAGGCTTAGGCTTAGGCTTAGGCTTAGGCTTAGGCTTAGGCTTAGGCTTAGGCTTAGGCTTAGGCTTAGGCTTAGGCTTAGGCTTAGGCTTAGGCTTAGGCTTAGGCTTAGGCTTAGGCTTAGGCTTAGGCTTAGGCTTAGGCTTAGGCTTAGGCTTAGGCTTAGGCTTAGGCTTAGGCTTAGGCTTAGGCTTAGGCTTAGGCTTAGGCTTAGGCTTAGGCTTAGGCTTAGGCTTAGGCTTAGGCTTAGGCTTAGGCTTAGGCTTAGGCTTAGGCTTAGGCTTAGGCTTAGGCTTAGGCTTAGGCTTAGGCTTAGGCTTAGGCTTAGGCTTAGGCTTAGGCTTAGGCTTAGGCTTAGGCTTAGGCTTAGGCTTAGGCTTAGGCTTAGGCTTAGGCTTAGGCTTAGGCTTAGGCTTAGGCTTAGGCTTAGGCTTAGGCTTAGGCTTAGGCTTAGGCTTAGGCTTAGGCTTAGGCTTAGGCTTAGGCTTAGGCTTAGGCTTAGGCTTAGGCTTAGGCTTAGGCTTAGGCTTAGGCTTAGGCTTAGGCTTAGGCTTAGGCTTAGGCTTAGGCTTAGGCTTAGGCTTAGGCTTAGGCTTAGGCTTAGGCTTAGGCTTAGGCTTAGGCTTAGGCTTAGGCTTAGGCTTAGGCTTAGGCTTAGGCTTAGGCTTAGGCTTAGGCTTAGGCTTAGGCTTAGGCTTAGGCTTAGGCTTAGGCTTAGGCTTAGGCTTAGGCTTAGGCTTAGGCTTAGGCTTAGGCTTAGGCTTAGGCTTAGGCTTAGGCTTAGGCTTAGGCTTAGGCTTAGGCTTAGGCTTAGGCTTAGGCTTAGGCTTAGGCTTAGGCTTAGGCTTAGGCTTAGGCTTAGGCTTAGGCTTAGGCTTAGGCTTAGGCTTAGGCTTAGGCTTAGGCTTAGGCTTAGGCTTAGGCTTAGGCTTAGGCTTAGGCTTAGGCTTAGGCTTAGGCTTAGGCTTAGGCTAGCTTAGGCTTAGGCTTAGGCTTAGGCTTAGGCTTAGGCTTAGGCTTAGGCTTAGGCTTAGGCTTAGGCTTAGGCTTAGGCTTAGGCTCAGG